>OY829103.1:19563364-20066555 GCA_963691645.1 Pelosia muscerda
ATATTGAACGATCTCACAAACGCACCCAAACGCAAACTTATGCTAAGGGTTAATGACATAATGCTCGTTATACAGAATGGAAATCCGTATATTATAAGCAACTCAATCAGTTACCCACAGGACAATGTTAAACAAAGTGTATGCGTTAAATAAAGTAAACAATAACCGTTTGTTCTTTGTGCCTGAAACAACGATAAACAGAAACGTGATATCTTTTGGTACGCTGTGGTGAACAGAGACCATATTTACATTGAGGGTGCTGGTGACGAAAATATATGTCTTTGTCTTTAACCCTGACGTGATATATGTATGTAAGTTATATATCTGTATGTCTGTAGCTGTGACAGGAACATATAACTTCGTAAACTTCAATGTTCGTATGTGGATTTCAATACGGTTTTCAATAACGTATTCATAACCTTTAGTTATAGTTAATAAAACAATCAGTAAAGTTAGGGAAATAACGGAATAGAGACTACTTATCATTTCCGAATTAGCCTGAAGCCACTTGTTCCTACACTTAACTCTAGTCCATCCAAAGGTTGCCTGGAAGATATTGCCTATTATGGCGATAAGGCCGCCCTTTGTACAACAAATGTTTAAAATATATTTATCGCTTAAATTTTTTATGTAAATGGTGTACAAATAAAGATGTATTCTAATCTATTCTATTCTACTGGCTACTGCGATTATTTATTCGTTTTATTAGGCCCTACTCAACCTTACAGTATTCAGAGTAAGCTCTAATTTTCCGTACAATACACAGATTAACATCGAGAATAGGACATAAATTTTCTATCTCAGTAACATGTTCCTATGGCTCGAAGCTACAATACAAATATAGGCAACAATAGGCATTTAAAGCATAAAATATATTCATAATACCTATCTACTGCGGTTCCCATTCAAAGCTCAGACGGAGTTGCAAAATAGCTCCTACACTTCTCATACATTATTTTGACTTAGAATTTCTTCCTATGGGAATCCAAAAATAGATTGAGCTTGATGCTTGATGGAGCACTGGGATTATATTTGAACAGTTCCATTTCTCAAAATATAATAAAAGTCTTATTTCTTTAGGTTGCTCACGGTGACGATTGACTTCAAAAGCAATTCATCATATTTTAATTGTACACTTTACCCATTAGTAAGTGATTCATCTATATTCCAAAAAAATCATGAGGTTCTTTCTGACGCGTGGTATTTATGTTTCATATATCTAATAAGCATATTAAAAGACTACATAGTTATAGCAAACTGTACGAAAAAGTAGTATTACAACTAGTGGCCAGTTTGTTTTGTAGTCGGATATAGCGGTAGTTCGTGCCGACTTTAACACGTAGCTGTCGACGAGTAGAAAAGTTTCACAAACTACTCTCGTTGTGCAAATAGTTTTATCACAAGTTATTGAAGGCCCAGCCCTGACTTAAGCGAGGGAGGCTCTTCATCGGTTTTTGCACGTCATACAAAAGCCGACGAGTTCCTCGACATACTTACATTTATTTATAACAACGTGAATGATGTTGATCGATGTTTTGTCCCCCTCATGTACTTATCTGTGTCAGCGGCGCGGCCATTAGTGGACAAGATGGAAAAGTTGTCAATTGTGTTGGAAATATAATAATATAGGTACGTACCCACATCACGAAGATAAATATATTTTATAACGATGTCGGCGCGTGTGTGTAGGCGTATAGTTGTTTATTTTTTAGCTAGAAAACAAACCGCGGTAGCCTAGTGGTATGGGTAATGGACTGCTGACACGAGGAGACCTCAATCTCAATCCAGTTCAATCCCAGGTTTTACCATGGCACACACCAATGACTTTTGGAAGTTATGTGTGTATTTATCGCAATGGCAATAGGCTCGCCACCTATTACATTGGGACCTAAACATAAACTGGCGAAATGTGGGAGCTAGCACCTCTGCCTACCCCTTCGGGGATATAGGCGTAAGTTTATGTTATGTTATGTATGAAGACAAACAGATTGAGCGTGAATACCGCAGTCTATAAACGCTTGCAATATTACGACTATAACTGGGGTGTTATTGCTTGTGAAGATGAAGGGGAGGGAATACACGATAATGGGATTGGAAAACACTTCGGAATTCTCTAAAACTGACAGAGATCGCACCACATGCTGTATGTCGTCGTAAACCCCAGTAAGTGTACCTACCGACGTGAAGCACTGTTAACCGAATGCTTGTTTGATACTTTAGCTGCAAAGAACTCTTAAATTTTTGTAATCTGTTGATAATATTCCTCGCAGACTCGTCTGAATTAAGCACATCTTTGTAACACGACAAAATAGCCTCGCAAAAAATGTAATATGGAGTGGTCTAAAGCTTGGTAACCAGTTATTAAATCTTGTAGACGCATCCTCTTGTAACCGGATTTATTCATGAAGGAGCTTTTGTGAGGCACAAGACGTAACAGATTATACCTAATATAATAAAAAGTAAAGTTTAAAATCTCCAGTGCCTCGAATCTTGGCGTTAGGAGTGAACTGGCTACATATGGCAGTATCGCACGTGGTCATGCGATACCTAAATTTAAAATGGAAAAGCTACCGAGCACAAATTCTGTTGTAGCTACTATTGGAAAAGATGTTTATGAGTTCACTTTGAAAAGCATTGAAATTGTTAGGATAGCGCACTTTCTTCATGCGCAAAATCTCAACAGACTCCAGGCTATTTCTAGTTCATGGGGAGCACAGTGTTCCCATCTGGTCCATGGGGAACGTCCACCAACGCGTCCTACTTCTGCTAGGATAACAGGCGAGTCTGGTCATGGAGGACGGAGGTCGGCGTGCGACCTCCCCTCCACTCGTCGCGAGCTGTGCAGGCCAGGAGTCTCCTCCGGTCCCGGAGCCCAAGTGCTAGCGCACCGTACCATCTCGCCTCGAGCAAAGCGGCAAGTATGTGAACTCCCACATCTATGGCTGCCACCAGAACCCGCCCAGCGTCTCCCAAGTCAGCAGGTTGGTACATTTAAAAGACAGATGAGTGATAGTGAGAATGGGTACACCCCTAAATCTTCCTAAGCCTTATTCCGAAATCCTTGCGTAAAAGCGTTCCCTTTTCGTATTTCCCTTTCAATGTAATCCCATTTGTATGACTCTTAATCAAAAGTGAATGAAAGGGTGCGGAGCATGGGGCTGACGTGGTATGAATATAGTATATTGTCACCTATCTGTTACAATTTATTAAAAAAAGGAACTAAGTACTTAAAATGAAAATTCCATACCTATTTAGCTTTTGAGTGGTTACTGAAAGAAATCGAATCGTATCGGTATTAATGTTCATGACAAAATCTGATACTCTCCAAGACGTTAATTGGTTGTGCTTGTGCAGCTAAGCACATAATTAATATCCTTGCGATTTACACCACATAGCAAGGAATCGGGTCAATTTCTTTCCAAATGTAATTAGCTGCTACATTTTCGGTTAGGAATTTATTTTCAGCATACGTATTCTTTTACAAAGTGCCCTATTGGCGGCAATAGGCTCGCCCCCTATTAACCTAAGCTACTGTCACGTATTATTATAAGTACCTATTATTTTTATCATAGACATTATGAGGATTATAAATAAAATCTATTTCTCTCTTTCTCTCTTTTCTTCAAAATACATTATTGTACAAAAAATACAGTTATTATAATGAAAGAGTTCTGACTGATGTTCTGTCAAACTAGTTGTTCTTATAGAAAAAATATTATTCTGTATTCGCACCGCCAGCCGTTAACACCTTCCTTACAATTCATCTTTTTCTATTTAACGCTATTTTCCTTATTTCTCTGCAGAAATATATCATGTGGTTGTACAAACAAAAGCAGTATAAATTATATCATTATTTTGCCTGTCAGCTACAGATCACGTAGATTGATAGGATTTATACAGATTCAAATTCGCGCTGTAGATACCTAATTTGAGGCGTGTATGCTAATGATTAACAGTAATTAAAGGCATTTATAATAGTTAGATTATGTTAGAAATTTTGTATAAGTATTCCAATACATACTTATACAAAATTTCTAATTTAGGCCTATGTTCAGCAGTGGACGTCCTGTAGCTGAAATGATGATGATGATGATAATTCCAATACATGACAGAGTTATGCCACAGAAGAATTCGTCGCACCACTCGCCACAGGCAGGGAGTTAATCCTCACACATTACGACCGAAAGCATTGCGCACTGTGCGATATGACAGGAATTTCATCCCGAAACTGTGCTGGCGTTGGACATGTGAATTAACTGGAGAACCACACAACATGACCGCCTTTATTACAAGCATCACAAGAAGTTACTAGATACTTACTACCTACTTCAAAAAGTATTATACGCACCGCATAAGAGGAGCGCTTTTTCGCTAGTCTCTCACATCTCAGAGACTACTGAAAGGAAAACGAAGAGTCCTAGTACTATCTAGTCCTGCATAGATGGGTGACGCTAACAGTCGCTTTTTCATAGGCACGTCGACTGAGACGGTGACGCCAGCGACGTATTACATTGCCCGCCTCTACATGAAGGAAATTGAGGAAGACACTTCTCGTTTCATTGTGAAACCCTTTAGTTTGTTCTCGATTATTGAAGTCTGCTCAGGCACAGGGAGGTTGACTCCCGTGAGGAACACCGCGTGTCCCCGTCCATCCACTCGTTAAGAAAAACAATCATTATACATTTAACGTTCCCACTAGGGAAACACTTTCTATTTGTATAATGTCTGAATCATAGAATCGTTATAACATCAACTGTAAATAAATATACATTGTAATACAAATATTTGTAAACAAGTTCTATAAATTTATTTTTGTAGTCAGTTTCTCAAAGGATTATTTGTAATTATAAGGTAATATTTATTCAAAGTCGAGTGGCACGTTTATTCAATACTGTTGATCAAGATTGAGGTCTTCGTTGCTCAAGTTTTGATGTGAGTTGCGGTAGCTAGCTATTGTTTATTTATACAATGTATTTCCTTTTCTTTATGATCTCTTGTTAACCCTTCCAATAAGCTAAATTGTATTAGGAGTGGTACACTAAGTGGTGGTTTGGAGCCGAAGTTCTACGCCTGAGCCATTACGCCATCATCCCTTACACCTGTTTATATTTACGTATTTGGTTGAGTGCCTCGCTGAAAGTTTGACAAACAATATCTTAGTATTTTTTTATAAAATTAAATTCACCTTATCAGGAGGTCTCGTGTCGAAAGTAAATACATAATTGTATTCCTCAGACTTCTACACAACAGTCAAAAAAATGCATAATGTGTTAAGTACTCCTGGTAACTTCACAAATTTAAAAAAAAGTCGGAACCAAAGCAGAAGGGCAGTAATTACCTACTTTAATTTATTTAAGTACAATTAATGTGTACTTTAATTTATTAAATTACATATAGGTACTTGCATTACATATAAATTATATGTACTGCAACTGCAATTACATTGACACGTAAAGTGTGTAAGATACATGTGTTATCTGATTGGGGTAAGGTATAGTGTATATTTGTCTCTATGGAATGTACGCCTTTGGTGATGGTAGAGCAAAAGCGTTCGTTTTATTGGAGACTTGTTAAAGATGGTAGCAATAAGTCGCAAGGTAAGCACAGACTACACAAGTCGGTACTTACCGGTAGGGAGCTCCGCAAATGGTAGAAATATATCACTGATATTATTCCTTTTATAGATACGTTTAAATTACATTTTGTACCTGTATACAGTGTTTTATTGCTTTTTACTTACTTTTTATGTCCAGTATTTGACCATCGTTGTAAAATTAGTGATAACTCATTGTACAGATCTTTTTTGACTACAAAAAAATTGTATTATTTAAAATTCGGGTGATGGCGAAGAAAGAATATCATCATCACACACACACACACACACATACACAAAGACAAACAACACGTATACTGCGCATTTTGTGTACATTTTAGGCCCAAGATATATGGCCTGAAGTGTAAGTAGTCCTAGACATAAAGGCACGCTATTTCATCTCTAATAGAATGAGTACACTGCCCTGTTTCTAAGCTTACGGGTTGTCTCTAGGGCTTGTTAAATGTGTTCGGGCATGCGATCTCAGACGCAAGTACTCGAACCTTTACATGACCTGTATCGAACTATACGGAAATCCTTTAGATTAATATCGCTAAACTTTTAAAGTCCATGATGAAACACGCATCAAGCATATACTTAATGTTAAACTAAATAGTAAGGGGTAACTTTGGTAAATTTGGTAAATTGGCATAAAAAATTGCGATTTGGATTTTTTATACCATTTAACTAGCGTTATTCACTCTCCATTGTGTTAGTAAAACTAAATGAAACAATATTTTTATTAATAAACATCAAATTGCATTATGGCTAATACGTTTTTTTTTGGAATGAGTGTTTATATCAAATTATCATTTCATTTAGCTTTACTGACACGATGGAGAGTAAATAATGGTAACTAAACGATTAAAAGAAAAGCCGAATCGTAATTGTTTTTATGCCAATATGTAGTGTAGGTACACGGAGTACCTACTATCATTTGTCTTCGGCTTCAAAAGCGTTGCCCTAACGCTTTAGTCGCTGAGTACCTAAAACGCAGTCTGTCAATTTCGCGTTTTGCCCATAACACCCTATGTGTTAAATAGGTAATACTATTTACTAAAATATTCCTTTCGCTCCGATATTCTTAGGAATTTATTAAGTAGGCCAAGTAAAAAGTGCGATCAAAACTGTGTAGCCAGATGTCTTGATGGCTGTCTACACGATGGTGTCACTACACAGGCTGTTCCACAATCGTATACTTCAAAAGCCCACACTACAATATGTGAAATAATTGTTTCCTGTAGAGGACACGACTTCATCTTCATTATATATAACGATGTTCGGTTCAATTGGAACTAATACACCAGAAAATGGGAATGCTTCCTCTTGTAATATTTCGATAAGATTCATGAGTTTCCTTTGCCAGTTAGCGCGATGATTTTCACCATTTTCGATAAGTTTTGTACAGAATAATAAGGTTTTGATTTTGTAGTTCGCATCCGAAGTTTTTACCTAGCAACTGATCTGGTCTGGTCTGATCAAGCAAATGGTCTTATCAAAATCAAGTGGTATACCTGTGTAGCTTTTTCTGTTCTTCAACGGTGGCATCGACTGATGGTGAAGCTGACATGGACCTCCAAAGGTACCTTCTGGATGGGCCCTGCACAACCAATTAGCCTATTGAAGTCTTCTGTTGAACACCTCTCAATGTTGTGAGGCTTTGGCCAACTGTTTCCACACTGTTCCGAAGGGTTGGTACAGGGTTTTATTTTGAGCTTACCTTCTCTCGCAGTGATATTGATATCAATTGCGTCTAACGACAATCTGCGGACGAGATGGGGTCAGGGGTGGTGATATTCTTTGGTGGACTCTTTACTATGGGCTATATAGGTACTGGATGCCGAGTACAATGTCCGTGTAAGAAGGCAAGAAGAGTAGGAGATCCTTTTTAATCTGCTTCTCCGGAAAACATGCCGAATTTCAAACATGGCTGTATGTATTGTTTTTATCATGCTTTACCAAGAAAAAGAACCATGTTGTTTCCAACAAAATATTGTACCGGATCGACTACCGAGAAATGCTACCTGCTGACCTAATAATATATAAATGTCCGGTTGCTACCCGTGTATACCCGTACTATAATACAAAGTTCTCAGTACAACTCATGGAAAGTATTCTCGAACAAAACAGCCTATGTACTATTCCTGATAACTGTAACCTTTGAGGGTAACAGGAACCAGGGAATATGATTAAAAGAAGAATGCTTTCATTAACCTCTATTTTCCTGGCTCAAGTTTCAGTGTAGGTTCTACTAGATAAACTAGTCGTCAGTGTCTGATCAGATGGCTGATGAACCACTAATCTGAGGACGAAAACAGCACGTCCAGGCGCTTCCGCAAAAGCCATGGTCCGCCCGTGGAGGGTTGTTTTATTCAGCCGTAAATAGTCGATTTTCATCCGATCTTTTCCCTCTTTCATGTGTGAAAAAGTAACAAATACCCGCCCATCCATCATCACAAATCTTCCACATTTATTTATTTTCTCACTTTAGTAACCGTTTCAATAAAGACATTTATTTTCTAAATAAATACATGACTTCGCAATCGCACGGTAATTTAAGTGCCCTAACAACGACAGTTTGGCTTTTAGGCGTAAGTTCAGAAGCTATCTACTCCTTTATTAGTTCAGTGGACGTGTTTGAAAACTTTAAATCCATTGTTGTTTGTTAGTCTTTTGTCTAAAATGTGTGTGTTTGTTTTTATTCTCGCTTTATAATCCAAGTATTTAGCTCTGTGTTCTCAGTGTTATTTGTTGGTCTCTTGTCTACAGTTTGTATGTTTGTTCTTATTCTCATTTTATAAGCCAAGAGTTTTGCTCTGTGTGGTAGAACTCTTTATAAGTACATGTTATGCTTACTTTGGGTCTCGATAGGGTAGTAGGTATAAATTATCTATATCCCGGAATAAACTTATTGACTTTTAGTAGCAGAAACCCGCATTTGGTATCGTATGCAGGAAGTCCTCTAGGGGGCCGTGTGATAGTCTCTCTCAGATACATTGAACATCTTAAAAACTTCAGCCAACCAGTAATGTTTGAATCTGTTGTCTGGTTCTAAGATTCAAAAGCAGAGATCGTAAGACGACGTGCTGTTTGTGTAAACAACACAACATTCCGACTTTTATGGCTAGTGTTTAAAAAAGGTGTGTTCATGGAGGACAGAATATACGAGTATGTGTTGGAAATTGTTGCGGCATCCAATTGATCTTTAGAATAGGTACATACAATATTTTTCATGAAATGAGATAGCAACACAAATCAAGAAAAGAAACAATTGAATTTAACCAAATCTTCTAGCTTCATGTTCAACCTTTAAACGTAACACACGTTTGAGTGACTTTAAGATCAATCAAATATCACAACTTTTTGTTTAATTTCATCTCTAATAAGCTGATATCATACGTTCACTTTCGTCATGTGAACATAAAACGACTCATCGTGCCGATTGAACAAAGAAAATGAAAAGATTTTTGCAACACTTTTGGCATTCTGATGGCGTCGGATGGACGACATATACACAACAACACATAGAAACAAAATAAAAATCATGTTTAATCCTATTTCAACCCGTCTAAGCCATATCAATACAGATTATTAAAAATAGTGAAAAAATAATAGTCTGATATCAGCACAACATGTAATTGTAAAAATACACACACGCTTGACAAATAAAATTGTAAAACTTCGACATTCATATGTATTCTATAAGTGCCTAAACTTAATAAACGAAATTGATTCTTTAATTCTTGGAGCTCTATCCAAATTTTGTATAATATCGGCATGGTAATATCATTTTGAAATTTCATAAGTCGGAATTTCTTTTATACAATCCTACGAAATATTTGCCTATAGAAGAAGCTTCATCACTCAAGATTTATCTAACAATACTATATATTCTTACTTTCATCAAAACAATTTTCATATAAAGTAGTTCGTTGGTGTTGTGACTGTCATTACAGAATATTCACCTTACAGCTGAAAAGTTAGAATTTACGACCTTTACGACCGGGGAAGCGCATATCTCCCAAACTACTTATTGGCTGAGGAAAATAGTCATTTAAAACTTTTAACATAATCCATTTTTATCGCGGAACCTTATGAAGCATTCTGTTAACCAAAATCCGTAAAAATATGCTTATGGGGCAAAAGTAACGTTCACCTTGTGAAAGTAAATGTTCTCTTTATTGTAGAAATACCACATCATCGTAATTATGTATAACGACAGCAATTTCGTAAAAAGTTATAGTAAGTAGGTCATTCATTGGAACGCCTCACCTGTTTTTTATCGTGCGCAAAATCCCTACGGATACCCCTTGCACCAAAGTCGTTGGAGGTGATTAGATATGTGGGACTCTAACCTACACAGACGCTGTCTATGGGTCTTTGATAGCCGGAGGTGAGATTATACAAGACATACCTCTCGCACCCCGGTAGACCAAGCGACATCTCTCTCTTTAAGACGACCCACTTCCCCTAATGTGGGATCTATGGTGTACCTTTTCAGCTTCCGGATATGGATGGGCGCACTTTAACGCACAACTAAACAACAACAGTACAATATAGTTAATGGAACTAGTTATTTACCTACTAGTTATTTACTTCCCCCTAGCCAGATGGACTGATGACCTGAAAAAGGCGGCTGGGACAGACTGGATGCGGAGGGCGGAGGATAGGAAGAGGCCTACGTCCAGCAGGACACGAGTAGGCTGATTGATATTGATTTACTGGAAGACTCGGTAAAATTTCGAATGAGATCTCACCGCAATTGAAATCAGTTCGTAATGTTTTAATTAATATGCACCGACTTATTATAAATAATATTAATGTCTGTCCCTAATTGTATAATTTGTTAGCATGTGTTACCACGTCAGAGATGGTGGAATATGTGGTAAGCACAAATAATAATAATAATAATATCTCAATTTGTAACAACTGGTAATACCTACGTATACTTTTTTCTTATGAAAGGAAGATGGATGGATCAATTGATTGATGGTAATGAGTACTTATTTCTTACATTTTTGTTCATTAATTCATCTCTGCCAAATAGAGCACTTATTTAATGTGTATTTTCTAATAATAGGGCGCAATAGGAGCCGTCGATTTGGTAAAAGTATTCAACTAAAATATTTTGTTCTATAGAATACGTGCATTCGTAATAAATATAAGTTATTTTTGGACTATAATGTCTGGTTTTTATTAATATAATATGTTTTGCTTCACAGACAATTGCATGCCGGATAAACATCAAACGGACGGTTTAACTATTCCGCAGAGAATTGTAAACAAACCCGGGGCTCGAGGCCAGAGTGAGTTTGTGAACTAAAGAACACAATTTTACTCCTAGCGAGGCGGTTGTGACGTTGACGCGACTGGAATCTAGTCAATGCAGTTAAACTTTTATTAGTTTATAGTCTCACGCAGAAATATAACTTATATAAGTAGCTACCTACTTATATATCTTATCAAAAGGGATTCCACGATAGTAGTGTGGAGTCAGTAAAATGATCGACAAACTACATCCTTTTTTCTGATGATTTGAGAATGCTGCATGGTGAAACCGGTCAGTTTCAATAATAAATATCGTGTAGAACTACAAGTGTGTTATCAATATGTATGCATCTTTATGCTTAATAGCGATAAGCCTAGTACTCACATAAGCTTTAAGTAACGCCATAAATAATCATCCTAATAAATATTATATTTCACCTTTCTTTAGTTTATCAAGTTTATTTGTTATTTGTCATTATCATAATAGGGCAAGTAGTCACCATTTTAGATATAAACGATACTGAAATGATGATTTTCGAATGAAAATAACACGTTTTTTATTGCAGGAGGAAAACGTTGTGGCTATTTATGGTACGACAAAGCAAAGGTGCTACATTTGGAAACAAAACCATCTCACTATGTTTAGGAGTACGGATTACCGTGACACTAAATGAAGCGAAATAAATGCTAAATGAGCATGTTCACACATCACTGGTGGTAGTGTTTCCCAACACGTATGGGGAAGAAGGAAGATATTTGACGAGTTTTATGTGGTTCTACGAGGAGCCAGTTGAAAACCAGCGCCATGTACTTGTACCCGGCATTACGCTGAACTGGCTCCTTTTTTCCTGGTGCAGCATAGATGTGCACGACACAATTAATATAATTTTTGTATTTTTTACTGGCTGTAACAGGCTAAATAAAGCATGTTTTATTTCTTTTCCTTCTTTCTTTCTTTCTTTCAGTTACTTAACGAGAATAAATGATTGAAATAAATTTGAAAGCAAGTGTGTATTCTATTGCGTATTCAAATGGTCAGCTAATCGAAATAATGGAGAAATTAAATACGCCTAAACGGTTCACTCCCGCCCCAGGAGAACATTAGGATCTCATTCAAACAAAAGATAAGAGGTGTTGTTTCATCCAGAACCAGGAAAGGGGTATTTTATAACGCGTTCATATTCATAACGCAAGAGTTTCAAAGTTTAACAATTAGTATTCAAAACTGAGCAGCCGTAAGATATAATTTGCAGCATGTATATAGCAAAGTTACTGCTCCTACACACTAATCTATAGCGGTGTGCCGTAAATTAACCCAGCCCCACTAAATAGGTAAGTAATTGTTTACTCGTGACCGCGACGGCACTAGGCGGGGCGGGCCTGACAAATACTGGCGAAATATAAAAGGGATAGATAAATTAGATACACTCTAACTTACGTAATTATTGGAAATCGCTCCACAAAACTCCCGGTATACTTCTTTTTAAAAAACTTTTAAAGTGTATGATAACTTAGCAGCACTTTCGCAGTTCCAAATGAAGACATTTTTGAAAGAAAGCTCTTACAGGGTCTGCAACACGAGTATGACACCCCTAGTGCACACTACTTCACACGTCCATAGGCCATGGTAACCCCTTTTCATCAAGAGGACCGTGAACTTGTTACATTACATCACTAGGAATACTATTACTAAAACCTATGAATACTATCAATCTTCAAGGCATTGACAGTCTTCATTGCCAATGTTGCTACAGTAACCTGAAAAAGGTATTAGGTACTGATAGTGACATTCCAAGGTTACAGTTCTTTGTCCTCTGAATGTGTTTCACGAATGAGTACGACGACCTTTTCGAGGATGTTCGTACATTGGACCTCAATAGCTTTTTGTTTTAACTATCTGAAACACACATTCATAACCGCATTAAAACAAAAGCAGCTTCAAAGCTTAGTAGTTTAACAATATTGCAAACACCCGTATTATTTGCGCTAGTAACATTTATCATTCTACACATTAATTGTCCCTTACTGAGCTGATAATCTAGGATATATTTTGTAGTATCGTCAATTAGTTGGCAATTGCCAATTATTGGATTGGAAGACACACACGAAAGATGAGTGTATTATTGGATAGTTTCTATAAAATAAAATACAGTTGACTAGTAACTGATCCGCTGCAAGATACATGAACGAAAAGTTCCTGATCAGTAGCGATGGGGAAGCAGGTTGTAGTTGTTAAGAAAATCGTAACTCAGTAAGCAAAATTTATTATTTATTTCTAACTAGGAGATGGAGAATACAATATTTACCCGATTGAGCTCTTTTAAAGACGGTCTTTTGGCCTATTTCTAGGTCACTTAAAAATACTCAAAAGGCATTGTTTGTATAAGTTGTCGATGGATTTGTTTCCAATAGTTTATTTGTAACTCTGGTGGGTTTATTTTTGGCACGGAACCAGTTAGTTTAGGAGTATAACAGCTTGACTAGTAGATTATGTTGAGTTGTATTTCCGTCGTAATTGGACGTTGATACAGTAATTGGATGTCTTAGGCTTCTCATCAGCATCTTTCAATCTCATTACAGCCGCGATTCAAATATTACTCCTGTATATGCTAATATTTGTGTTACTTCCTCTTTGTAAAATAATACCTTGATCATAAATATCTTTAGCGCTGTGATCACGACGTTATTATTATTAGCTTAAATAGAGCAAATCATTATCGCGTTACCGAATTTCAAATGTGAAATGTTTTTTTATGTGAGTTGGTTTTTTGATAAGTTGATAGGCTTATGCAAAACGTTTCGGTTCATATACTTTGTGACGTCTGGTGTTGCAAACGTCCATAGGCCACGGTGACCGCTTTCCATCAGGTGGGCCGTGTGCTTGTCTGCCACCTAAGTGGTATATAAAAAAAAACTTTGTGTAAAGGTATGTATGTCTCGTTCCCACATTGTCCCTCTAAGTATTACTAATAACTTATGACTTATAGTTAGTATAGTTCTATTTTTATTTCTATGTTCTTAATACACATGGGTGGTTTACAGTAGCGCATTTTAATATGTACCACTGTTTAACATGGTAATTATTTATCACACTTTTACTTCAACAAAGAGACAGCGTATTTGCATCCTCCTTAAAATCAGTACTTCAGTTTTGAAACTCAACAGGTATCGATACATATATCCTTATGTTCATACAAAGTCAACATAATTTTACAGTATTATTATGTGCAGTGAATCATGCTTCAACAACTCCTCACCCAGACGAGAACATTACTGGAGCTATACTGTTTGCATTTATGTATTGAGAATCCTATCTGTTTGGACATACATTTCTTCAATTCTAACATTTATTCCCCGATTTTCTACCCGTTACCTTTGATGTGTGACGACTCTATAAGCGATTTTCAACTTAGAATGTTTTCTCAGAAATATAGCGCCGGTTCCAAATATTTGTTTAATTTCATTGTGTTAAGATGGCGTAACGACCCTTCACACTGTAAAGAATTTAATATCTGCATTTCTATTAGTGGGAGCAGGCAAATATGGGTTTCTGAGTACCCAGAGCGATAGTAGCGAGTTTTATGCGTAATAGAGGTAATTGCTTCCATTTTTAGTGAGGAGATATGTCCCAAAAAAGACGAAGTTGTTCCGTCCTAATTGAGCAGTCCGACTGGGGAAGTACCTCTGTCATACTTAAAACCGCGTCTAATAATAACCTTGAGTTGTGTTTCCGGCGGTGAGTAGTGTAGCCGGCGCTCACTGGAGAGGTTTTGTGTTATCACTGGGAAGACCAAGAACAGTTTTTACACTGACAGCACAGAAACTCTCTTAACCTTCAACCCTTCCTCTCCCATCCCCTCTACAGGGTCGGCAGCACGAATGTGATGCCGCTGGTGGCATGGCAAAGGTACACATAGACCACGGTAACCATCATTGGTATAAAAAAATAATACCGTAATATTCGTACCATCATGGCATACGAGTAAGTAAAATATCTGCTAAGTATTTTTTATACCATTGAGGTGGCAGACAAGCACACGGCCCACCTGATGGAAAGCGGTCACCGTGGTCTATGGACGTTTGCAACATCAGGGACGTCACACTGCCTACCCTATAGAAACCTTTTAATGCCCTTCTTGAAGAAACTCAAATTGTAGTCGCTTGGGAAAACCACGGCAGAGAGTTCATTCCACAGCTTGAGCGTGTATAAAATTAATTATTTGTTCGTTCCGACATAATTTGTTTATTTTACTTTGTGAATGTTAATAAATAAAATGCTAGAACCCTGATAGTTGTATAAATATTCATAGATGAAATCTGGGCTAACACTTGTCCTGGTCGTTTTATTTCCTGATGAGGTTTGTGAGGGTCGTCACTCGGCAGCCTTCAACTACTGCTCTTACCGAGGAAATGTAACTATATAGTATGTACGAGTACTAATGTACTGTCGGGTAGTCCTTTTACGAAAACCGACAGACATTACTACATTACGAGGGAATTGCAGGACATTTTCAGCGTTGGTATAAACAGAAAATCTGTAACAGAATAAAAAAACTAGATACCGTTCAAAATAAAGGAAACGTAGTGTATTAAACAGGATTGTGTTGAATTTGTTTTTTTATGTTTTTTTTGCCAAATATGTATAGAGGTGTACTTGTCTGCATGGATCTTAAAAAGAAATGAGGAAGCGCTTTCGCACCACAATTCGTGCCTATACCTACATATGGCTAAAACATGATTACAAAGGTTAAATACTCTTTATAGCATTGCGACAAAAAACACGATGACGGTAGCAGCCATCTTGGGAATGAATGTTCGAATATAGCTGACGGAACACCTTAAAAATTTTCACAAGTGAATAATATAAGTCAAAATACGGAACATAAACTCAGGAAGGACTGTATCTGAGCCGGAATCCCCACGGGTACCCTCCACCGAAGTCAGCGAGGGGGATCATGTTGGACTCGAACCGACCAAATCCGCACAGCCGTCTCGGGCCATCAGTTACCGAGGGCGAGGTAGCCAGTAGGTGGAATTTGCCATAGCAAATCCTTCATGAATGCTATTGACTAGTGACGTTTTGTCTTGTTCTCCGTTGAAAACATAGCCTATCACCGTCTACCCCAGAGTAATATCGAAAATATTGATGGACACACATACCTAATAACTGCTCTTACTATTGCCACCATCATGCAACAATAGGTACTCCACAAACAAATTATTCTTTTGATAAAACAGTAAAAGTCAATTTATTTATTTTAGTAATCTGACAGATAACGTGTTAACCAGCTCGTAGTATTTAATGTTTTCGACTTCGTAACGTATACATTGAATTCGCCTCGTAAATGCTTAACAAATGTAGCGATCTTTTTCAACTCTATGAATCAGAAAATGTCTTAGAAAAACAAATCAATTACAATAACTCTCAATCATTCTATGAATAACAGTTCTTCGAATTGTGATATAAAATGAATGATATTTGACGTATCCAAGCGCCAAGCATGCCCATGTACCGTCGTTGACCCGCCCTTCTCATTAAACACCCAGACACTTTAGTTGGTCTCTTGCCGCCATCAAATGTTTGACATATGTGGGATAGTGTTGACAAAATATTATGTTTCAATAATATATCCGAACCACAAACTTACATTTCAGAATATGAAAGTAGGAGCGTTATAAATAGCAGTGTAATATAGACATAATGCATTGAACATATCGGTGTTTGATAAACACTTTTACATCGATTTATTGCGAACAAAGTAAGGCGTGTGGCGCGGGCGGTGCCACGTACGAGCACCATCACTTCCCGTGAACATCGTAAAAGACTACTAATGGATTGTATTTAGGTGGCTGGTTCAACATCTAACATCTGGCCACGGAACAGCGAGCGTGTCTTTAACTTATTTTTCAATTTTCGGTTATGAAACAACATCATTCAGCCTCATACAGGCGCGGTTGCAGTTTTAAAGTAAGGTTTTTGGGAGTGATCACTAAAAATAGTATAATTTAGAAGAAAACATACTCTTAGACCGCGCCCGCCTCATGCCAGTGGCAATATGAAAACTTATTACATCTTCACAGCACAGTTCCAGCGCTGTGATCGCTGAAGAAACGATAACCATTCCAATCACATTCGCAATTTTTTGAAATGTTCATTAAAGAAATTACAGGATAAAGTAAAAAGAAATCAGGAAGAATATCTCTTCCCGCTGTTTCAGCCATTTTCTTTCTCTTTTTTGCCGTTCACGTTGAAACAACGAAATACTTTTACAGAATATTCATTTAGAAATGAGTAAAGTTTAAACTTAAAAGTATTAGAATGCCTCGCTCAACTGAGCGTTATAAATTTATAATAAGTAGAGGAAATTGGGGTTCAACCGAGGCTTCACAACGAACCTCCGCGGTGCTCATTTCATAGCCTCAGTTGGACTCTCATTGAGTAATTCAAGTGGAATAAATATCACCTTTCGCCTAAACGCTGGTAACAAACTTGAGTAAAGTAAGTCACTTCGTCAAATAACTCTTTGAATTTCAAAATTTTACAATTCCAGTAACGAAAATAATCCTTTGAGATTGATTTGATTCAAAGTCGAAGTTCAGCCAGCGTATAACTTCCATCGATAAAGTTTTTTCACTTTGAACACAAAGAAAATATTCTATAACACTGTGTGTAATAGCGGACATTCAATGGACATTTTAAAATAAATATGGTATTACAACATTGCAATCAAATATTGAAATGAAGTCTGTATGCCTACTACTATTATTGATACTGACGTTAGACATGGAAGTTTATTACAGTCGCTATTTTAGATATCATCCATTGAAACTATTATGAATATTACCTAAATAATAAATTTACATATAGCCAATCATGTACTCAGTATCATTTATACGAATAGTCTGCCTACCCAAGCGAAAAAAGGTTGGAATATTATACAGTATTCTGAGCATTCTGTGATTCTGAGTACCTATTCACATTATTACGTATCATGTTTGATGCGAGAAGAGAACATCTATCTCCCGTCTAATGAGAACCGAAAAAAATACAAGTGATTATTTGCCACATCGGTGGTGGATATAGGACATGTAAGGCAAAAGTTTACCCCACCGATTATATAAAAAAGATTTAAATAGCCCTATATTTCAGAACATAACATTACATAACATAAACTCACGCCTGTATCCCTGAAGGGGTAGGCAGAGGTGCTAGCACCCACATTTCGCCAGTTTACGTTTAGGCCATATACCGGGCTATTGCCATTAACCGGGCACTTATAAACCTGCGATAAATACACACATAACTTCGAAAAGCATCGAAAAGTCATTGGTGTGTGCCATGGTAAACTTGGGATCGAACTCGAGACCTCGTCTCAGCAGTCCATTACCCATACCACTAGGCTACCGCGGTTCAGTTCAGAACATAAATCGAACCTTAAAACGTTATTTAAGTGATATCGTAGTATTAATACGCGCTTATTCCCTTTGTGTCAAGCTCGCTGCACAATATAGCACAACCCTCACAGTACCTATTCATCAGAATACGCTCCGGTTTCTGAGACATGTCTGTCCCTAATGGTATCTTTGTCAATTTCATTAGCATGCGCCAATCGTTAGGCCCTTTGAATCGACGCCCCGGCCTCACACTTCTCGACGGCGACGTCTACAATCCGATTGGCATTTAGTAGGTACACGGGTACGCATTTCACAGGTAGAACTTACTATCAAATGTAGGTCAAAAGCAATTTCTTTATTTTACGCAAGATAGTAAATAATTTTAATTTATATTACAACATAAACTTACGCCTATATCCCTGAAGAGGTAGACAGAGATGCTAGCACCCACATTTTGCCAGTTTATGTTTAGGTACCAATGTAATAGGTGGCGAGCCTATTGCCATTAACCGGGCACTTATAAACCTGCTATAAATACACAAATAACTTCGAAAAGTCATTGATGTGTGCCATGGTAAAACCTGGGATTGAACCCGAGACCTCGACAAAGCAGTCCATTACACATACCACTAGGCTACCACGGTCTGTTATAAAAAATAGCTCGGCCATTTGAAAGTTGTGTCATTATGTGCAGGGTGCGAGAGCGTCGATCTTGTGATTTGACTTGACAAGTCGGATTGGCAGTTATCTTACACAGGAGTTTTATTGTTAGGAACTTTCACACTTAGACATGTCGCTTTCGTTGTTACAAGTTATCGAAAAATATGTTATTTTTGTTATATTTATTGATCTGTAGTAATATTATTTATGATAGGGACCGGAGACTGGAGATTTTTCTATTCGTTGTGTATTTGTACGTATTTGTGTGATCTACAGAGTGTGCTGCTTTCTATTCTGTCATCGTCAGGACCTTCCCGTCAGACGGTCCAATCAGTCTATAGTTCAAATCTAACCGAGCAATCAAACAGTAACGAAGCTAAAACAAACACCGTGAAACAATACTATCTGAGTTTCAAAAGCTCCCAAACGGATTTTAAATGATTAAAAATGCTTGATTTCCTTCACAACGAATTAAGAATACGATCACGTGGCGATAAACATGAAAATACAAGGTATCAGAGCAATTTAAAAAATATGGTCTAGACTATTTATACTGTTGATTGATGGCACTTGGTGGAATTTGTTGTTACACATATTGAGAACTCACTTGTACTTTTCCACAGTATTTTTATTTTTTATTTTTTAATAGACCTGACCGGTTTCGCCTTACGGCATCCTCAAAGGCCTTTGATGTGCCTCATGCCTCAATATGTGTAAATATGGTCTAGATAATGGCGGTTAACATAGCCCGTAAACATTGTTATGCAAAACAAGGGGTGTCGCATAAAAGTTACCGGCTTTGTAAAATTCCTTTTATGTTTAAAAAGAAATGAGAAGCCGCGGAAGTGATTTTTGCTGCGCATAAATATCATATTAGAAACGATCATTCGCTACGATCGTTGCTCGTAAGAAAAACAACACCAAATAACGAAGCTAAAACAAAAATGAACAGAACATTAAATTCATAAAGTGCCAACCTAGCGTTTTGTCCCACCCCTGTACTCACACGGGGATGAAAAGAAAAATCAGATCGTACCATTCACGATTGTGCGCTTAAGTTGTTTCTCCAAAATTATTTTCATTAAAAACAATCCTTCATTCTCTGAACCTATTCCCAAACTCAGTTGGGGTCGGCTTTCTAGTCTAACTAACTTCGAAATTTTCTGTAAAGTTCTGTAGTTATTATAAACTGTAAGCTACTATAAAGTGAGCGAATATAATGTACTTGGTGTTGTCCTCGTTAGTCTACTACAAGTACCTGCCTATGTACTTACTGTTATTTTTCATTTGCCGATGTAACAATAAATGGCCTACAGCAAAATAGTAGTTACATAGTAGTACAGTATCTAGGTGACACATTCTGGAATTAGAACATGTTACCTTTACACGACAATCTAAAACCAACCTAACGTAAGCAAAGTTTAATTAGCTTGTTATGAGTTCTATAATTCGGATAAACGGAGGTACATACTTGTTTAAATAATTACACATGAAAATGCATCCCCATCCTAATGCAGATAATTATGCAACCCATCCTAATCCTAATTTTCTTGCAATGCTCTATCGCTACACTACAGAGAGAAGTAAACATAAGTACTAAATAGGAAATTTTGATTAATTACTTCGCATTAATAAAATTATGAAATCAAATAGTAATTCCCAAAATTTAATATAAGATTGAAAACAAAGTGTCCCGCGAGACTACATATGGCGCGCAACACGCATGTTCGCTTCCGCCGCAGGTGAATAATTCATTTTTTATTTAAAGTAACAGTTAACCTTTCTATAATTAATATTACTTTTAAACTCACTGACTAACTCACTAAATATTGACAAAGCGAGCGCAATGTGCCCCGCACCTGAAAAATCGTCAAATTTGCATTACCTATCAGCCAGTCTGTTTGTACTCGCGGACAAGTCGTATTTCCATGACTTTATAATTCTTTGTCGCCGGCAATTTTTCGATGGAAGTTCCCCCTTAAAAGGGCGGCAGTTAAGACTTCCCATTCTGTACCCAATTCAAAATAAGACGATGTGAAAAAATGTTCGCAAAGAGAGAAATAGGATGAAGAAATTAAAAGGGGTGAAGTTGACTGCGGCGCCATTTGCCGGCCGAATTGGATAATATTTCACGGAAACATTGGCCAAGTACTTCAGTCTAAACAAAATGTTGTGAAAACAATTTCAAAAGTTGTTGCAGAGAGGGCAAAGTTGTTGCACCGACAAGTAACCGGTCAAAGATTTTTGATATTTATAAGGAATATTTATAAAATCAATTCTATAATGTTAAGTAAGTAAAATATATATATATGTTATGAAAAGGTGTTAGTTAACGTTGGCATTTTTGGTTAGGTATATTACAATGTAGGTAATGCATTGAAATACACAATTTTCAACAAGATGTTGTGAAAAATATACGGTACTTACTACTAATTTTCACAGAAACCGATAACTATTATACCTAGGTACTTATCATTTTCTATACCAGATAGATCCACGAAAACAGATGCCCGAAAGAACATGAGATGTTAAAAAAAGATGAAAAAGGTGTCTTAAAACAAAATGCTAAAACTTTTATGTTCAGAAATGTAATCACAGGTACCTACTATAACAATTGTAGGCACATTATACACATGTCCACCAAACGCATAAAGTATTCATATGGCAACCCACACATTACGATATGATCCGAAAGTAATTTAGTCAGAATTATTTACCCTATTAATATACGTTTAGCACCATTAGTTAAGAAAATGGGGCCAAGTGTACATTTCACCAATCAAAAATATCTATTGATGTTTCAATAGTTACTTTCTACATCTAAATCCAAGCAATCGATATAGTTGGATGTGAGACACATTGCACGAGAGATAAATAGGTGCTGCCGGTGGTTGAAAATGTAATAAATATAAATCTCACGTCTCACGGGCGCCGGCGAGGGCAAACAAACCGTCAAACAACGCAAGCGTCACAGTTAATCCGCTCAACAGTCCCTATGTTACGTGTTTCGTCGATAGCCGATTGTTTAAGCCCTCGTTTGACAAAATGGCTCTATCGCTATCATTCAAATACAACCAATTAAAAAAGCTAAAAATAATTCAACTAGAAAATTGACTGGTAACACTCACTCGAGAGTACTCGTAAATTATTAAAAGGAGAACAAAATTCTCCAAGCTGACAAATTAAACAAAATTACTTTAGCTATTGTTCAACGAAAGCAAGGCAAATTAAACATCACAGGGGGAGGGAGGGGCCTGGGCGCGGACTTTCATAAACCGGCACGTGACAAGCCAGACGTCAGCTTGGGACAAAAATTATGTTTCATTTAGAATTAATGTCTTTCGGACGATACCAAAACATTTTATATTGTTAGAGATAGCAACAGTAGCAGACACGACTGTTGTGCGTTTGTGTGGTTTGATGCCTAATTTGGCAAAAGTATTGGTTTAATTTAAATCATTAATATAATTGATCATAAGAGACAATATAGACCTCGACCATTAGTCCGCACGTGAGGTGTGCTTCTGCCTCGAAGGTCTTGATAGCAATTCGTTTTATTATGGGTAATTATGATATGCTAGTCTATAAATATAACTCATATCTACTAAGTATAAAACATTGCATTTTCATAAACTTTTCGAAGTAATTTGACATGCTGAAGCACTCTGGAAATTAAATTAAAAAATAACATTAAGTACCTAACAGACGTATTCCTAAAATTTGAAGTTTGCATGTAATAGCGCGAGAGGTTTGGATGTGAAAAAGTGTTAGGTCATCATGTTCTAAAACATATTTTTAATAATAAGAGAGTGTTTCAGGTACATTCTGTCATCATTATTATCTTAAGTGTAATCCCCAGATTCGTTTCACCTTGGCCCGCGGGAGCTATCATTTCTCCACCGTCTGGAGTACTGACTTGCATGTGGAGTTGGTTTTGACTTTAATGACAATTACCATTACCATTACCAACAGGGAATGTTAAGTAATTGTGAAAAAGCATCTGATGAGGCCGTCAAGCTCAGCGCCATCCTTGTAGCACTGAACGTGTTTGCAATGGTGACCCTCTTTCATGAGACTTTGCCTTCAGCTTAACTTCAGGCGGGGTGAAGTCAAATTGACGAGTCATAAATAGATAAAAAAAACCAACACCCCTGCACAAATTTCTTCATTTCTAGAACAAAGCGTCCTGAATTTCCTTAATTCCAACAATTATCTTTTTCCGGAGAAGTCGTCGAAGCGTTTTTGAAGTTAAATTTGCGCCTTCTATATTTTACAGGCAGTTTACCCATTTGCGTCTTTTTCTTCCACTGGTTAAAAAAGAAGGAATATTTATTTATACCTATTTCTAATTTCTAATTTACTTCTGATTAATTTCGATGCTGAATCCAAGAACGTTTTATTTCCTTGGGGTTTTCCCGAGTATTAAGTTTTTTATAGATCATTACTGTTGATCCCGGTGTAAGAGTTAAATTAATGAGAATGCGGGTGGCATTGGTCCACATAAAGAACAAAAAATTTCGTACACAAAAAAAATTGTGTGTTACATCCTATAATTTCTTCTGTGCAAATATTTTCAGTAGCGGGGCGGATCGTGTAGACCGATTCAATCAGAACATAAATTAGACAAGTAAGCACAGCAGTTCGATTCATCGAAATAGAAGGATTTAGAGTAATGATATTGAATATTTATGAAACGATTTATAAAACGATTTAGCTCAATATTGAATTGAAGAATAGCTGAGTAACCGCGGTGGAATTTTCGGCTCGAGTTTTTCAATGTCTGAGATACAAAGGAACGTTTAAAGTTGATAGCTCTTTTTTTTTTTTTTTTTTTTTATCGTGCGCAAAATCCCCACGGATACCACCTCCACCAAAGCCGATGGAGGTGATTATGTCGAACTCGAACCGACCAAAACGCACGCCGTCCATGGGTCCTTGATTGCCGGAGGTGAGATTATACAAGACATATCTCTCGCACCCCGGCAGACCCGGGGACATTTCTGTTGAGATGCCCCTCTTCCCCCAATGTGGGGACCATGGTGTCCCGATTTAGCACCTGGGTATGGGGTGGCATTTTGCGCCATCGCCGTGGCCTGCTTCTGCTAGGGTGACCGGCGGCTCCACCCGTCACCCCCAGGCCCGCGCTCATGGGGGACGGAGGTCATTCTGCGACCTCCGACGTCCGAGTCGCCTCCGCTCATCACGGGCAGTGCGGGCCCGGAGTCTTCTCCGGACTCGCTCCGCCACCTCCTTTTCGAGCATTACAAGCACTCGCGCATCGTACCATCACCGTGAGCAAGGTGGCGAGCGAGATAACTCCCACCCCTAGGGCTGTCACTAGGACCCGCCTTGGCGTCTCCCACGCCGGGCACTCGGTCAACGTGTGCAGCCCCGAGTCCTCGCTCGCATCACAGTGATGGCACTCGGACGTTGGCTCCTTCTGGATCCGACGCAGGTAATCCCCGAAGCACCCGTGCCCGGTGATCACCTGCGTCAGCCGGTACGAGAGGCTACCATGTGGCCTCTCTAGCCAGTCCCCCATGATGGGTCTTACCACCGCTACAACAGCGTGCCCTGCGCGTGATTGCCCAAGTCGTCGTTCCCACTCGGCTACCATGTCCCCGTGGAGCTGGGACTTCACAGCCCGGAGCTCACTAGGCTCGGGTTCATGTCCCCGCTCCCGCGCCTCCTTTCGATACCGATACAGCACCGAAAGGGCTCTCGCATCCAGGATCCATGGTATCGATCCGGCGAGGAGACTCGCCGCGTCGAAGGATATCGTACGGTACCCCCTGATGACCCTGATGGCCATCGTGCGCTGCGGGGCGTGCAGCTTCTGCACGTGCCTGGCCTTCAGGGTCTCCGTCCATACTGGGCACCCATATAGAGCCATGGACCGTACGATTCCCACGTAGAGTCTCCTACAGGAGTCATCCGGCCCCCTCATGTTGGGCAACAGCCGTGCCAGAGCATTAGCTGTGCTCTTCAATTTGGGGGCCAAACTTCGGAGGTGCTCCCCGAAGTCCCACCGGCCGTCCAACACGAGCCCCAGATACTTCATCTGGGGCTTGACGCCGATGGGGATGTCTCCTACTGTAAGGCTGGATCCCTCTGGTGGCTCGCGCCGAGGCCCTTGAAAGAACATGGCCTCGGTTTTATGTAGAGCCACCTCGAGACCCAACCGCCGGATCCGTTCCACGACTTGGGCAACCGCGGTCGTGGCCTTCAAGGCTGCTTCGCGATGTGTAGCACCGCTCGCCGTCACTAACGTGTCATCTGCATAACACGTGACGGCGGCACCGTCCCCGAGCTCACCGCGAAGCGCCCAGTCGTATCCGATGTTCCACAGGAGCGGCCTCAAGACCGATCCCTGCGGAACACCGCACGACATTTCTCGCCGACCGAGACCGATCGCAGTTGGGTAGATGACAGCTCTCTCTGTTAAGTACGCCCCGACTATGCGACGAAGGTAGAGAGGCACTTCGTGATACACGAGGCACTTCGTGATACACGAAAGTTGATAGCTCTGCGTCCGTCGGCTGCGTATTATTTTGGCGGCGATGCTGATGATCTTTCAGTTACAACTTTAGGTTGAAAGACTTGATTTCCTCCTTTTTATGATCTCTAAAGATGAATTCATGTGCTTAATCAGGTCTATGTATGTATTTCTAATAATCGGGAACCGAAATTCTCTTTTCGTCTGAACGAGCTGAACCGGAGAATTAAAATTGAAAAGTGCCTAGCCAATAGTGGAACATAAGCAACAAGCCAGTTGGTCTGGTCGTAAAAGTCACAACAATGTATGGTATTGAATGTGAATCTCAAATCGGGGAAATTGTGTGCATCGCAAAGCCGATAAAAGCGTTAGTCCAAAGCTCTAAGGCTTCATTGTAGTTTTAGGACTAGGTAGATAGGTTCACATAGAGTTTCAGATTGACACTGCGTTCGAATTCGCACCTCATAACATATTTAATTTCCTTCTAAAGAGTATTAAAATTAATTACTTCAATCCCGTAAAAGGTGAAAAATTAATTAAAAGCGGTACTAAGGTCACCACCCCGCATTGCGTAACAATTAAAATTAAAATCCGTGTTTGTTATTGAGGGAACATTTAGAATATTTTTTCGTCGGTGAGCATTACAGAAATTTTGAAAAGTAAAGGAAGTTTCTCGCCTTGTCAAGGATATCGATTGGTGCTTGGAGTCTTTCATTTGATAGGCTAAAGACTATTTATGGGGTCACTTATGTGGGCCGAGTGTTATGGTGAGCCGATATGGGCCGTTAAAATTGATATAAAGTGAACATGTCGCGTTGATATTGTTGTACAATGCGTATAGGACAGTTAACACTAGAACATTGACTGGTCAAAGTTAAGTTTCTAATACTCCCTTTACCATTGTTTATAGTTGGTCATACGATCAAGGAAAATATATACCTTTACATGTGATGTGGAATGTATAAGAGGGTATATTTAGATATGAAGAATACCGCTCCTGGCAACATAAAATATATTATGGCAGAAAGATGGTAAGAATATAAATAGTTAGAATCGTTTGACTGCTCAATAAATGAGTCCCGGTTATTTTTCCGGCTAAGTTCAATAATAAATATCGTGGCAAAGTACAAGTGTGTTATCAATATATCGGTTTTCCTTAATCACGTCCCTACTCGTACTAGAGAGACACTTTACCGATTTCATTCAATGTTTTTTAAGTCCCCAAATAATTTTGTAGAAAGTTCTTGGAGAAAGAAAAATTCAGAAATTTACGCAAAAAATTGTACACGCAATACTGTGATGATTGATAGTTAAATCAAGGGATCCCACACAGTTTTTGTAAGAGGTCCATGGGCGGCTGGTGGCGGAGATTGAAGTTGAACGCTGAGTTGCCCATTTTTTACCGTTCATGGTGAAGTTAAAAGTAAGCTACAATGATTAAGTTGATCAAGTAATTTTCGTATTCTGTCTTTGCACATAAATATGTCTAAATAAATATTTTATGGGTAATCTGGTGGTTGAACATTTATTGAATATTTTACAGAAAACATATGAATAAAGATCTTGTGCCGATTATATGATATCGTATCGTTAAAAACTCGCGTAGGTACGTATCGCTCACAGAACAGAAAAAAGTAGTATAGACACGATAGTTTCAGTTGCGGAACCGATACAACCGCTAATAATACCGTGCATTACTAGTAAATAATTGCTTTAATTGGTCGTACCTATTTATATACTACCTCTAATGCCATATTAGCTCAAATCATACGTACTAAAAAACGAAAACACACCACCCTTTTTAAGGTAGCGGTAACTATATTGTCACCACATTTTTTTAACCGTTCAAAAAAGCGCTTACGCTATAGATAAAAAGTATTTATCACGATCCATACTTTGAATCGAACAAGCTTGAACATTTACGAAAAAGTTTAGACGTATTCTTACCAAAAATATATTGTCGAATTTATCCTTCGTTGCGTAAAGCAATGACACGCATGCACCGATGACATCACACTATCACTTGTTTTTGTTTTCCATGGTATCCACAATGTAGGCAAATGTGGCATCTTCCCTATTTCATCCTTAATTCGTGTGCACTCTCTTCTGTCACCAGTTACCTAAAGAAATACACTTTTTCTTTTGGGATGAAACTCCACTAATTTAAGTAGGTATTATATTTTCTAACCACTTAAATCTATTTCTAATTATTTTTGACGTGTGTTCCAAGACTTCAATATGGGGTTCTTCAAGAAGGGCATTAGAAGGTTTCTACGGGGTAGGTGGAAAGAGTGTAATGTTCCTGGTGTTGCACAAGTGCATAGGCTACGGGCCACGGTCACCGCGTGTGTGTTTATCTGCCACCTAAGTGGTATAATAAAATACAGTTTCATTTTCACTAAGACTCTTTTAATCCCACTGTAGCCACTATAACCACAGCTATAATAGTCAGGTAAGGAAATTATTGGAGGGATTAGTCAAAAAATATCTAAGACTGTCATCATCCCTCTGACCTCAGTCAGATTGAAAATAAGCTATGTGATGGGAAGAGGAATGACTACAAAGATGACAACTGTATTATGTGACTAAGGTGGAAAAATAGCACACCTTATTCTTAGAAACACTTTCAGTACGAAGAAGAGAGCTGCAAAATAACGTTAGCGCTGAGACTCTCGTGAGAAACTCTCTAGATCATTCAATGCTAGTCATTTTAAGAGAAGGTTGAAGACAATCTTCTTGAAATATATCCATCAGTTTTAATTAAGTAGTCATGTTTTTTCAAAAACTCACGTTAGCGGCTGCAGTGCAGATAGTACGGTGTACTTTCACAAGTGGGTTAATTCACGGTTGGCGTGCATGGCCAATAAAATCCGCGCGTCGCCCGGTGTCGCACGAGCGCGAGCGCGTAGCGACGGCGCCTACGCTCGGCTTGACGACTCGCTACTGTCCACTGTTCGTAGACTACCTACGGGCTCTGCCCAGAGTGCCCAGAGCGCCCAGAGTGCCCAGCCTCGCGCCGACACGGCAGACGGACATAAACCGGCGGGTGTTTCATCAAACTGTTTACTATTTACCGTTCTGCTATGACTCTGTACATTTTTGCTTGAACATCCGGTTATGCGTCAGCCTTTATTCTGGGATCAACTTCTGCCTTTACTTCAAACATGACCAAACGCAAATATTTTTGTTTCGTATATATAATAGTACCTATAGTAGGAATACATTTACGGTATTTAATTAAAAATAAACCTTCACAGTACGAACCTACTGGGTCCTGAAAAATCTGCATATAATAATTTACTTAAATACAGATAATTCGTTGACCAAACATTTTCTATTGTCACATTTTTTACAAAAGATTTCTTAGGTTTGTCACTCCACTCGTTAGCGGTAAATTTAAAACTTTTTGTACATCAGGAATAATAACGAAAAGTTAAAACATTTAGATACCTATAGGTGATGACCGGAGAGCCGGTGCCGGTACCGGCGGCGATGCAGCCGGAGACCGGCGGCTGCTCACACGCGCGGAGAGCGCGAGCATGCACTGAGACTGAGTGGTGAGCCGCCGTTCGCCGTGAGCCGGCCGGTGTCGGCGGCGTCGCGCGGCACGTGGCGCGGCCGGTGCGGCGCGGAGCAGGCGGGCGGCTCGTCGGCAGCCGCGCGCGCCGCGCACTGCCGCGCGGCAAACGCCGACGTATCGACGCCCGCCCGCCGCTCCACGCGCCTCGCGGACGTACGGGAGCTTCTCTTTGCATCGCACTATATTACAACTTTATCATTCCATTCCGCATTGTACTCGCGAACGACCGCACGAAACCTTACCCACCAATTTTCTTATTTTTCAAAACTTTCCAAATCAATTTCAACCGAATATAAGAATTGCCGCAGACAATAAAACGACTCTACGTTTAGAATACGATTTACAAACTTCAGCGCTTTTCCACATTATCTTCTCCACTGTGAGCGAGATAACTTTTCGATATAAAGTTTACCCGCCTTGCTTTTTTTCTATTGACGTTTGACCAGGACACTGCAGGAGACATTTATCATTCAAGACTAACTTTTTACCTACAGCTTCACACACATTTGGTTCTTACTTTTTACTGATGTTGGACCCCATTTCCAACACTCCTCACTAAGAGCTCTCTTATGCTAATAAGGGACGCTGCCCTGACAATTTCTCAGATTAGGCTTACCTTCGTATAATCTCTCAGACATATCTGGTTTTATTTTAACACCTTTAACTATGCATACCATTTCAGTGAATCAATCAACTATGCGACGAATTTATTACATCTTTATGTGTATTGGTCTAACAACCCCAAAATGTACGCACATAAAACCAGCCATAGCCTACAAAGATAAACGTGTCAGTGGCATTGTTAATGACAAATCGATGGTATTAGATATAATAAGCACAAAAACATGTGTAGCCGAGTTATCAGTAGGAGCTGGGAGTACGGCATCGGCGGCGCTGGTGGAGGAAGCGGGCGCTACGGAATTGAGGTCAACCGCCGATCGTTTGCCGTAAATTGACCTAACTCCGCCCGCTCATACTAATAGTGAAACGGCGACATTCTCTCGTCATTTTTATTAAGCATTTTGCTGTGATTTTAACATTAACACAGCGTGTAGTATGGCGCATGGCGCTCGCTAAGCGTAAATATTAGTACAAGGTGTAAAATTACAAATAAAGAACTGTTTTGACTTAATATTATTTCCTTGCGTGGCACTCACATCAAACGTTGTGAGCGGCAAAGGCGATGTCAAAACGAAATTATTTACATATCTCATATCTGTTTAAAGCAGCGCCAGGCGGCATTATGATAATGTGGAGGTTTTTCTAAACATTCATATAAAATGAGTAATATGTTTTCTTTTTCATTTCACTGAACAATTTTGCCGACTTTGCCACGCGACGTGAAGTCATTTTCTGAGTAATTTGACTTTAACCAGAACCTATTCGTGTAATAAAACTTGTTTAGTTAAGTTAATGTAACTTATTTCATCGCACTGTTCATGCTGGGGTTGGGTTCTTTGGGATAATCGACGTCAAAACAGAAAAGGAAACTTGAATTTTTCTTTATTAAATGTTAATAAATTGAACCCTAAAGCGTAATCTAGTGAGGTCAATAACGACATATCATCAAATGAATCGAACCCGGATCACGCTTCAGTTAAAGATTCAACCGCCGTAGGTCATTCATTCCTCACTCATTATAATAGCCAAGTGTTTTTCGGCCTTATTTGTAAACCATGATAAGTGATAATTTAAAACAAATGGGCACGATACAGCGATGTTATATGCTAACCAAGTAACCACATTAACGATTTAATTTTAAAGAGAGAAACGAAGTATCTGTCCCCGCTACGATATAAAGAACGATTCGTATAGGTAACAGACAAGCGTGTTCCGCGAGCGCTGTGTCACGACATGAGCTGTGTGTGTAGTCGTGTGTCGTGTGTGTCGTGTTCGTCGCGTGTACCCGTCGTGTGTGGGCAGCACTTTACCGCGCGCTACGTGCAGGGCCTACAAACAGACCGTATTGGCCGCAACCCCTGAAGTCCTCGGAGATCATCCTAAGCATTTAATTTCGCTAAATCGTTGTTACCCTCGTAATAAGATTTCTTTATGGATTGCTCAGCTATGTTTCTACATATTTTAGTACCTACTCTTTTCATCCATATTTAAGGTAGTTCTTAAAACAAAGTTTAGACCCAAAAGCGGTATTATCCATTCCACACAATGTGTTATTAACTTCCTAAAACCCAAGTACCTATACATGTAACGTATAACGACGGTAATAAGCTATTCGTAAAATAAAATATGTTTTATGAGTAACAGTAAAGGCGCGGAGTCTCCGAGTCGCTGCCAATTGTTCGCTGTCTTTGAACTCTTTGAAGCGCGGACTTTCGTTAAGTAAAAGTTAACTTTAATTAGTTTTCGTGTGTCCTTCGGCATGTCATTAATTGGAATGTTTGTCTCGGAATTTATCTTTGAAGTTTCGCCCCGTTTCGAAATTCACCTTCAAGAAGAACGCTCTTGGGTGTTTTTAGGTATCTAAATATTTGGAAATGCACTTGAGAAAATTCCAGTGTAATGACAATGCAGCTTATCTATTCCTCAGGTCTCTTAAGGCCCTCTGAAACTTTGTATCCATAAATTTGCCATGTCAACAAGACAAATATTGTTACGGTTTTCTTTACTTAGTGCAAAGGGACCCAAACGTGTGTTTGCTACCTGATGCTCAAAAACACTTAGTGTATAGGACCCATAGGGCCCATTCGTCCTTTCAGTTTTTCCTGACGAAAACATACCACCAATATAGTAATGTTTTGAACTTTGTAACCTTCTGAAGGTTAAGTCATTATCCAGGGTCTGTTACCCGCTCGCTCCCAGCAGCCATTACTAGCTGATGAAGATGAATGGACGTTCAGGAAAATAACACTTTTTATTGAACAGCGTAAAGCTGTTTAGCGGCCAATTGGAAAGAAAATCTACAATATAAAACTCACGCCTCAAACTCGCGATTGGCCTCTCGATTTTATTAAAATCAATTACTTTGACGGCATTTTTATGACATCGTTAACGTGTGTTGATGGACGAGAAAAATGAAGACTTTGTGCACATTAAACAGTAAAATATTGATCAAGTGCGGATTCGGTGTTTGCGGCAAGTAGCTGCTCCGCTTGTAAACTTCGGGGTTCTTAGAATTCCGATACGATTGACTGGTTACTTTGCATATTACATAAGACGTGGGTGCAATGGCGGTGAACAGATAAGACAAGAGGAGCGCGTCGCGAATTAGATCGCGAGGTCACGTTTTCAGCAAAGTCGGTAAATGCACGCTTTTGCACTCGAATGATGAGCTTATAAAGTTCAGGACTCTTCTTTCACCAAAGGCATTAGACCTGTAAAGATATTAACTTAAACTTTCTCCAATCACGCGTGAAAAAAGGACTGATAATACCATTGAAAAGGTTTGAAATATCATAAATGTAATATAATTTACAGTTATAAGCAGGATAAAAGAATAATATTTTGTAATGATAATAACATTGTAGTCTCGTAAGTAGAGTTTATGTCAGAGAGCTCACACCGCTTCTCACTCTCAGAAGGTTTCTTATGTATATTTAAAGTCCCTTGTAAAAATGAACTGTGAGTTTTTCTAATTTAAATGTATAAAGAAGCAAAGTTTACACAACCTTCTTTAAAATGTATTCGTGTTACACTCAACGGTTAGAGTTCTACTAATCAATTCCTCAACCTCGCAGCCATATCTACTTTGTCATAACTTTTTCAATTCAGAGGAAGTACGCAATTTTTCAAAACATTCATGCACAATCAACCTAAATGGCCTGCTTGCTGAATAAATAACGAAGTTTGGAGAAAAGTAGATCTGAGTTACGAGGACAGAAAACTTTCTTTAGGGAGATTTAAAAAAACAGACCGTATTCTTTATTAATTGACATTAACTTATAAACTTTTTACATATATACATAGTAGCTGGTAATAATTTAGTTGTAACAGTTTAACTATTGACTATAACCAAATTATTGAACAGGCCGACACGAGGGGCAAGTCGTAAAGCCGCGCAGATGGCTCGGCCTGTAATTACAGCTGCCTTACAGTTCTCGCAGCTCGAGAGATGAATGAAGCTCTCGTCGCTGATGGGTGCGGACTCGCCGCAAATAGCCGGGCGTGAGTCGTGACTAATCACCATCACTCACCCGCCGCCGCCGCGCACCGCCCGCTGTCACATAAACTCTTTCATTTACTGGTGTTGTGAAATATTCCCTGAATTCGCGGGATTCTGCGACTCTTGTACTCACGGTGGTCGACTCAGACTGTTATATATTTCATGTTTTCAAACAGGTACCTACTTAGTCGCTTACATTCCACGCACCTGTTGTTTGTCCTAGGTTTATAAAGCCTTTCTTCACTCAGAGGGTCTAAAAGGGTGAAAATGTGGTGAAAAGGGAGATATGTAATGTCGTTGTGTAGGATACCTGTAAAGTGTGTATTTAAATTCACGTGTAACTTATTTCCTTTTTACTTTCAATTGAAAATTTAAATTTTGGCCGAAATACTCGTACATTCTCATTTACAGTTCATTTCAATTGCATATAAAATTTACATATAAAACGGCTGGTTGCAAGCGATCACACGCCAATAATATTATAATAATTGTGACCGCGGCCAGTAGGTACAACCCGATCTAATCGCTACTCGACAGGTAGTTCATTTTGCTTGATCGCTTTAATACCATTATTACCATTACATTCGTTTTGATTACCTTCGATATTTTCAAATTCAAAAGTAACCAAAATCACCAAAGTAGGTATGTACTTATTTACTTGAAAACCAATTATACAAACCCCGTTCTGGAAATTACGTAGTTATAGTGAATTTGACACATTGAAACAACATAAAAAAGAAAATGCGCCATTGTTCCGCTCATAGCTGAGCAATCAGATAATTTTCCATTGAAAGTGCGCATCGAGGCGACGTAAATAGGTAGGGAGCAGGGAAATGGCGCTTTAAGGACTTGGTGCTTGGGTGACATGGCCAAGTGACGGCACGGGGCAGCTGCCCGCCGTCGCCTGCCGCGTGACGTGTGCTCTATTAATAAGGGCGGTGTGTGGGCAGTGGAGCCGCGACGCCTCCCACCGCGACGCACAAATGACCGGCTCGTTCCCTTCCCGGCCGATCGACTGGCACTAGTTAATTGCAAGAAAAACACGAGTAAACGAACAGAGCTCTACGTGTACCTACTTACGTACGCTACGTATAAACACCGACTCTACTGATTGATTTTTTATTAGTTTAGGTTGGAGAAAACTGGTCATTAGGGTACCGCGTACCTGGAATGATTGAGCATAAAATCTTATCTTATTATCTTATTTCTCACTAATCTCAATACTAATAGGAACACTAAAGTCTGTATGGATGGATATACGGTGCTCAATCACGCCTGGCGGCTGAGCGGATAGCAAATTGACTACTCTACCGAGAATTGTGGAGAGAATCGCATAATGTGAATAGTGAGAGATGTGTGCACTGGTAGGCACAAGAACGTGTACGACTCAAATAGGTCACGTTCTAGGAACAGCCGCCATCCCAACTAATTTCTATATAACGCGAAATTGAGTTTATTTGTTAGACCGACACTCCGTCTGTTTGGTTGAATAATTGTGCATCGGTAGAATACGACGATATGAGACTGTTCATTTTTTTCATCTTCGAAAAAACTTTGAAGCACGAATTCAGTATGCGCGGACACTGAATAGTATGGCTAATAATCAAATGATGACGTTAGTGACGTAACACTGTTTCTCTGCTCTTTTCTAATTGTATAATTCTTTCTAAACTTTCAAGAATTTTGCTAGGTTTCAAAGGGCAATCTCACAAAGATGTCTATTACACATTGTAAAAATAAATAGCATAACCTACCAAAACTGCATTGTGTATGAATTGAGTCCCGAAGACAACACTGAGAACAGCATAAGTAACGAGCTAAGGAGCTGCCTATCCACTTTCCATTCTTGACTTCGAGCATAGTAGCTGGGGCGTGAGGGATATGCTACAGGCTACCTCCCCGTCGGCAACTGATGGCCCGAGATGACCGTGCGGTTTTGTTCCAGGATTTCCACACGGGAAAAAGAAAAGACATAGTGGCACTGGAATCAACCTGGTTATGCTTCCTCGGGCATAATTTTCCCTGCGCACCCCGGATCTAGACCAATTAGTCCTATATTAGTTTCTTATGGACTTCAAATAGGCAGTCTGGTAATTTACGTGGCGTTTTGCCTGACGTTTCTACCAGGTAACACAATGCTGACTCCTTCAGAGGTGTACATTCTCTGTTTATAGAGGGTTCTTCATCTCTCTCTGTCCTTTTCTTTTTACAATTTCCCTGTTCTCTCCTCTGTCTTTTACAGATGACAAGAGACGATTTATTTGTCGATTACTCAATGATTTACATGAGAAGAAAAGAAAGCTTGATATTTTGCTTGGTAAGATGACTCAGCAGACAAAGAAAAAGACTCCCTATGATATATGTAAACAGTAACTGAGAACAAACGTGTTTCACGTTTCGCAACATGACCGAGTCATACTAGGCCAAAGTTTAGTTTCTGTGCAGCGAGCATGTACACAAATGTGTTTAGCGTACGGTGTATTGACCGGGTCGTGTTGCTAGAGCGCTGGTGGTCGTGGTGGTGCGACGGTACGAGGGGGCCAGCAACGACTCCCACTACCATCGCTTTAGATCGACATCAAACCACCGCACTTTTATTCCGCCAACGCATAAAGCTAAAGTATCTGGCACACTTTTAAATTTGTTCACGAAATCCCATCAATATTGAAAGAGTCAAAGGCAGTCAATTTACTTGAGCTCGCGCCCGAACAAAGCCAGGTCGATATCCGATAGGGACAAAATAAATGTGCGTATTTGTTCTCAACAAAGTTAAAGCGAATCTGTTCAAGTAAGGAATGGCTGCCTATGTGAGGCATGTACTTTTATGTCGAAACTGGCGCGCTGTCGTGTGAACGTAACTCCGGGCACTTAAATTGTGTACGAAGTTAGATGTTATCGTGATGGGGATTCGTAGGAACTCGTGGTGGCGTACCGCGACTGCGGGGCTGCACCGTGGGGCGGCGCGGGTGGGGGGGGGGGGGTGCAGTGCTCTGCTGACCTACTTCCGCGACGTTAATCGTATCACGTGAAAAAGCTTGCGTGCACCGGTCGTTCACCCGCGGCACCGGCCCTTAACCGCCGCCTAGGAAGGCCACTTGATGGCCGACCATCCTGTCGCTTAAGTACTTTTATAATTGATAGGCTGCCGCATATAATCCCAGCATTCACGCGTCTTTGCCTGGTACGCCTGGTAAAGCAGGCCATATGCTTGAGATTAGGCAACGTTTGTTATATTACACAAAGCAGACTGACGGAAAGGTATTTATAATCGGATACGAGTATTCAGGGACGTTTGTACTCATAACCTTCCTGGGTTACCTCCACAGAAATTTGTTCTTTATGGAATATTTGATATATTCACAGTGAAGCAGCTCCGGCCGAATGGTGTATATTAAAAATACTTGTAGAAACACATAAGAATAGTTGGGGCCGGCGCACCGTAAACAGGTGACGTCACAATAATAAACAACGCCAAATTACTAATATTAAGGATGATTTATAGCCGAGCTCTGCTTCCTAACCCTGGAGAGCGCGTCGGCGCGGCGCCTGCATCGCGCGCTGCTCGCCTCGTCAGAGATGTTAGCGACTCCTGAGACACCTGGCAGCGGCCGGCTTACCACTGAGTGTCCCGCAGTGTCTATGACTGAACAGTTAGTCGTCGTGTGGCACGTTCCATAGCACGTCAATAGTGCATCATACGTAACATCGATAAATAACATTTGCATTCGTAACAGTTTTCTCAAAAGGATCGTCGCACATTGATTCCTTTTGTAGAAATTCTAACCACTTTCAAGCTATCCTTCTGTGAGTGCATTGTGCGGCTTCGCGTGTACCCTGAAAGATGGGAACGCGCGGAAATGTTTACGAAACAAGCTTTAATTCAGAATTAAGTTGTATAGTTTTCCTATTCGTAGTGCAAAACTATGTGGTCATTGGTGATACATTAGAAGTAACTGGGCCAGGACATAATAAAGTTTTGGGAACGCTGCACCAACCAGCTCTTCTGAAACCATTAACACTTAAAATTGTCCTATTTTATAGCTCTAATAATTCCAGTCGTGTGAAATGTTACGTTACGACATGGAGTGGAATGATCACGGGACAGTGGCGCGTGTCTGCTGTGTGTCTGTGTGTTTGTGTGTCTGTGTGCTCCGCGGCTCGCAGGTGAGCGCCGATAAAACTGTCATTAAGGGTTGAAACGGCACGTCGTAACGTCATTACTCCAAAGCTGTAGGGGATGCCTTTGTTTTATTTGGGCATACATAAACGATACATAAAAACAACATGTTGTTTTAGCAGGTACTTTGGCGCACAGTACAATATAACAGAAACATTGTTCTCGCTTCTCGTTGGTTGCTAAAGTCAAATCGTTATGAATTAATGTGCTCTTACTGCTAGCAACTTTTATTTCTTTAATATTTAATGAAGCACCTAATCGTAAATATTAAATTATCACCGAAGCAGCTCGGTCGAGATGGCAAAGTTCTTAAATGAATCATTAACACGCAAGAAGAAACCCCTAATGAGATAGATTTTAGAACTAAATGCGTTCGCCACCTTGGATACACCATTATTATAAGTTGATTAAAGCAATATCGCGTGCACGCTGCGCTTTCTGCATTTATATGGGCTAACTGCACTGATATTGCTATCGCTCGTGCTCTGATAGGTACCTACGCTATAATAAAATTAATAGTAACTAGTCGTTTTTTATGTAGAGCACGTCATATGTCGTTACCTCACCTGGTAGTAAGCTAAAGAGAAAGCCTCAGGAACCAGAGTCACCATTGCAGATATAAACAACCACTAAGCGTCGCCGTCGATAGAGTCAGTCGTACGATGCGGAGGTCCGGGGTTCTAATCATAATAAAGCAGGTTGCAAGCCGCTGCAGCCTTTTGATGTTTGAATTTTAAATTTTGTCAGGCATAGTATAAATAATAGGCTATGGACACATTCGTACAATTTCCACGTTCGTACAATTCTACATTCGTACAATTTTTCCTAAATTGTTTTCCAAATTCGTACAAACAGGTATACTAGCTGATGCCCGCGGTTCCGCTCGCGTGGATATCATTCTCCGGTTCTAGTAGACCTATTGCAATCACTAATGTTTTTATGTTGGACCAAGCCCGTTCTAATAAAAAAACCGCATTCCAATCCGTCCAGTAGTTTGAATCCATCGCGGACAAACACAAGAATTCCAAAAAAGATATTTTGTGTTCAGAATCGTCTACTAAACATAACCCAATCATTTTAATACCTTTAATGTACAGACAAAACTTAGTTACAATTTTATAATAGTATAGATGTGTCTGGATTAACAGTACACTTCACATTAGAATACATGAAATCAATAATTTTTTTATAAGTCTGAAACTAAAACTGTTCCATTCCTTGCCTGGCTTCATTCCTTGTCGTTCCTGCAATGTAATCGAGTAATGTAATGTATGTATGTGAAATTATACGGATGTGGAATAGTACGAATGTGGAATAGTACGAATGTAGCATTGTACGAACGTGGAAATTGTACGAATGTGTCCAAACCCAAATAATAGTACGAATATAATACCATTAAATAGTCTTGCTTTCTTCCAATTAGTCCAACCCTAATAACTTAGATATTTCCCGCATACAGTACCTACCTACTGAATATTCTATGAGGATCCAAGCAGTTCGATGAGTCTTTTCCTTTGCCGCACCAAAGTCTTGGAATTCCTTATCATCATTAGCAATAAGTTCATAAGACAATAACTTGGTTGCAAATCTAATTTTGTACTAAGTTAGCCGTTACGTATAACACCGAACATGGTGTTGTGTGCTAATTCAATATCGTTATCGCGGAGTCCCAATATAAACACACTTCCCACGGCGGCGTATAATTGGAGTTTACCTTTGTCTAACGCCGGACCCTCTTCGCCGCGAGCGCACAAACGAACCGCGACAGCTGTCGACTATGTTTTTTGTACCTACGATACGAGAAATCTGATAGGTGCCTATCTATTATTTCTGACTTCTGCAACTTTTCATACTCAGGCATACTTAGGTTTCTTTTCTTAAAAGGCGCAGCGCTACAATAAACTTTTACTCATAACAGTCTTATTCGTGATAGTTTGGATAAGGGTGAAGTCGTAGGGACCCAATCCAAAATAATTTACTACTCTATTACGTAACTATTTCAGTTTAGAAATATCTTACCTTCTCTCAGACGACAATTGATGTGTTGAAATTTTATCGCGATTTTCTACTCGCCTCTCAATTCCACTCTAGTCGCCTGTCTTTTTCTCCTTCTCCATTTTCTGTTTTTTCTTTTTATTCTTAATATTGTATGTACAACATACTTCTGTTCTGTCATCAATAGTTTCCACAACGCATGCATCGAAAGACGTTTTGAGTTTATTCATCACAAACGAAGACACATACAAAAATTTTCTCTTTTTAATATTTTGTAGATGTAGATGCATGCACTCCGGACTCCGAGGCGAAAGCTCCGGATGCGACCGGGGCTAACGCTGCGATGATGATGATGTAGATATCACTCAAGAATTTCTTCATGGAGCCTGGAGTCCGATCATTACTTTATAGCTGTACATTAACTTTTGCTACTTTCACAGTAGCAACTAGGTCAACTCTCTTAGGAATAGACCACCCACCACACTTTAGGGAACGCTGAGCCAGAGTCTCCTCCTCCTGAATAGGTTCAAATATTTATGGGTCTACTGGGATCTACTCAATAGTTAACTATTTTATTACATTGATATAAATTCATTATACAGGTGACAAAAAGGTCAAGTGTGTTCGTAGCAGGCAAATATGAATATTTCTATTGACTAAAGTTATAAATACTTAGTTAATTAAGGTCAGAGCTCATTACACCGACCCCAAAACAAACTGCTCTAGACTGGAGCAGACAAATGGTGATGAACTTATGTTAATGATGTAGTCTAAAGCTGTTCACAGGAAGGAAACTTAATTGTGCGTACACCGCCATAGCTGCTAAAGTTCTGTGGATAAGTATCTAATAACAATGGCGTGTTTGAAGTTTGGTCCTCGCATTTATCATGTTACTCCAAGCACCAACTCGCGCGAGTGAGAGGACTCGCGGGACCAGCTATACCTACGTTGTGTTTAACATTACTCATTTCCAGGTGGGAATATTAGCTACTTGAAAGTAAAAATGTAGCTATTTGCATCAACTACTCGTCTAGAACATTTAGGACACTTTACTGAAGTGTCTGTGATAGTGTAGAATGATACGTTTAGTTTATTCTTGAGACAACTTGGCTAAACTGCAGTTCAAAGAAAACTAACTTGGATAGTTAGATTAATGTTGTTTTAAAGCATTAAGTAGTGTTTGCTCAGTCAGAGCCTTTAGCCAGGTTAGGAAGAACTTTTTCCAAAATACGATAATTGAACAATCTGGATTCACCAGGATGGGTGAAGCAATGTAATCTGAATGTACAGCTAATTGTAACCCTAGGAAGACTACGAATAGATCTTCTTGGGAAAGGCTACCCTAAACCGGAGGATTACCCAGCACCTAAAATTTACAGAAATAGCCTAACCTACCCTAATTGTGACGGCTATCCCTCCACGTTCGTAGGGGCAGGTTGGGGTCGACACAAAGCATCCAATAGGTTCGAAGTGTCCGGGATAGCTCCGGAGCACGCACCTCAATACACAAGATGAGGTAATTGTTATACCAGTTTTGTTATGTGTTGAAGAACAACTAATGATATCCGAGGACGAGGCCGCGTCATTTAATTATAAAGTTTTCTTATTAGACTTATAAAGTTGTGAATTAGGCTCTCTACAATAGTCAGCGAAATGTGAAGCATAACATACTTCTGCCTACGCTATACTAAAATACAAAGCCGTATTAAATGGGGGGTAAGTGGTTATTAGTAGCCATCATCCTCTTGTGGTACTAAAGAAAGTCAATTTTACAAATCTCTGACTGTACGCTAACTTTTTCTAAAGGATGCCGCTTGCTCTGTCATTTAAATATTTCTTTATGAAAGCTTTATATAATATACTCACCTATAATATAATTCATTCGAAATAATCTATGGGAAAAGGAGAAATCAAGCCTGGTTGGCACTCGTTGATATAAAGTAAATATATCTACTATTTCTTGATTACAGATTAGGTACAATATATGTAGCTATAGAAAATATAAATCAAGCATTCGTCACGTAAATTTCAGCCCACTGCCACCTCCAATCCAACAAACTCACACAGAGCGAGGGGCTACGTGTGAGTGTCTCTCGCGGCGTCGAACTCGCGTCGAATGCGATAAACGACTTGTCTATCGATTACTTAGCGATGGGGTGTTAAATAAATAGTAAGTTGGGCCCCGTGCCCGGATTCGAGGGCTTAGGGTGATTCCGGGGTGTTTCATGTTTAATTTTGGCCTTATTTACTGTATCTTATCCCTTAAGCGAGTATTCAGCGAGTAACTTTTCTAATTCTCGGTGACATTTTAAGGGAAATAACATACTATACGGTTATTATACACGTATTTAAGTAGGACTTCGGGAACCAATGCCTATTCATTTACCGATTTAATGTGACTCTAACATGAGTTTTTTATGCCAGCGAATAAGCAATCTGAGTGTACACGCTGTTCATCGGTTACCAATTTTATTACTATGATTGTATAGTTTAGTTTCTATGTAATACCGCACAATATGGGCTAAATGTGGCGGTAAGAGAACTGTCAACAAAGTTGAACAGACAAATAATGATTTGTCCAGAAGGTACCATGTACTCACGTACCCCAGGAGATCATTTACGAAGCAAATAGGCCACGATCGTGGTAAAACTGGGTTGCGTAGTGAATGGAATATATGGAAGTGCATGATAAGGTTGATTTATAAATGCCTCGTATGGCGTTCTATTTTCTGTATAGCTATCACATGCATGTTTCCCAAGAGATTTACCCTGAGGCTATGACTGATAAAATCCTTTATGAATTCCAACTTCTCAGAAGGCGGAATTCACATTGAAAATATCTTATCTCAATAAGCTGCCCTTTGATATTATCAAATAACACATTATCGTTCACAGATGTGTTCTCTCGCGTTCAACCAAAAGTAGCAATTATGATACACCACCAAAACAACGGACAAGTCTAGTTGTCGGGTATTCTCTCACAGTTCAAAGAGCAGGTTAGAGGAATCGCGCTTAAATCACTCCAGCATCAACATGAGCGTACATTCCATAAAGACAAAAAGAATGCTACATACTCTACCCATATCAGATAACCATTAACCCGCCTTAACCCTATGAGTTCTAGTGGGACCGCATACCATAGGTATATACCATATACACATCAGCGTCACTGCTCACTAATTATGATTGCAGTCGGGGATTGGGAAGGGGATTGAAGCAGTCACAAGTAATTAAACTATATTAATTGTGTTACTTGTATTTACATTATTCCCAATGATCCCATTGCTTATCAGCAGTTATGTTTTGAGGGAGACTGACGGTAGTTATCTTTTCAGTTTCAGTGTTAGGTATCTCAACGTAGGTACTTACCAGCTCGAACTTTATCATTTAGCTGAACACCAACATGGACTACTGAACAAGTTTCTATGTACCTAAATACCACGTAGAATGAGCTCGAAGTGTCTTGCTGTGTTCGCGTAAACTTTCCACAAGATTTACAAGGTCTTAATGGTACAATGAAGTTCGTTATGCCGCTGATAAAATAATTGCTTAAGTACATTTAGGTATTTAGCTGTGTTACATATTTTATTATTTATTTATTTTATTTCACATAATGTCACGAGTATGCTCTGTTCTTCATTTAATATAGGGTAGTATTTAAACGAGTGACTGTAAAATAAAGGTTTAAGTGTCAAAAATAATTAACTAATTCACGTTATAGTATTACCAAGTGAGCGACTGACTGCGAGTGACGAGAAATCAACAGAACAGCAACTTACAAACATAAATTTGAGTTACTTACACAAAATAAGAAAAAAAAATTACCACGAAGGCTAATGCGGTAGCTCCTTCTAACCTAACCTATCGAAGTCGAGGCGCGCAATATTCGACTGGATACCGTTAAATTGGTAATTTCAACATTGTAGACTAATTGCTTAAATTGAACTAATCATTCCAATTTGGACTAGAATATCTGACATGCCAAATAAAAATCGAATAAGTTGCCCTCTCTGTATTTCCAGTCGCTAACTTAGTAATGTAGTCGCACAGATAGAATATTAATATCTGAAATTGATTAATCACACCCCATTTTGTGTAAACTTTTTCTAAATTTTTTTATTAATCAATATTCGTCGTTAGTTTACTTAGTTGTTCGCTTACTGAAATTCATACCGTTCAAGCTATTATAATAGTTTGTCATCATCAGTCGCTTTTTTTTTCGGTCGTTTTATAATTCCCGGTACGAGCAAATAAGAATAGTTACATACTTTGAGACTTATTTCTAAAGTTGAACTTCAATAATAACGATAGGAACCAAATACCATTCTGGTGTGTTAAGGCCCCTAGTGGTATTTTCATAGAAAATACTGTGTTGGTACAAAATTTTGGATGAGACAAAAACATCTAACTTGCTTTGTTACTTACGCTCACGCTCCAATCTATCTAAGTGATATTCGTTTTGTGCTTGAGGACGTGGCACTTAAAAGCCTTTCATGTTTATGTTAAAATTGTTCGTCTAAAACCTTATTATATTTTAATAATTTTCTATGCCACCTAGACCTATAAGTATTATCTGTCTATGTAAAAGTTATAAATGACAGCGGACAGCAATTGTCACTATCTGTTGTATACACGGGTCCACGCGCCCTTACGCCAATACATCATGAAAAGCCAGCACAAGAGATAAACTCCTCGCCGCCCCGCCGGTGATGAGGCGGCCCTGCCCGCTGCCCGCCGACCCCACGGCCGCCGCCGTCCGCGTTCTCGTGCTGTACGCGTGCATCCTGTTCGTGCACGCGCTGCTGTACTGGGGCCGCCGCCTGCTGCAGGAGCAGGACCGGCGCCGCCAGCTCGCCCATGGCTAAGTACAAGACCATCCCCACCCGCGAATTCACCGAGGGCGTGCTGTACAACGCGGCGTCGCTCGTGTTCCTCTACATGCTCATGCTGACTCTGTTCGAGATGATAGAACTTCTGCGCCCCAAACCGGCCAGGATCCAAGCGCTAATGCCTGCTGAAGCCCCTGAGACTGTGACGAAAAGATACGATTTATGCAAGTGTGTACTGTGCTGCAACTGTCGCCCTCGGCGACTGAGGAGACGGCGGTCTATTCGCTGCAACTGTCGGCGACGACGCCAGTCATGAAGCCTGTGATGTGTTTATCGTTAGATCACAAATCTAACTTGTACATTGCAATATGAAAGAATTACATCTAATTATTCAGTCATCAATGATTATCTAGAATGTTTCACGCCTATTCAAATTGCACGTCCTATTACAATCTACTTCACATACCATTATGCTATTTAATTTAACCTAAACTTCAAAGTAACATTACATCTCTTCTTCTTCTTTGGCCTCGCCTTTTCCCGTTACACGGGGTCGGCTTTCCTGGTGCTGAGGCGCCACTTATTCTGCTGGTATGCGTCGTCATCTGAAAGCCCCAACTGCTTCATGTCCTTGCGAACATTCGACATCCACGCAGTTGGGGGCCTTCCCCTCCCTCTCTCCTTAGTAGCCATGGAAAGGCACTTCTTCACGACATGGTCGTCTGGTCTTCGCTGTATATGACCGTACCATCTCAGCCTAGACTCTGTGATTTTTTCTGCAATGGGTGCAACTTTAAAGGTACCTCTTATGTGTTCATTGCGCACCCTGTCTTTAAGTGTAACTCCGCCCGACCAGCGCAGCATTCGCATCTCGGTCGTGTGTAGCTTCTGTTTTCATTCTCCGAACATTATGGATACGGTCCACGGTGCTTGAGATCAATGTGTAGCGCATATGCGAGATCTGCAGTTTATAAAAGCGCTAAAATTCCCTCAGAAGCAGTTCACCAGATTCGCAATTTACCAGATTCGTAATTTACCAGATTCTCGATTCACCAAATTCGCAACCGACCAGATTTTGTACTATTGTAACGGCGTAAAAAGGTTTTATAATTGGTTTTATACTGAAAATGAATTTAAGTTAGATGGTGGCATATAGCACTGTAAAAATGTTAAATTTAAATTAGGTTGCTGGCTAGCTGGAGCAGAGATAAATAAAAGGTGATTGTTACAATTAATAACAATATAATACGAATGTACCGTTACATACATTTATATTAAAGGTAGTTAAATCTCAAGGCGGGATTCGCATAGTATAATCTGTCGTGGCGTTGCTTGGTCCGTGTGCAAGGTGGTCGATGCACTTAGCTGGGTTGACTCCGGGGCTGATGATGACCGGCGTTCCAGGGACTCCGCTGGGCGTGCCTCGCAACCATTATGCCGGCGCGAAGCCCGGTGCGAAGACCCTGGAATATAAAAGAAGTGCGGGTCAGTACGTCACTAGATATTAATATCTTTGTGACCCGCTAAAAGATAGCAGGTGAAGAATAATCTCCCCAGCGGCTAGACAGCATAGCTAAAAGCTAAATAAAATAAAAGGAAATTAAAAAGGTAGGTAAGCAGCGCAGATCTAGCACGTGACCTCTGACCGTAGGGGTCATCGGCCTCGTAGTAATACGCAGGGTATGCTGAAATGTCACATACAATAAAATAAAATAATAAGGCCATGCATAATGGCAGGCAATTAGCTGCACCGCTGAGAAGTCTTCACCTGTAGAAAGAAGAGGAAATGTTGATCTCAAAACTCACCCGGAGACGACGGCAAGGTAGCCCGGGGTCAAAGCGACCTTCCTCGGCGAAGGATGCCGAGAAAAGGGAAGGTGTCAGGGCAGATATTGAGCACCTGCACTAGTGGTGTCCAATTTCGTTCACTCACCCACAGATAAAATAAGTTGAAGAATCGATACTGCACTAAAATATCGATTAAATTACAAAAAATATTTAATTTAAAATAACGTAAAATCCACAACGTTACACTATCAAACAGAAATTGCATAGCGGTGTGTAAACCATATTTGTTAAAATGCATATTAATATTAAAAAAAAGAAGCAGAAGTGCAGGATATAAAAATTTTCAAAACTTCATTACATTATAAAGACAACAAAAGAAATAAATAAATTCTAGCAAAAAAAAAAAAAAGGCTGGCCTGGCTGGCCTGGCTTCTTTAAAGTGTTAAATAGCCTTATATTATATAATTTTTGTTCATGAATTATTTGTTAGATTTTTTTTTATACAACTTAGGTCGCAGACAAGCACGCGGCCCACCTGATGGTAAGTAGTTACCGTGGCCTATGGGCGAGTGTAACACCAGAGGAATAACTCACTCGTGCCACAACCCCTGTAAGAACAGAGACATTCTGTGTTGTCAACGCAAAAGATGTAGGATAAGCCTTTGGGTTTCCCACTGACAACACAAAACCTCTCTAGTGAGCTCTCGTGTCCTACCTCCTCTAATATTTTTTTCCAACTATTTTTTTTAAATGGCTTTGTTTAAAATACAGTACCTACTATAAGTATAATGATTGTTGTTATTGGTTGTACTTCTGGTGAATTGAGAATCTGGTGAATCGAGAATCTGGTAAATTACGAATCTGGTAAATTGCGAATCTGGTGAACTGCTTCTGAGCGGATAAGCCTTTGGGTTTCCCACTGACAACACAAAACCTCTCTAGTGAGCTCTCGTGTCCTACCTCCTCTAATATTTTTTTCCAACTATTTTTTTTAAATGGCTTTGTTTAAAATACAGTACCTACTATAAGCATAATGATTGTTGTTATTGGTTGTACTTCTGGTGACTTGAGAATCTGGTGAATCGAGAATCTGGTAAATTACGAATCTGGTAAATTGCGAATCTGGTGAACTGCTTCTGAGCGCTAAAATTACGAATTTTCAAATTATTAAGTACCTATGTTGGAAATTCTCAAACTGGAAAAGACATTCAAGAATTTTCAATGGAAATGTAGGCCTTTTCTCAGGACTTTGATTTTCATCAGGTAACCCTAACTGAGGCAGCCCTGGTCCTGTCTCCAAGAGCTGGAAACTGTGGAATAAACGTGTACCTATGTAAGATGGTTTTTTAGAGGAGGTAGGACACGACGGTATATCCGTCCTAATCGAGCAGTCCGACTTGGGAAGTACCTCCACCCTACAGAATATTGCCGTTTCATAACCTTGTTATATTTTCGGTGGTAAAAAAAAACAGCTTCCCTGCTAGGTAATCTTTCCTTGAATTTTAATGAAGCTATACTAATACGGTACCAGTTATCTTATTGTTTGTTATAGCGCCAGTCCATACAGTCCACACGCTACTAACAGCTTCCCTGCTAGGTAATCTTTACTTGCATTTTAATGAAGCTGTACCTACATACGGTACCAGTTAGCTTATTGTTTTCATGAAATGGCACGCATGTGTCTACACTTAGCGGGATCCCAGACAGGGGATCCCGCTAAGTGTAGACACATGTGGCACGCTGCCCCTGACAGAAAACATGACGTTCATACTCTGAACCGACTATACAATTAGGCTTCTACGTGAAGTTAAAAATACACCCCAATTATATTGATAACGTTTGACTTCCTGTATGAAATTTTTCCTTGTTCGTTGAGGTATATGTAGGTAGATACTGGTGACCTCCACATTCGCCGCGTCGCGTTATTAAGCTAGGTACTCGTAATTACGCGCGATCCCAGTAGAGATATCGCATTGTCGGCCCTATTATGTTGCCTTAACGATGTCCCGAAATTATTTTTCTTTGTAAAATCGTCATCTACAGCCTCCGGCAAAATATTCTTACAAGATTTTTGTCTCCGGTGACCGCTTATCAGTAGATCTCTGAGCTTCGCTCTACTGTCTCCGTCACTGTCACTCGTTTCATCGTAACAAAGTAAAAAATAATATACGCAGGTAGGACATGACGGTCTCTTCCGTCCTAATTCCTAACCGAAAATAATCATCATTCTCTGAACCTTTTTCCCAACTCAGTTGGGGTCGGCTTTCCAGTCTAACTGTGATGCGGCTGAACTTCGATATTTTCCGTGAAGCGACTGCCATCTGACCTCCACAACCAATGGTCTAATGACCAATGGCGATATCGAAGTTCCAAGTTAGGCTGGTTGGACTTTTGAGGGCTCCAACTACCCGTAACGACTGCCATAGATGTTTGTATGGCAACCGGGACCGACGGCTTAACGTGCTCTCCGAGGCACTTATAAACCTGCGATAAATACACACATAACTTCGAAAAGCATCGAAAAGTCATTGGTGTGTGCCATGGTAAACCTGAGATCGAACTCGAGACCTCGTCTCAGCAGTCCATTACCCATACCACTAGGCTACCGCGGCTAACCGAAAATAATATTGCAGCTAAATAAGTTTGGAAAAAAAAATATTTTTGACCCGATTCACCCTACACAACGACCCCGTTTCATTACGTGCTTAGACGCACAAACACTACCAATTAACGTCTTGGAGATTATCAGAGTATTAGGTACCTACCCTAAATGTGAAAATGTGAGGATGTAGATCCCTTCCTGACCCACTGCACAACTAAGATGCTCAACTGGTTGAGTCGATCTTGACTAGCAAAGTGTGACGAACGCCCGTGGTGTTGCAAACATCCATAGGCCATGGTAACCACGACCAACCACGGTACTTTTTATCAAGTGGGCCGTGGAATAAAAAAAACTAATAACCGTATCCAAACATCGTACGTGTTAAACCATCCATATTCTCTTCTGTAACGCCATCTTGTAACTACGAGGCATAACAACACCATAGAGTAACAACTTGATGAGTGAGTGCTAGTAATGCCATCTACCCGCGAATACTAGAAACTCCAAGTTTTTCAGTCACTGCTTCTGCCAACTTATTAATGAAGTATATAGTTCTTTGCCTGAACTACCTAGTACCTTCCTTAAACCAATCAGCTCTAGCTACTAATGTTGTTTTATGTGCAGCTGGCCAACTACAATGTGTAGGGAGGGAGTGGGTTAATAAACAGACTCTCATCATTACTATTATTATTGTATTTGTATTATATATGTATTGATATTGTTTGATATTGGCTATAGGGTGACTCACACTACAACGTACCGTGCCCGAGCCGAGTGTGGCGTGGCGCACAGTCCACTAATTTTCACACCGCTCCGCGCCACGCAGCGGCGCGCGGGCCAGCGCGGTGTCGCTTCGTCTATAAGGAGCTTATTGTATAGAAAACACGCGGGCCAACACACTGAGACGCGATAACGTGATGACCCGAGGCTAATTATTATCTTATTATCATTGTCCTATATGCAATAGTATTTGTATTGACCTAACGTTAGATCTTATATATGGTTAATCCAAATCAATCAGTAAAATACTATGTACGATATTTACGATACGATTACGATATAAAGTTTCCTTATAGGTGGTGGGTGAATAAAAAACTTTTTACAAAAAAATAGATTATATTTCATAAATCTGTTACTTTATATCGTTTCCACATCAATTCACGTCGGTATGTAACAGATATAGTCGCATTTTAAATGCAGGGGTCGTCAACAAACACGTATTGTACAATATTGCATTATTCACTGTTCAGGAATGTACATTCGCTAAGTACTCGCGTCTCGCGGCACGAGGCGCTAGGCTCCCCCCCCTACCTCTACATCCCACGACATGAGCTCGAGTACACAAGAAGGCACTGTGACGTCTCTGGAGTTGATATCTTTTTAGGGGTAGATGATGTAACAAAAAATAGAAAACTTAACAAGTTTATGTGTCTTGTATAGTAGTACTGGATATAGAATGTATGTGATAGGATAATCCTGCCACACCAAGTGATCTTTTGTTGGTATGAAATGAAATCTGGTAATCTCTGTCGCTAATGTGGAGTTGCTACAAAGAATATAGAAACCCGTGCGTGTACACTTACCAAAGAATTCACGTGAATTATACAAGTAGACAATAGGCTATCGAGAAAAATAAGAAGAGAAGTAGCATAATAGGTGCAGTGAAGACGTTTATGAAACATCAGCGTCATATTATAGCAACAATGTCTCGTGCTCTGATTACAAGATTTGTTTAATTCATAATCTGATTCCTCATACTAGCGCCCCCAGTGATGTGCACCGTACAGTTCGTATGTGCGGTAGGTGTCTGCCTAGCCCCCCGCGCCGCTATTTATAATCAAAGTTATACTTCAATGTCCACTTATAAGTAACAATCACGTTCGTAGATATACAATTGAGCCGATAACACGTCTACAAAAATTAAGTACAATTTTGAGATTCATGTGTGATCCATAGTTACAGTTAAAATATGTAAACAACAAATATATATAAAACTTTAACATGGATACCAAAATACATTCGTAAATATTCCCACGTACCGCCCCGACACGCGTCCGGGACGGACACGGCGGGCACGCGGGACTCTCCTCGTTCCGGACGGTCGGCGTCGATTCCATTTTGTTGTAAAAAAATAACAAACTATCTATATATTTAGCTTAGTCTATATACAATATACAATTCAACGATTGGTCCATTCGGTTAATGTACATTTTTTATAAAAATATTTTAGTAAAAAACTTACAACTACTGTATACAAGCGATCTCATCGAGAAGTAAAATATAAATTAAGTACTCGTAACGTCGGCGGTCGTGCGTCGCACGTCGGGGGCGGAGGGGCGTGACGTCACTCACATGCCCGACTCCGCGATACCCTCGTCATCTGCAACACCACACAACGTCAGTCGCTAGTCTCGTCCGGCGGCATGCAGCGCACACACACACTCACGCACACACACAATGGAACTATTAGTGGGCCGTGAGGGAGTGAGTAAAGCGCACACAGGGCGGCATGCGGCGTGCGAGCGAGAGGCCCGAGGGCGCAGGCAGAGAGAGAGAGAGAGAGAGACAGGCGACAAGCTGCTCACGTGATGCGCACGATACCGCCGGTCGCCGAGCGCCACCGAGCGCACACTACGTCATCCGACGGTCGTTCGTAACGCGATAACGCGTGATTGGGGGTTGGCTCTCACTCGCTACGAGATATTCTTACAGAGCTCATGGTCTTCGATAAGTGTCAACAATTGCTGCACTGCAACAAAATAAGTACATAGGGTACCTGTACCTACCACGGATCATCATCACCTTTGCGTTAGTCTCGGCCTCGGGCACTCACTGTGACAGATTCTGAGGTCGGCTTATTTTTTCAGTCTAATTAAGTTCACCAATTCAATATTTTCCGAAGCGACAATCTCTGACTCCCACAGCCCATTGGCGATATCAAAGTTTTGTCGTTAGAATTCCCAAGTTATTACGGTTTCAACTACCCCTAACGACTACCATGGAACCCCGGGTTCGACAGCTGAAGAGGAGAGGAAACCCACTACTGGCATGGCATTCGGATGATTTTTCATCATCTCCGAATGCTCATTGAAACCAGATAAAAAAATAGTAAGGGTTGAAATCAAATTTGAAAACATTATTGAATCAAGCTCGCACACTGAATTAAGAAAATTATCTTGTAAATTAAGACTGATTCACGCGTATACTTTTGAAACACTATTAACACCTTCGTTATTGACAATATTGTCAGTCACTTGCTGCAGGTCATTAAGTCCGGCAGACACTTTAAGCAGTACTCGTTTGGTTTTGTCGAATATATTATAAACTGAACTGTTAGTGGAAGTGGAATCCCACAGAAAGTATCTGCCGGAAGCCGGTGAGTCGACGTACCTTCGAAGGCCTGGTTGAGGTGGTGGTTGTGGTTGTGCGGCGGCGCGGCCAGGTCCTGTCCCTCCAGCACGGCCACGAGGCACTGGTGCACGCAGATGTACTGCTGCTCCGTCTGCACCATCCACACGCGCTCGCGCCGCATGGCGTGCACCATGCCGAAGATGTCCACGTACTCGGCGTGGCAAGCCAGCTGCAACACGCCACGCGTTACTACACCGCACACACACTCGTACTCACTCTTACAGACAGTCATAATCACACACACTCACTCATACACACACACTCACTCACTCATTCTCACACACTTATTCGTTCACACACACTCATTCATTCTCACACACACACGCACACTGTCACACACACGGGGAGGCGCACCTGCTGCAGCGCGGTGTCGAGCGTGATGAAGGTGCCGGAGCGGCCCACGCCGGCGCTGCAGTGCACGATGACGGGCCGCGAGTCGGGCGGGCAGCGCTCGCGGAACGCGCGCACGAACCTGCAACCACACGCGGTGTGAAACTTCGCACTCGGTATGACCGTACTAGTAATAATGCACACGTTACAAATATCATATCGTATAGCCCCGTCGCGGTCCAGTCGTCGCGTCGCCCGTACAGTGTAGGCACGTACCTGGCGAGCGTGGTGGGCGGGTCGGGCACGCCGAAGTCGGGCCACGTGGTGAAGTGGAAGTGCTTGAGCACGCGCTGCTCGGCGCCGCGGCACAGCGCCAGCTCGGTGACGGTCCAGTCGGGGTAGCGGCTCTCGTTGAGCGCGGTGACGGCGATGTCGCCGTAGTACACGGGGCGCGTGTCGTAGGGCCAGTAGCGGTCGCACTTCTCGCGGCCCTTCTCCACGCAGCGCGTCAGCATGACGATGGCGCGCGACCCCGACTCCCAGCACATGCGCCAGAAGTCGTCGCGCGTGCAGTGCAGCGGGCCCTGGGCGGTCAGTCAGTAGCTCAGTGGCTATAAGTATCCGCGTGCGGCCGTTTGCTCACCACGTTCTTAACAATTTCGTTTTCATTTTACGATGTAAGCAAATTGATTGATTTTTTTGTATTAATTTGTAAAGTACTGGCTGTTTTAGATGCCCCTTGATATAATGAATTTAAAAAGGAAATAAACTATCCAGCTTCGTGCAATTGTTTAAAATTAATTGTAATTAATCAATGTAGTAGATTATTATATGTCATTGTCGAGTATCAGTGCAGTCAGTTCACAAGACAGATTGTAATATTATCAGGTAGTACGAATTAATTAATTAATGCACAATAAGTCAAGTAAACTTTTTCGCTGATAGAGATACCGTAATCCCATATGTCAACAATAATTTGAAGCTATTATATTATAGCGATTATTCATCGAAGTTATAGATATATTCTATTTATCTTACATTTAAACTATCACTTATTTCCTGTGCACGTGGATGTTAGTTGCCGCGGTTTTATTTTAAGGTTTATTTTATTTCTGTAGCAAATGATATTAAAATTGCTTCAGTTAGCTGTGAAATCGTAATAGACAGATAGAGTTATTTTTACTTTTATAATACTAGTATGGATAAATGTACTGAAATGTATTATAAAGAATGTTTCAAACCGATTTAGGTCTAAAAAAATGAAAGCTTTGACGATATTCCTCTTCAGGGGGAACGTTCTAACCGCTGAGACACGGAAAGAACGCGGGTTCGAGTAACGTCGGAGCACTCACTTTTTTCGATCTAAATTCGAATATGGATAAAATATCTTCGGTGTACGAAATTACAATCAGAGGTAATAAGCGGGGCGCACCTGCGTAACGATGAACTCGCGCGGCGAGTTGTGCCCCGGCACGAAGTTGGCGTTGATGTAGTCGGAGCCCTCCTCGTCGTCCACGGGCTGCAGCTTGTAGCGCGAGTGGTCGTAGGGCAGGATGTTGGTGAAGCGGTTCTTGGGGCGGTTGACGGGCAGGTCGGCGGCCGAGCAGGGCTGCTCGCGGCCCACGTGCTTGAGCTCCTCGAACTCCTCGCTGAAGCGGAAGTCGGAGTCGGCGGCCATGAGGCGGTAGTGGTCGATGAAGTCCGACACGCGCACCGGGCGCGCGGCCGCGGCCGGGGGCGGCGCGCCGGCCGCCGCCCCGCGCCGGCGCCGCGCGCCCAGCAGCAGCGCGCCCGCGCCCAGCAGCGCCAGCAGCGCCACGCCCGCGCCCACGATCCACGCCGTGTGGTCCACCTCTGCGGGCAGCGGGACGACACGGGGTTACACTTCTCTCATGTCTCTCTATCGAGGGGCCCCCGAGGGCGGTGGGCCGAAGGCGGCATCGATTACATCAGCGTCCTTCCCGCGGCCGAGACTGCCAGGTGTGTTACGGCACTTCGACGTTGTTTAAATATTAACGATATGGAAGTGCTACTGTTAAACCCGTTGTTGACCTATTTGGAGCTCTCGACTATCCGTAACGACCGCCGTACGGTAGGTGGTCGTATGGGGACCGAGAGCGACGACTGAACGTGCTCTCTGCGGCCAGACAGTTTTAAATAGCGATATTCATGTATACAAGTATCTATACTGAGCCAGGGATCGAACCCGTGCCGTAATAATCGCATTCGCTACCGCCGAGCCACAAAGGCTGTCCTGTTCAAAAAACGTTTATTTCAGTTTACAATGTATGGTATGGACTACTGAGCGACACGAATTACGCGTGTGATTCACGATAATCACAATTATATATTTTCCTTGTTTACTTTTAATACACTCTACATCTAATCGCGGCCACTTCCGCCCGGAACACTTGTAACGTAGAACTAAGAATAATACGACGATCCTATTCGCTACGAATGGAACGCGATAATCGCACACGTTGTATCCTATAAATATCGAGCAATTACCGCTACGTATACCTATATAATTACCTGTATAAAACTCCAATATTATTAAGTAAAAGTAAATTAAGTACCAATATTATTTTGTTGAAACAATTTTATTGTTTACAAAAATTAACATAATCGTGGTATATAGATTCCAACCTATAACCAAATGACTCATCTAGATTATTACGAAAAGAAATGCGCTAAGCGAAATCCTATTAACATTTCCAGTGAAAAGTCGCAATCAGGACCTATTTATATCATTTTGTGTCTTGATATGTTGGAAAAAACTATGAATTTTTCATATGCTACTTAAACTAAAACTACCAAAAATATCTCATGGGATATGTTGGTAAAAACTATGAATTTATCACATGCTACTTAAACTAAAACTACCATAAATATCTTATGGGTTCATGTGCTCACTGAATAAAAACTATAATTATGCTCGACACACCTGCACAAGAAGTAAACAAAGTGTCCTTACAACCGCCCCTACGGGTGGAGACTAGCCTAAATGGAACTAGTAACGCTTACAATAGTCGATGAATACCTGTATCCCACATGATGGTTCTTACTCCTATTTTCAAGACACGCTTCCCCATCGTCCTACCACACTTATGATGAGTAGAGATCCCATAGTTAAACTATATACATGGAATGTGAACCTAACTATACTCGATAAAAAATAGTCATAAAATTCAACACGGATCTACATCATATTAGATTATATTAGATGTAATATTGAAAATGTTATTCAAGCCTAGTGAATACCTTCGACAGTGTCATCCGTTTCCATTTGAACACGTAATGTACAGCTTACGGTCGCGGTTCGCACGACTTTGCCGTCTAACAAGCACTCAGCGACTGAGCGTTATCAGTGATAAGAGCCCGATAAGTACTATCATTCGTATGTTTTGATACATATCGTGTGAAGGCGGAATGAATAAATCAATGCAATGTTATTAGCACTGATTAATTACGCTAATTACTCTGACGGTGAGTCACAGGTCGTTCGATGAATCCATTTATCTAATTTTTAATGAAAATATTTAATGAAAAATTAAAATAATGAGGGGATTTCCCCCCACCTACGCGTCTCGTATCTAAGAGAACATACATAACATAACATAAATTCACGCCTATACCCCCGAAGGGTTGGCAAAGGTGCTAGCACCCACATTTCGCCAGTTTATGTTTAAGTCCCAATGTAATAGATGGCGAGCCTATTGCCACTAACTTCGAAAAGTCATTGGTGTGTGCTATGGTAAAAAATGGGATCGAACCCAAAACCTTGTCTCAGCAGTCCATTATCCGTACCACTAAGCTACCGCGTAGTAGTATCTGAGAGAATGTTTTTTTTTATGCAGCGGTCCTTTATCTAATAATGTAACTAGAAATATTGAAGTCGGATTTCGCTGTGGAGTGGACATAATTGCGTTCCACTAAACTGGGTATCAAGTTTTACTCAATGAAATCAATTACTTGATTCAGTTTAGTACAATTTGATCGTAGTTCCTATCATTAGTATTTTTTCTCTGGTACTCAAGGCTCTTGATAATGAATTTATTAACCGATATGACTATCAAAAATGATTATCTTCGTGTCGACACTATGAGTCAAGACTGAATCCAGGCCTAATATGTACACATACCGATAAAAATGCGTGGATACTTCACAACAATAGGTTAACACTGCTATTACGAAGAATCAAAAATATATTTGCCTAGTCCTTTGTAAAAATTATACGTTGGGAAATAACTGATATTGGAACTTTTTACTACCACTGAGCACAAGCTAGGCTGTGTGCCTACCTAATAGGAAGTGGTTACCATGGTTACTGATGGACGTGTGCAATACCAGGTGTCACGTCACTGATTCACCGCCAATACGAACCCTAACCGCCTAAACAAATTATATGTTTATTTAGTATTTGTTCTATATTGAAAAGCAAACAGTTCCTACAGTCGGCTCCACTAATCTTATCTCGGTGCTCACATAAAATATAGCGATTAACCGATTACTTATTTTTGTTATAAAATGCCGCAATATGTCCTTTGTTTAGATAATGCTTAGTTGACTAGATAGAGAAAGTTTTAAAGCAAATATTCTGTAAGAACAGTTTTTCGAACGGTAGCTGCCGGGAATTGAAGAATGGTGCATCGATTTATCAAAGGCATTTGATATAGTTGACTATAGTTTGTGCGAAGCTTGATGAAACACAAGTGGAGTTAGTGGATCATTGTTAATTTTACGGAAATCCATCTACGGAGCCAGTTGTAACTTGTCGTGGCCAGAGCTTTTAAATCTACTATAGACATAGTACCAGCTGGAGTGCCTCAAGGCTCGTACCTCGGTCCCTTTTTCTTGTGAATGAATAACAAACAGAAATGCTCTGTCAATCCTACTGGATAATAAAACGATAAGACGGACTCGTTTAGAAATCCTAGTTTACAAAACTGAAAAGTCGAACACCTTCCAAGAAATAAATGCTATATCACTTTTGAGATCTCCGTAGCATTTAGATACTACTGTGGATACCATAGTGAAATTTCGTTAACACATAAGTGGTCTAAAAAGCGGTGACGGACCTGTGTAGACGACGGTGTAGGAGGTGTCGGTGAACTTGTCGTGCGCGGTGAAGGCGCGCAGCTTAACGAAGTAGCGCGTGCCGGGCTTGAGCGGCCCGTTGCAGTAGAAGCGCCCGCCCGCGTCGCAGCGCTCCGAGCCGATGGTGAACTCCTCCACGGCCGCCGAGCTGAACGGGAAGTACGGCTCCGTCACCTGCCGAGGTTATTACGTACGGTTGAGACGAGATAGTGAGAGGGGTAAACCCGAGACATGTACGTCAATTATGACACTATTAGGGTAGCCAAACATCGTGCGAAAGGAAGGAATCAATCCCGCAAAGCAAACCCCGAGTTGGGGATACCGCGCTAGGATGACAATATTGTTGAGGGCGACTCGCCCCCCCCACCTGGTAGGGCGGCCACGTGGGCATGGAGTGCACGTCCTTCCACGACGGCAGGCGCGCCGGCGTGTCGTTGCGCGGCTCCTCGCTCAGCACCAGCGTGTACGCCGTCACGTTGCCGTTGGCCGCGGAGAAGTAGTCCGCGCGGAACCGCACCGCCACCGTCGACGACGAGCGGCGGACCTGCAACATGAGCCAGGCTGATATGAGCCACAAAACTTGAGAATCGTTTTATTATTACTAGTCAATTATCGCGGACACATGTTGAGTTGATGATAGCACTCATACTACAAGTGTACATACCTCGACAGGTAAAGCGTGCGGGTCGGGCCTAGGCGGCGCGCCGATGGCCATGTGTTCCGTCCACACTGCCGCCTCGCCTGCGCCCGCGCCAGTCTCGCCGCGCACGCGGAACGTGTACGTGCCGCCCGGGGACAGCCCCGACACCGTGCCGGAGCGCGCTGGAATATGACGCGGGACGGTCATTCTCACACATAATTAAACCGTACGATAATGGCCCTTTGAGCCGGTTCGAAGGACTATTACTGTGTACGTTAAGCATAATATTATCGTCGTTTCCTCTGGATTCTCTTTCACTATACAATCGGCTACCCGAACTAATCTGTGCCGTAATCGATTAAAGGGACTCTAGAAACTCGTTTTTAAAAGTTGAGCCGGCTCGAAAGACCGCAACGTACAACACGAGATGACGAACAGTAACGGGGGCTCACCCTCGGGCGGGAACTCGATGGTGGTGAGGCGCTCGGGGTGGTCCTGCGGCGCGTAGTCCAGCAGGAAGCGGCGCAGCACGCCGTTGGCGGCGCGCGGCGGCAGCTCCCAGCCCAGCGCCAGGCGGCTGGGCGTGGCGTCGAGCGGGCGGAAGGCGCGCGGCGCGGGCGGCGGCGCCTCGCGCGTGCGGAACTCGGCCGACAGCGCGCGCGACAGCGTGCGCAGCGCGGGCAGGCGCCCGGCGCGCGCCAGCACCGTGAACGTGTAGCGCGCGTGCGGCCGCAGCTGCTCCACGCGCAGCCCCGGCGCCGCCGTGCTGTGCGTGCGCAGCTGCTCCGGCGAGTGCCCGCCCTCGCCCGCGCCCTCCGCGCCCTCCGCCTCCGTCAGGTACTGCACCTCGAAGTCCGTGAAGTCGCCGCTGGGCCGGTCCCACGCCAGCGTGATCCAGCGCGCGCCGATCTCCGTCGCGTTCAGCCACGTGATGGGCCGCGGGTCTGCGGGAGGCGAGACGGTTAGCGACCTGCGCCCGCGGGCCCGGCGGGGCGGGGGCGTGCGCGGGGCGCGGGTACTCACGCAGGCGCGACTGGCGCTGCACGGGGTGGCTGGTGACGTTGCTGGAGACGGTCCACATGGTGACGTTGTACAGGCGGCCGGGCACGAGCGCGTCGAACACCACGGTCTGGTTGGGCGAGTTGGCGGCGCGCGACACGGTGCGCGGCGGCGAGCCCTCGCCCTCGAGGCGGAAGCGGTACGAGTCGAACTGCGACGCCGACTCCGGGGTGCGCGTGTAGATCACTTTCTGCACACGACCACGCGAATCAACAGAGTGCGTACTACAGTACGGCATATGTAGAATGGACGGTTTGACCGCATCCTAGCTGTGTCAACTGTAAGACGCGCAAGGTTGATGCACCTCTTACGATAGGACGCACACATCGTGTATTGACCCCTTTTCAGGGTGATATACCTATTGTCTCGTTTTAGATGACATCGATAATTACATTTTGAAAAATTATTGTGTTAAACATGTTTGATAATAATTCGCCTACAGAATACAATCTTCAGACTCACTACATATTACTCACAAGGGTAGTCGACAGGGTATCATTTTCGTCCCCCTCGCCGGTTTCGTTAACGATCGTCATCTCCGACTGAATCAGCGGACCTGTAAAGTACCATAATGTTCGATCAAGAACAAAATTAACATTTCATTCGAATTAGGCTGATAGTAAAGTATACATCTCAGCACTTCGCCGAATACTAAAGAGAGAGTGAGAGGGAGACAGAGAGAGCACAAAGCGCGGCGCTACTCACGCGTCCTCGTGGTCATGGTGAAGCTGTCGCTGGTGAGGTTGTAGGAGTGCGCGTCGACGGTGAGGCGGTAGGGCGCGCCGGGCTGCAGCGTGCCCAGCAGGGCCCGCACGGAGCGCGCGGGCGCGGGCGCGCTGAGGTTGAGCGCCTGCGCGCGCGCCTCGTGCCCCACGGGCCACCAGCGCAGCGAGTACCACTCCACGCGCCCCGCGGGGACCGGCCACTCCAGCGTCAGGTTGCGCGTGTCCACCAGCGCCGCCACGTTCGACACCGGGTTGGGCGCTGCAAGGGTTACGCGACTGTTTACTATCGTCTGTCTCTAGCGGGCCACTCCTTGCGACTTCGCGTTCCTCCTTACCGTTAGCAGATTGAACTTGAATCGTCCATAGGAGATGCTTCGAAAACACGTATCAGAACGAACACTACGATCTTGCTAACTTGCCGATGGCAAATAAGAATATGGAATTCCGTGAAAATATTAGAGTAGTTCGCTGGTCTAATGTCTCCGGAAACAAATTAGACAGTAATTAAAATCTAATTTGAAATACACTTTACACAGCGAGGATATGATTTCACTATGATTGGTTCGTCAACTTTTCAAAAATTCGCAAGACGCTATTGAAGTATTTCGCGGTTTGATACGCATTGCGTTACTGATAAAGCCTGGTGGTGCCACAAGGATCTATTCTAGGTCCTTACTCCAAAAGCTAAAAATACACCAACGCGTTGTAATCGTGACAGAAAGGACACGAATGTCGCCAAGTCTATTCGATTACTTCCGCAACTCAAAATATCATAAGTGTCACTATACGCATTTAACCGTGTGGAAAATTAACAGTAACTACAACGCATTGTGGTTTTTGCTCAATAGACGTTTTCTGCCTTAGAGCACGTACCACTCACGTCAAGAGGTTCTGTAGTGAAAATAGTATAATAATGAAGGTCGAAGTGTAACTCACGGACGATGTACTCGCGGGTGACGGGCCGCTCGCTCTCCACGGTGACACCTTCCGCATCCTCACTTACGGTGTTCAGTTCGATTATATAGTACTCCCCGTGCGTCATATTTGTAATCTGCATTTATTATAAAAAATAATATATTACAGTCATGGGTTAAATTATGTTTGCGTGTGTGCGTGTGTGTGCGTGCGTGACTGACCTCGGCTGTGGTCTGCGAGGGCGTGAGCAGGTCGAGCGTGATCCACTGCGGGCGGTCGCGCGTCCTGTAGCGCAGCGAGTAGCCGCCCAGCGCGCTGGCGGCGGCGGGCGGGCCGCTCCACGTCACGTTGACGCTGTTGGACGTGGCGTGCGACACCAGCACCTGCAGCGGCGGCAGCGGACCTGCGGCCACGCAACCGAGCGCACACTCTTTAACGGTCTCAAAATCAATTTCATTATTTTGAATAAAGTTCTACTGTTTTCTCCAGTGAAGCTTTCGATTGAATGAACTGTCAAAATACTAAACGATCGAAATGACAGGATTTATGGTGACACGCTAAAATTATTTACCCGTACAGAAAATGTCACAAGCTACCTTTGACTGGTTGGTCGTGAACGAACACTGAAACTGAGTACGCCTTATAAGTGGAGTACCTCAGGGTACTTCGGTAGGACCACTGCTATTAACGATCTATAGAAACCGAAATTAAGTGTAGGTATATAACAGGTCTGTATTCGTGAACAACCGCAGTCCTTTACTCACGGACAGGCTTGAGCAGCACGTGGGGGTCGCTCCGCAGGTCGTAGCTGACGGCGTACAGTTCGATCTCGTAGACGGCGCCGGGGAACAGGTCGCGCAGCGTGGCCCTGGTGTCGTTGGTGTCGAGCGGCAGGAAGTCCTGCGGGGGCGCGGGGGCCGGCTGGCGGCGGCGGTAGCGCAGCTCGTAGCGGTCCTGGCGCGAGTTGACGTCGGAGCGCCAGGCCAGGCGCAGCTCGCGCTCGCCGGGCGCCGCGTCCTGCACCACGGGCGCCAGCGGCCGCGTCGGCACGCTGAACACGCTCTCGTTGGACTCCACGCCGCGCGACACCGCGCTCACCTGCCGACAGACAAGCGTCACTACTCTACTACCATGCCATATATAAAAACGGTCAACTAGTAGAACTACATTTCAAATAAATTGCTGTAAAAGCATTTGCGGTGTGCGGAATGATTTTAGGTCTTGAACTTATACTTAATAATAAATATATTATTTATTTTATTTTAAATGAACACTTTCAAATCCAGGTACTTCAAATGTAATCGGATTAACACTAATGCGTTCAGATTAACACTAAATAGAGACACCGTTGATATTGTATGAGACGTGAACAAAGATAATGTCAAGAATGTCATAATGAAAGAATGGACTAGCTATACAACTAGACGAGGACGTGCACCACCAGCCGGTCAGCCGGTGTGGACGGGCGGCGCAACGTGGTCGTAACGTCAGACAGTGCTAAGGAAAGATCTCGATCTATTGTATATATTTATAATATTATGTTTACTAGTTATTGCCCGATAATAAAGATGTGTTCATTATAGTTCAAATTCGTGATGTCACAGGTGACATATTTCCTGTAGAATAACATCGCTTTTTGGGCAGTTTTTCAATTATCAAATAAGTTAAAACTGTTGTAGGAAGGGTGTTAAACGGATTGTGCAGACTGTGCTTACAAGGAGAACAATCAGTACGTCACTAAATGCCACCGTTCTACAATAATCGCGTAAATAAAATAATCTGAATGACCCTGCGGGGTTCATATAATTTATACTATTTAGTGATCCCACTAAAATTACAAATCAGTCGTTATTTGTTTTCTCAACACTGATACACGCTTCAGTTGAAGGCAAAGGCGAACTTTTCACAAACACTCACATACATGTACACAAGGAACGGTAGGATCGCATCGGCGCGGTACAGTTGCGCGCACAGGGCCGGCGCGCCCGCGCTGCAGCACGCCATCCGCGGGGCGAGCGCGACTGTACTCACTGGCGAGGGGCCACACTACTGCCCACACGAGGAAACTGCCCGACGAAACCACACCACCCCCTCGCGTCCCACTCGCTCCCTTTGCTGCGCCCGAGCATTGACTAATCCCACACTTATATATTGGTTGCCAATTAAATTAAAAATAATTCGTAATAGCTGAACATAATTGAGACAATATACACGACACAAGACAGAAACACGTCAAATAAACTGATATACTCATACAGTTTAATTAAGTATTTGTAAGGTTTAGGTATGTGATGGGTTTTTCAGGGCTAATATAGTTCAGATAAGAAATACTTGTTCTCTTAACACTATCACGGGACCTATTGAGTTTTTAAACCGATATGTGACGTCTTTCGGGCAATAAAAGGCAACTAATTTATTAACTAGTAACAGTAATTATATATTTATAATTATTGTTCATTTCGTATCGCGTATGACATCATGGAAGTGTCATTTGTTTTCCTTTGAATTACGGATATATTGTTACCTAGTATATTATATTGATACAACGTCTTTTAGAATTTAGCTGTATTTCTGTAGCTTTTCTTGATCTATAGCGAACGATTGCGAAAGGCGGCAGACTAAGGTGACGGTGTAGTTCCTGCCGGGCAGCAAGCTCCGCGCGGCCCGCTCGTGTCACGCGCGCTGTCCTGTCGGGTCACGCGAGCGGACAGTCGCCGCACATACTCACAGTGACGGTGTAGTTCCTGCCGGGCAGCAAGCTCCGCGCGGCCCGCTCGTGTCACGCGCGCTGTCCTGTCGGGTCACGCGGGCGGACAGTCGCCGCACATACTCACAGTGACGGTGTAGTTCCTGCCGGGCAGCAAGCTCCGCGCGGCCCGCTCGTGTCACGCGCGCTGTCCTGTCGGGTCACGCGGGCGGACAGTCGCCGCACATACTCACAGTGACGGTGTAGTTCCTGCCGGGCAGCAAGCTCCGCGCGGCCCGCTCGTGTCACGCGCGCTGTCCTGTCGGGTCACGCGAGCGGACAGCCGCCGCACATACTCACAGTGACGGTGTAGTTCCTGCCGGGCAGCAAGCTCCGCGCGGCCCGCTCGTGTCACGCGCGCTGTCCTGTCGGGTCACGCGAGCGGACAGCCGCCGCACATACTCACAGTGACGGTGTAGTTCCTGCCGGGCAGCAAGCTCCGCGCGGCCCGCTCGTGTCACGCGCGCTGTCCTGTCGGGTCACGCGGGCGGACAGCCGCCGCACATACTCACAGTGACGGTGTAGTTCCTGCCGGGCAGCAAGCTCCGCAGCGGCACGCGCGTCTCGCTCACGCTCAGCGTGCTGCTGTCGTCACGCGACGGGCCCGCCTCGTGGTACGACACCTGGCACACACACAACACACATTACATTGTTACACTAGAATTCGCGAAAATAGCCTCTGAGAGTATAACAATCGACGTTGATTCTACAGAAGATAATATGAACTCACACATGGAATGGTATGTGTACCCGGTCCTAATGTCATCAACCAGGCGCATTATAGGTACTACAAGTATCTATCGAGCGAACGGAATTTCCTCTAAAACTCATTCCGTTTGGTAATTCTACATTTTTTATATTATATTGATACTGTGGTTTATTCATTTATTTTCTGTTCTTAATTCAGGCCATATTGTATTTCATGCGAGGTTTGTTCTTGCGGAATATTTCACATCTCCTCTTTGAGGGGTGCGGTTTGGCGTTTTTCTTATAAGACGTCGTTTTCATTAAGTATAATGAATTGTTTAGTTAGCATAGTTGAGTTGAGTTCATTTCCAAGCTTGTTTCTCGCCATACTTGAATTTAATAATAACCTATTAGGCAGGTACTTGACCTTATTTAGCAAAATAATCTAATCGGCAGTGCCGCAGAACAATGGGTGCTTCTGAGCCTGGCGAGATAAGTTTGTGGAATGTTAAAAACGGATTTCTATTAATAATATTTACTATCTTCCCCGATTTCATTGAATACGTTATATGAAAAGTTTCTTGCCGGAGTCTTCGCAGACCAAGGCCGTATTTCAAACCGATGCTGTGGTCCATTTGCCAAACTTATCTTAATATATTTTAATTTACAAAAACTACGTTTAATGCAGAGTAAATTAATTTCGAATTTTATGTTTTTTTCCCCATAGATAATAATAAACTAAGTTATTATATAACACATTACAGGAAAAATTCGGACAATTCGGTAATTATCGGTTCCGAGCGTAGAACCGGAAAACATACCATTCAATTTGTAACATTGACGAAAGAATATTATAATATCGGCCGTTGCTAAATGTTTCCGTGGCCTCGCCGTTCGTTAACATAGTAAACCATTCATATCGTGTGCCACGACATTTTTTCGAGTAAATATTAAAATATATCAATGCTGTTTTCAAATCTGGCTGTACACTGTACACAATGTACAGTACACTGTACAGTGGGCATCCTGGGCAACTTAAGTCATTTTAACCAAAAGTAACATAGATAGCGTTAATAAAATAAAGTAGGTCGATGTCTCGTTTCTTTATAATAAACATTTGAAGCCCACTGTCCATGTAGAAGCGATCTTGATATGAGAGTTACTTTGTGTTGATTTAATAAAGGTTAAGTTCAATTCGAATATCAAAATATTCGGTTTGCGTGATAGAATCTAAACAAACTTTATTGTTTCATATTCGCAAATATTATGAAAAAGAGCTAAAAATAGAAATCATACACAATCAACATTCATTCTACTGTCCATTAGTTAACAATTTGCAGTAAAATTCCAGGAGTTTTGGACAGCTGAAGAGGAGGTGAGGTGAGGTGAGGTGAGGTGAGGTGAGGCGCGTACCTTGTACTCGTCCTGCACGCTGCCGTCGGCGGGCGCCCACCACACGATGACGCCGCCCTCCGCGCCCTCCGCGTAGCGCCAGTCCAGCCCGCGCACCGGCAGCGGCTCTGCCACACGCACACACGCACATTACAAGTACCGCACCAGTAACGCCCTTCTTACATTAGGCAACTCAAACGAAACTCGACTTGTCAACTGGAGTTGCCGCGGTTCGAAACTAGAGTTTTAAGCATACTACATTTGTATGGTGGTTAGTACATTAAGTAATCGGAATCACAAGTCTCTGTGTGAGTAGTTAGAAATCGAAACGCGAAACCCTGGCCGCCGAAACTGGAGTTGCCGGCAACTCGAGTTTCGCGTGCTAACGACCAATCAGCAGCTCTCAATAAGTATCGGCAAGATTAGTCCAATTCAATTTGTAAACAAATTGAGAAAACTACAATCACGAAATGTACGAGCCTCGCTAATTCTAGTTACGTTTTACGGAACGCAACTGAACTTCAGTTGCCGGAAAACCCTGGTATTTTTTCTAGTTGCCTAATGTAAGAAAGACCTAACACCAACCCGTTCTTAATGTGTCTATAAGCTATTAACTATTGTCCAAGGCTTCGTCCGCGTGGAATATTGATCCCAATCCCGTAATCCAAATTCCCGGGATAAATAGTAGCCTATGTGTTGCTGATCTATCCCTGCAAAATTTCAGCCAGATCAGTCCAGCCGTTAGATTGAGTAGCAAATATCTTCATAAACTTTCATATTTGTAATATTCGTGAATGATTGGAGGACCCAATTCCCTCCAAAGAGGTCCAGAGCAGAGTAGGTACATCGTGACGACGCTAGGGGGTAAGTGCGAGGCGTGCTTACTGAGCGTGAGGTCGGTGGTGGCGGGCCAGGAGGTGACCTTGCCGGACATGGTCTTGACGGTGACGGTGTAGGGCGCGCCCGGCTCCAGCCCGTCGAAGTGCGCGGCCGGCGCCTCGTCGCGCGAGCGCACCACGGGCGCGCGCCGGCCCCCCGCCCCCGCCCCCGCGCCGCCCGCGCCCGACACCGACACCTGGTACTTCTCGAACTCGCTGCGCCCGGCACATGCAACGAGAAACAACCACGGCTCAACAATGTAGCTGCTAACAGAAATGAACCTTCCGCCTGTGGTCCGAGAGTTGAACACGGCGCAACTGTAAGAAGGCTTAGATATTTTTTATTTATCGTATCGTGCGAGTTCCGTGCTGCGTTCCTAGTCCGTACAGTATTGCCGGAAACATGGTAGTCGTAAGATATTTGTCGCGCCATTTTGAGCTAGTCGTGAAACTTGAAATGTCTAAATGCGGTGCCTACCTTTCCTCGAGAGGTGGCAGCCACGTGACCTTGAAGGAGGTCTCCTTCAAGTCGCCGAGCGGCACGGTGACGTTCCGCGGCCGCAGCGGCACGGTCCGGTACTGCGCCGTGGTGGGCGCGGAGATCTCGGGCTCGGACACGGTCTGCACGCTGATGTTGTAGGCGCGGCCCGGCACCAGGCCCTTGAACGCGGCCTGCGCCGGCCCGGGCGGCTCGCCCTCCTTCTCCACGTACAGCTCAGACTCGCGGGCGTCCGGGGGCAGTATCGATACCTAAAAGGGCGTTACAGGATCACTTAGATGTGCAATAATGGTTGTACGGTAATTCATTAATTGAACGATTTTTGTAATAATATTATATTGGGTTTGTACAATATTGTGTTTGTACATTGTAATTTGTAGTAATATTTATATAATGCTTGTGGTTAAAGATATACAATGTATATAAATAGCTATGACGACCACAACCGATTTGTTTGACATTTTTTGAATCCAGCTATAACCATGGCGCGTGGGCCGACGCCCCTCACCTTGTAGTGCGTGTAGGCGCCGGGCGGGTACGGCGGCTGCCACAGCACCAGCAGCGTGGTCTCGTTGCGGAACCACACGATGAACTTGCCCGGCGTGTTGGGCTCTGCGACAAGCGACGCCACGTCACGACACGGTACGACACGAACACACCACATACACGGTACATACTACGAGACATCTACATGAGCGCCCTGGACCAATGATATAATGAACCGCAGAGCTACGTCGAACAGCTGAACCATGGAGTATGATGATATAGATATTTAGTCTACTGTAGGATACATACCTACAGCTCGGTCATTTGGATACGTATGAGGCAGGATCAGGGGTTCTAGACTAAGTGACATTCTGTGACGAACACGCATGTGAATTCGCTTAGTGAAGTTATGGGATTAAAAATCTGTAAGTAATATGATCACAATTTTTTCATGGAATATGATTTTTTTATTTCACATATTTTTGTAATTAAATTCACTACAATATCAAGTAATCCATTTATAGAAAATTAAGAACGGTTCTCTTCGACGAGATTTCAACAATAGAATGTCACATTGTCTGGTGCCCTAGGCCTATATTCTACGAGTATAGTTTAGCTATTCCACGCAGCAAAGTCGTAAGTGATGCAATAGACTCAAATGATAGTTGTAGAAAGCCAGCATGTTCATTTATAAATTGATGATACATTCAAAACTACACGCCTACACATTCAGATTATAATAACACAAATACTACTACAGCAGCCACTCGGCGGCGGGTCGCGGGTAATACCACAACCATTTACACGATCTATTTAAAATTCATGACAAGTCGTGTGTAGAAATAATAATTAGTATTTTCATTGGCATGTTTACAGTACAAGAGTAGTGAGTAAGAACAAGATCGCTCTGTATAAATAAAAAAAATATAACGGTGTCCATGACGCTATGCTTTAAGTACATAATATTAACATACTGATTTCTCTGAAATTGGTTTTCATGATATTGTAAGTACCTACTGAGACAGCATTTTCTAAATGAATTTCAATACGACGATGATAAATGTAACTCAACCACACTCAACCTGTGCTACATGCATACAATACAAAATCATTTAAATTTAGCGCCAAAGTCCAGCGACTAGCAAAATACTACGAGAAATTTTATCTCTCAATCATTACTTTTATTTGCGCGACATACGGGGCCCCACCGAATTTGGTTTAAAAAATATATTGTAAGTGTTCTTGAATGGATGTTAAGAGTACATTTGAATTATGGAAACATCTGACGTATGGGGTGAAGTCGCTGGAACTATTGAAGACGCTGACTAAAGGAGCCGTACAGATGGGCTGAGTGTGCACAACCCGGTGTAATAGCGCGACCAACGGCTACGTAATAGTTCCGTTGGTGCTTTAAGAAGTTTTATGAACTGTTTGGATACATAGGAACTTACAATTAGTAATAATTATTAAATTAGTAGGTGCGCATTTTTATATACGGATCCGTAGGTGTTTTTAAATATACGTAAACATGTGTTTAACATTAACGTGTGTCTATGCGAAACTACCTACAAGGCTTCCGACCTAACCGGCTCATAGCCTGGCGATGTTTTGAATGGAAGTGAACCAATTACAAACCTGTTCTAAATAAGATTAACAAAATGGAATCTCAATGATAATGAAGGCCTCAGAAGTTCCAGGACAATTCGAAACTAAAATTGTATGAAGTGATACCACTGCACAACTATTAGTCTTAGAAGCTTCTGCATAATAAGTAGATCTACTTATTAATGTAGTTAAGTTTAGGCTACTTCTTACATGACTTTACTTATTTTCTTACAAAGAAACTAGACATGGATCTAGTTTATTTCATCAACGCTATCTATGTTACTTTTGGTTATTATTGCGGGCAGGTATGTGATGAAAGATTGCATTGCCATCGTATTGATATATCAAATGGAGTTGGTTATATCTAATCAATACCGCAGATATTAATTCTCCTCCGCAATAGTTATATTAGACTTAAACTGTCATAGGATTATAATAATAAGGTGTCCAGGATCTAGAAGCCCACCATACAATGTAAGAACAGAGCCAATTACGATTCCTTAGTAGAACCTATATGTTGCATCCCGAAGTAAAAGGTTGAGTATGGCCGGTTTAGCCCATATCTCCAGTAGCTGAAAGCTCACGTACAATGTAGACTCGTGCAAATGAGCTACCGTATGTAAGACACACACATTTACATATTGAACACAAAGTATTCTCCACGCACATTCTCGCGACTACAGAAGTGTCGGCGCGGTGTGACAAATATGAGCATTGTACACCTATCCATGCGTAAACACAAGTAAAGCATGCGACGAACTGAGCAGCTCTCACCACACCACTACATGCGCACGATGCCGGACATAAAGTTATGAGCCGTTACTAATATTTAATTGTATGTATACATTATATTAAAAATAATATATTTTTGGACAAACTACAAAACGCACCTACACCCATGGTAAGTATATCTTAACTAGCTTGTGTTATGGGTTCTAGAATGCGCGTAAACATACTTAGGTACATACATTTTGTAAATACATACGTATTATACATAGAAACACTCAGACCAACAAAAATATTCATATTCATGCACACAAATATTTGCACTGAGCGAGAATCAAACGCGCGCCTTCTGCGCAGCAGTTGCGTTCACTATCGCCACGGCGGAGGTCGTCCTATTTTCATACATCTTCCATTCATCCTTTGACAGTCGCATTCATGAGCTCTGAATTTGTCCTAATATTATTACCCGAACGACGCGGCAACGATAAAAGCCGTAGGCGTATTATAAATAAATTGCTCAGAAGACAATTACACAAACAGTTACACAGCACACATTGTGAATTCGAAGAACTGCTTCATATTATTTTTGCTATTCCACAATTCCAATGTTTAGTAACATAGTAATGTTACTACTACTAATAGTCTTCTGAGTATGTACTTGTTACAGAGGATTTCCTCTTACAAAAACTTCATGTAACAATGTTGCCAGGATATTTGAATGATATGATTTTTGGCAACCATCTTCAGATTGTATTATACTTAAGAAATTATTGCCTTAATTTTTACTTTATAAAATTGCGTTAAAATGATTAAATAAATTCATTATGTAAATTAGCAACACTGCACAGTTGAGCAAACATTTAACTGTCAGTGATTACTTAGGTGTGACGTCATTACACATTAATTCACTCCAAACATTCGCTCCAATACATTACATTCATCACCTGGGCAGCTCAGCTGATCATTGTAATTACCACCGTGCAGTTCCTTCCTCCCTAATACAATGACGCAATCAGTGTGTACTCAGTCTGTTAGATAATCAATCAAAGCATACTTTCATATGAATAAGCTATAATTAAACATTTCTAACGGTCTCCTCACAAACGAAAGTGATAATGGGAATGGTAAGGTGTGACGAGAGCGCTCATACACGATTATCAACAACATGCCATCTGCTCACCGGTGTCCTGTGTGTCCTGCAGTGTGCGACAAAAGAAAAGCATATTAGGTATTATGTTGTCTCGCTCCAACGCTCGCGTCAAGTACATTCTTCTAGTACAAGTTAGTTGAAAATAGATATTAAATTTATAGATGACTTCATCTGGACCGCATTCGACAGGAATTATGGTTGATAAGGAAAAACTAACTGCTTCTGATTATGTCAATTTATTAATATTAATAATACGGAGTTAAAATTGGAAAGCGTGAATGTCTAGACGGGATTTAGACGGGTCTAATAGCTCAGACGGTCAGTGTAATAGACTGGTCGCCGGTTTATGTCCCGTCTAGACATTCACTTCTTGCAATTATATCATTTTGAAAAAGTTTGTGTTATTTATTGTTTTAGTGAAAAATCTTTGCATTTCCTGTTTGCCTGGACAGACAGAGTCATCAATCTCGAGCCACAGGAGTACGTTAATCGTTGAACTTAAAATGCACGCGGTTCCTCACAGTACAACTCATTTACTCTCCTTTGTACACCGCAGGGAATATGAAAAATATGAAAATATACGTTTGCTGATAAAAATACTTCCATGAAATGGTTATTGTGGGGAGACCACAGCAGTGTACAGGTCATTATCTAGATACGAATAAAATAGAAAGATGTAAATAAATGTAAATATCGCCAAAAATTAAAGATTAAAATTTTACATATATTTCCATATCCCTTTTGGGCGATTAAGTACTTAGAGAGGCATTTTATAGACACGTTAGTTCATTCATTCATTCATATTCATATTCATTTATTACTTGCAAATATGGGTTACATAAGATGTTACATACATTAAGTAGTGTCACCATATTTCACCTGAATAGGCATGCAATTCTATTAATACAATAAGTCTAATATTTATAATCATTAATTAATACAGTAATCTGATCATCATTATTTTTAGACAAGAATATGGCTAACTCATCACTTTAATACAGCATTACCTTATTTATAATTCCGACATGTCCACTTATAAGAATAATATTGTCAATGCATAATGATGTCATAAAATAATATTTATACAGTCAATTTATTATAATGTCAGTTTAAATTCTATAATTATATTCAATGTCAATCAATTTATTAAATACTACTGTACTAATACATAATCAGGCTAAATTAACATACAAATTGAATTAATATCAAAGGCAATGAGAGTCCAAATCACAATGCGTCTTTCAGATATTCGTCGACAGTGTAGTATGCCTTCGTTAGGAGTAACTGTAAAACATTATTTTTAAATTCGTGTGTATTGTCAATTTCTAGTATACATTTTGGCAACTTATTAAATAAACGAGGAGCCATGCAGAAAACACTCTTATCATACAGCGCCGTTTTATGTTGCGGTATACATATTTTATGTCGATTGCGGACACTATTATAAGTAGTGAAGCGGCTCATATTGTTTTTTACAAAACTTACAGTTTCGTATATATATAGACACGGCAAAGTCAGTATCTTCAATCTTACAAAGTGTGGTTTGCAGGTATCTGTCTGCTGCAATCTACACACGGCTCGCAGACATCTCTTCTGTGCCTTAAATGCCCTTTCTTTGTCGGTTGAATTTCCCCAGAATATAATGCCATACCGTAATATAGATGTCACGTGGGCATGATACGCTGTAATTAACGCATTTTGATTGACCACTTTTGACATCATATAGAGCGCATATGAGAAACTATTTAATTTAGGACATATGATATCAATGTGCACCTTCCAATTCAAATTCGAATCAATGTGCAGTCCCAAAAATTTCGTATTACCTATGTCTACATTACTTTTATTTAAATGTTTTATATTCATGTCACTTAATTTGTTTACGTTATTGCCGAATGTCATTATATTTGTTTTGTCAAGGTTAATTAAGAGATTATTTGATGTCAACCATTTGATTATTTTGTCCATAGTATAATTTATGTTATCTTCCACATTAGTCACTATTTCTTGACCTGTACAGATCACAGTACTGTCGTCCGCAAAAAGGATCATTGGGTAGCCTATTGACCGTGGGAAATCATTTTATGAAAAGTAATGGACCAAGAACACTTCCCTGTGGTACACCTTCTGTTACATTTCTAATGTCAGATGTGTATTTTATTTCCATTTTATATTTAGGACATATTTTACTTATTTGTGTTATTTGTTTTCTGTCTTGGAGATATGATTTTATTAGATTTAGAACATTTCCTCTTATTCCATAAGTATACAGTTTATCTATAAGTATAGAATGATCTACATAGTCGAATGCCCGCATTCAAAAGTTCGCATAAGGATATTGTAACAAAAGATGTTCACTAAGTCTGGTACTAAATTAGCACCTACCCAACACGAGGAAAACATACCACATCATATTTAAATATACTCCAAGTAGTAGAAATGTATAATATTACTGTAGATTACGCACACGCTGCAGTCAAACGCGTTTTGGCTCGCAGAACTAGATGTTAGGTAGCAAAAACAGTTGGTCTGATCTCGGAAACCTTTTGATTGAACATATTTAATATATTCTTTAAGTATGTAATATCTGTAGAATAGGGAAATTGGAAATGACGGTATTCCCCGTCCTAATTGAGCAATTCGACTGGGGAAGTACCTCCGCCCAATCTGCTTATTATATCCCTGTATTGTTTTAGGCAGTGAGTAAGATAGCCAGAGCGTACTGGAGAGAGATTTTGAGTTAGAAGACCGAAAAACCCTGCGATGACTTCTGCAATGACAAACACTCTCTTCACCTTCACTTCTCCTTCTCCCCTCTACATGGCACCGGTGTGCCGCCCCTAGTACTTTCCATCCGGTGGACCGTGTGTTATCTGTCACCAGAGTGGTATAAGACAAAAATCTTCAATACCCCATGGATTCGTCAACTCCTTAAAAACAAGGTGAGGTTATTCCTTCATTACCAACTAACGCTCGTATAAAAGAAACTTGTAAGTGAGCGCATGCCTTTGCATTCTTCCGTTGTATCGCCGCTACCCACAAATTTACATAAACTTTTTGTTACGTCTACCATTAACTGTTTATAAAACAAATAATCATATGCAGTAGAATGTATTATCTAACTAGATAAATTAATTATTGCATAAAAATAAAACCGTATGAAATCGCCGCCGCGTTATTGTATCCTTGAGGATAAGCAGTTCAACAAATCGGTATATTATAATAAATAATGCAATATTGTTCATCATATACTTCAGTACATTACACAGTACCCTTATTTAGGCTTCAACGCAGCTGACCATAGCAGACAATGGAAGAGCCGCGCTCTGACCTTCATCGGAATCATGCTTTATATTTTCGTTACCACATAGTTTAATACTTCTTATTAATATTGTGCAGCAAGTGGAAATTGTACACTTATTAAACATATGAAAGGAAACTGGCTAAAGGTTTATGCGGACCTTTATACTTCTCACATCAAGATACAACGGCAGCGTCCTCTCAGGTAAGCAGGTTTCCCGCGCAGTTTGCCTTTGCCTCAATTTAAATACACGTCATATCAGTCCGAACTTACTTTTTTATAACCGATATTAGTCACTGAGTATCGTACAGTATCCTTATTTATGATTCTGAGAATAATTTCAAATGTCGGCATTAAATTTATATATATTATAGCGAAAAGGAACAGTTTAAACGTATCAAGGTGATGTTACTCAACTGGTAAATTGCCACTCTTCAAAGTTATGACTGTGTTACGATATGCCAACGCAGATTACTGACTGGATCTGATCTGAGTGCAGAAGGCTGCAGAGGACTACAGCTAAAACATATCTAGCTTTTGTACTACATTAGGTACAATCACCGAGTGTAATGTCAGCTACTATTTATATTTCCGGTGATTATGTCAGCTAGTGCATACTTACTTCATATGCCTGTTATGAATATGAATTTACGTTAAATTCTCGTGTAGGTAGTCTATCTTTACCTGTGTAGTATGTACAGACAGACAGAATCACACAAAATGCCAATTGAATTTAGATGGAAAGTATTTCTTGGATACTTTTGCAACGCGTTTTGTTATCAAGTAATGCCGGATTATTTTAAGGAAACCTTTTTAAAATTGCTGCTATAATTCGCTACAAATTACGATGTAAGTATCTACGTCCGTCTACAATGATTAACATAATATGCGTATGCTTGTTAATAAATAATTCTATAACAAATTTAGCATAAGACCAGCATCTTAGACTTTAAGGAAACTGAGTGACACATAAGTGAATGATCTGGATACAGCTGGACGGCAACAGCGGACTAACGCCAGCGAGTAATACATCAATGAAACGGAAAATTTTACAGATGCCAACTTTGAATGTAGCCATCATACATGTTGACAAAGAAACAGCCAAATAACGTCAAAACTGAACAATAGGCAACCGTGAACAATACGCGGTTGTCTGTCACATACATATTGTGAGGATACAGCGTCACTCGCTGCCCCCCCCCCCCCCCCCCCCCACCTCCCAGCGGCCGCAGCCAGTCTCACGGCGACCTTCAGCCGCAATCACGTGCTACTTGATAACTTAGTACATTCAAGTGAACTTGGGCGTATCTACTCTGCCTACATCCGAGGTTCAGTGAAAGCAGTGGCACGGGGCTCCTCGCCCACGCCCTGCTGCCCTCAATCGTTCAGTGTAGCTGAGCAATTAAGGTACTCGCACATCATGAGACAGAACCGAACTACTACACTGCTACTAGGTAGCCGACCCTACGACACAATGTGCAAACACAATGAAGTTATGCCACAATTATTCACAAGAACATAAAAAATTGGGGCAGCGACTCTGTTCGCTTATATTTTGAGGACGAGTAATTAATTACGTAAATAGATTGTAGCATTTGACACTCTGAAATACTATTTGTACGTAATCGCCCCAGAATAAACACTATGGTACATAGCACATTGAATAAACAAAATGAGAACTTGGTGATCCGTTTGAGCCACAGATAAACCATCAGCCATGTTGGAGGTGATTTGTGGTTTGAGCGCAGACGCCTTTGTAAATAACATTAGCGCATCCACACCCTGAGTGTGAGTGTCACGAAGTCGCCGTCGACCAACCATGTACTAGGTACAATAACAACGTAAACACAATAGCCGCGGCGGGTGCGGTACCCGCTCGACGCGTACTTTTCGTACGAATCTAAATGCCAAGGCGAACGATTCGCGTTATCATAAATCTCGAAAAAAAAACCATGAGCTGAACTGAGACCGCCAATTGAATATTTAAATAGTTTTACATAATTACTAAATTGCCAATGCGTTACATCTATCCAAAATGGAATTTGTTATACATACATATTTCAAGTTAATTTGCTTGGGATATAATATTGTTTGTTTGTGGGTTGACCCAAAGACAACGTTTTAGTCAGTTCGTGTCCAACAAACCACTCTCACAGATTGGTATCCGTATCCGTGGGGATGTTGCATACGAAAAAAGAAGTCTCCGTGTGTATGTGTGCGACGATTATCGAAACTTAGACTACTGCCTTCGCGGGTTAATAACAATAGTTAGTAATACCTACCGACTCCTAGAATGGAATCATTTATCGTCTATTCAATGTAAAACCACAATTACTAAAAGGAAGTTGAAGTGCGGACGTCTATTACGGACTTAAAGACTATTGTTTCCCTATAAAAACGTCATTGATGTATCTCACATCGTGCGTTGTAATCATCTATAAATGCGCTGTAATGCATCGTATTATTATATCAAGTCAAGATAGATAACTTATAAGCATTAAGAGATTTGCAGCAACATTCTACAAAGAGACTATAGTGAACATCTTTCGTTACAAGCAGAAGAAAATAAGAGTTAAGTTTACCCACTCGCGTGAACGTTTCCAAGCCTATACGTACATAGTTCCACTGGCCAGGCCTACTGGAAAAGGGTCATAGAACAAAACACATTATTTAGACAGGTGAGAGAAGAGTTACCAGACTCGCAATAGTCGTGTGATGACTATGGTAGCGATATCTGACAACCCTATGTCTGGTGTGGTCACTCACTGGTGGTGAAATTCCTGGAGGCGTAGGCAGCAGACTCCTTGTCGTGCAGCAGCGTGAAGGCGTGGAGCTGGTAGGTGGCGCCCGGGGACAGCTCTCGCAGCTGGTACGTCCAGTTCCCGGCGCCCTCCACTGTGATGTTCCGCGCGCCTCCCTCCGCGCGTTCCGTAAGGGGAATCACCTGTACAAGGAACATATCTTTATTGTCCTATACATCAACATTACCATAGATCTATGTATCTACCTTGTCCAAAAGTTTGCAGCTTCAAGTCTGCATCCATATTGTTAACCTAATGCCTATTTCACTTAAATGAATCCAGGTGTATTTTAAGACGGAGCTGTTCCTGAAGAACATTACTACAATCTTTTGGAGTAAATCCACTCTGGATTAAAATACTTTAATGGTAATATTGATCACTTAATTATCGAAACTAAACTAGCGGCGAATATAATGAAATCCAATAAAGGACCGTGAATTGCGTATTGAACCGTGCAAATTGTAAGGTATCCACTATCTACCCATCTGCAAGCCACGTCACTATGGGAAGTCGCGACGACGACATTCATGCAAGTATAGAAGAACTGTGGGGGCTTTGTGTCCTTTCAAGCTTACACTTTGCAGCCTGTAGGTGCGGTGATAGGTTCACCGTACAGGATGTTCAGATTCACGGTAGATTATAAACTCAGTGGCATCCACTTGCAGTCATATTCAGGAATCCTTCGAAACCCTAATCCAAATTCCAAGAGCAGTCTGTCATTACTGGTTTCCTTGAGACGACGAAACCGCTAAAAAGTTTAAAAAGGAAAGGCAAAAGGGCTTTGGATCGCAATTGAATATAGTTATGTAACAATTCTTAGTTCTGATAACTTCACTGAATTCCAAGAGTAGCAAAATGTGACTAAGCAGTTTTTATACCACGACGATGATATGGTATGCATACAAGCATACAATTATATACCTGCTTTCATAATTATGAATGTCAAAGTACAAAGTCACCGCGATTTGTTTTGTGCACTTACAATAAGCGAAATTGGCGGAAACGTGGAACTCCAACGTTCGAACAAAAGAGCTAAGTGTGTGAACCTTTAACATTTGATTTATATATCATTTCCATTTTTAAGATCCTGGATTTTCAACACTGCTGCATCTGTATCGAAGGTATATAAGAATTTCGAAGTTAATATCACGGAATGGTCTCTATTGTCCTATAATGTCGTGAATATATTTAACATAATTCGCAATGCCTTCTAACTAACAGGTGCTTTTAGGCTTGTTCTTTGTTAAAAATGATGACATATAACGTACAAACTACTGTTTGTCGTGACGTGATTGTTCATAATAAGTGAGAGTTTTTCGACACTAAACTCCATAGGTACTTACGAGGTGTAATAGCGCTAATTTCTCTTAATTTTATATACACCATGGTTAGCATATAACGGGTTGTTATTTCTGTCTACCCCGTTGAGAGTATTTCTATCATGTGGTATGGTTTAAATTGAATTCGTTATGGAAACGCTTAACGCTTCCATGGAAGTTATGACACGTAGGTTTATTATTGAAATGGTTCATTATCTGAGTCAAACAGTGCTAAGGACAGGCGTGTTGCCTTGATCTTGATAGCGTAGAATTTTATTTCGATCTTTACTTTCTTAACTTGTTCACAACCTTGACTTTAAGGATTTGTGTGATATCTTTTTTGGTTACGCGGTCACCAATCGGTCGATGAAATCAGTCGTTTAGCCCTTTCTTACATTAGGCAACATAAACGAAACTCGAATTGTCAACTGAAGTTGCCGCGTCTCTATAACCAATCTGCAACTCTGAAAAAGCATCGGCAAGATGGCCGATTCCGCGTGATTGGTGAAATTGAAGTTGAACTGCAATTTTTTTCTAGTTGTCTCATATAAGATCGGCCTTGGAGCTAATGCTCACTGTAGACACAGAATCTTAGAACAGCACTATCCTAACTATCAAACGCCAAGATTGAACGTAGGTGCACGAGAAGGTTGAAGAAGAGAATGCATGCCGTGGCAGCTTGTAATTGAGGTAGCACCAAACAAATGTAAATTAGACTTAAGGTAAAATGTAATGTGCTGGTGTATACCTTGTAAGCTGCTCTTAATAAATAAATGATTAAAAAAAGTTACTTAGCCTACCCTAAATGTGTGGTCTCAGGTTCTAAAATAAAACTGAGTATGACAATACCTTGAATCTGAAGCCGGTGTAGTCGCCGTGCGCGGGCGGGGACCACGAGATGGCAGCCTGCTTGTTGCGCCCAAGAGTCACCGTCAAGTTCGTAGGTGGCTCCGGTGCTGCGAGCACAAACGTAACGTAAACACATTGACCAATAACCGTGGTCAAAACCTCACACTGAACAGGCTTCCACTACACTCCGCGAACTCTACATCAGCGAATAATTGAAACATTTTATAATTTATTAGCTGTTTCAGAGGCTCCACCCGCGTGGATTCCCGAAGCCGTTCCCGCTGCTGACCTTCCCCAATAGTGATAAAATAATATAGAATAATGTGGATTTTTGTTAGTAAAAGAATTTTTAAAATCCATTCAGTAGATTCAGAGATTACCCTTCTACAAGTTCTTGAAATGGACGCTAGGCTTAGGAGTAGCAATGGCAATACAGTCACTGCACCCACATACAGTGGCGCCATGATTTGCCTACAAAGTAAAGGGCGGCTGGTTCGACCGCGGCAGTAGCACTTTCTTACTTACTAGCGTTACTTAGCAGTAATGCTGTAGATTCGAAATATTATTTATGTGAATTTTCTATAAACTAGTCACTTCAATTTTGTGTTAATGTTGCTCATTTGGTAGTAGGGACTAAGGAATACTAGGCTACATATTTTGTCAGATACGCGGACTCTTTCAATGCTAGATAAACAGGATTGCAGTATCCGCGACGACCATAACTTTGCAATTTTAAGAGCTTTTTCAATTTTCAATTTTAAACGATCCTCCTGAACCGACCACATGAAGATAATAAACTTACGTATCTATTTTAAGAAAGAATATTAAATCAGACAACACGGTACAGAAATAAAGCATACAAAGGAAACCTCTTACTGAAGTCGGATAAAAACAAGGATATTGTAATCTCGTCACAGTTCACACATTGTGTGATAATTGGTCACGACCATTCTGACTTCAATGCGATTTTGTGTGATATTGACGGCAGTTTATGCGAATATTATGCATTACGGTTTATGCGAACATTATGTATGGTATACCTACGTTACTTAAGTGATGGAATGAATTCCAATTAAAGGCAAGCTTCAGCACATTTATCACTTGGAGGAAACATATCATTAAGTCAAGAAATCAAGTCTTGTTAAAGTTTGGACTGGGCGAATTGTTGCCAACACAAACCGACAATGTAAATAAATTATTATGATGGAGGATGGAGGTAACTGTAGCCGTGTTTACAAATTATGAACAGAATACCCAAACCTAAACATAATGGGCTGTAAATTGGCTGCATTGTCATTCAAAATGGAGGTCGTTGTATACTAAAAGCTAATGCACAAACAACAGTCTTTTCTCTTACATACATACATATACTCACGGCTTTCTCCTTTCGCGGTAGACAGACTAAACTGCTCGCTATTTACTGCGATTATTATCTAGCCACCGGTGTGCCTCTGACCTGCTCGGCCCTTTTCGGAACATCAGCAATATGAGTATTTAAGTGTGTGTGTGTAACAGTGTACCAGTAGAAGGTTCAGACGATACATTCGTGGTCACAGATTCGATCTCCATTCGGTGGTCTCCGGCGATGAGTAGGGTAGTCACTAGTCAGAGCAATACTCTCATGTCACTAGTGTTTTTTTGTTGGCGGTGGAAAAACCGCAAAACTTCTGCACTGACAGCACGGAAGCACTCTTAACCTTCCCCCCTCCCCCGTCCTCTTCTGCTCTACGTCATTTCTTTAGAACTGGTTCCACCTTATTCATCCAAAATTTTTTCTTACAATTTCTATTATTGGATGAGGAGGTACTTACCAGTAATTATAGTTTGGTTCCATGTCAAATGATCAGCAAAAGTAGCATTGGAGTAATACAGCATGAAGTGGTACTTAGTGCCTGGGAGGCCTTGGAAGTTGATGGTCGAGGCCCGGGCGGGGACGGTGAAGTTTGGGGCGGGTGTGCCCTCCGGGGGACGGTAGTCCAGTCGGAACTGGCCACCGTCCACGGGAGCAGTGTCGCCGCTCCCGGACCCAGGGATCTCGATCACTAGGTCTGCGCAGTCGCCGCCACGCCAAGTGCACTGTTTACAATTTTAAAAAAATAAGTAAGACATATAAATATATACCTACAGTTAATGTGGGTATAGGAATTATCAAACTACAGCAATCTATTGTTGCCCTAGGGCACAGTGGCCTGGCCAGTGATGGGTCATGGGCCAATACGCAACTTCAGGCCATTGCCACAACAAACAACTCACAGTACCTACTCGTTTTAGGCGCTGCGCAAACGTAGACACTTTTGTTTCTTGTGTCAGATACAAGCTACCAATGAATATTTGAATTCTATAGAACAAGTATGAAATCATTCTACTCCCTGCGCATACGTGTGTCCAGTTGCTTCCACTTAACACTATATTCAGGACGATCAAAAAGTGTTCGGTGTCGGTAACTGGAAACTAAAAGTCGTCAGTTGAAGACACAAGCAACATTCACAAATTTCCTACAATAGTACTGAGCTGCGCAAACGAAGGTGTATTCGGTGTGTGGATACAGCAACAGTTTACTGAACCGGCAACTGTGTCCGATTGTCGATACGGGACACAGCAACTACGGTTTCCTGTGGCGGTGTGCCGTGTCGGCAACAAAGTGTCTACGTTTGCGCAGCGCATTAACGGTTTTACGATAGCATCAAATGTGGAGTTTAAAAAAATGGCACATTCATATTCATTAGCTCTCATGCTAAAATTTTGACTAAAATATTGATTATAATATTACAACAATCACGCGCATAACAACAAAAAAAAGAATAAATAAGATGATTAAAACTCTCTCGTTTCCTCTATCCGCCGCCGGTAGTAAACAACAAAATGCAAAAGAAAACAAATATAAGTGAACGAAATAAAACTAAATTGGCTCCTATTGACTCGCATCACAACACTAACCCAATACACACAGTGGAATTTATTCGCCACGATTTTTTGCGCGGCGGTTTTTTAATCCGTAAAGTATTTTATTTTAATTTACATGTACGGCGAATGAAATATAAAAATAAATAATTTTTTTTTAATATGTAAATGTAAACAACACAGATTCATTTACTAGGCGAATTATTTGTCGTTTTATTTACGCCAGTGTGCATATATAGATATAATTTTCATAACTGCAGGTGTAACGGTGCAGTGATGGCTAATTATTTTATAGATTTATCATTACAGTTATTCTGCTGGTCTTAGTCATCCTGAAAGTGTAGGTATCGTTATTATCTCATGTCTTGAAGTGTAGTTCGGAAGTGATGGATACCTATACTCCATTTGTTTAGGTAGTTAAATAAACGTAAACAATTTTAGTGTGTCTTTTGAATATTTTTGGTTTAAAAACTCAGTATGAAAATAGTTTCTTTTTAGAAATGCACTGTTAAGACCAAAAACCAGTATCGAACCACTGGTTAGTCAAGTCAGTTAGTTAGCCTAGTTTATTTGTTTAGCATGTGTTTTTGTGAGAAGTTTACATTTATTTTATTTAAGTACTTGAACTGGAGTATGGTCCCTGATATTAATGTCTCTGTATTTATTTATTTTTGAATTTAAACTTTTCGCACAATAATATAAATAATTGTACAAAGCTGGGCTAACCCCATGGGCATTTTCTACCAGTCAACCTCAACTTTAAACATTCAATAAGAAGGAATAATGGCTTTTAAAACAGTAAAGAACTTTTTCTCAAATGTCAGCCTAAAAGCTATTGGTGACAGGCAGGTCACATTACTCACAGTGTTACTCTGTTAACTGGTCAGATATTACATTTTCATGATTGAAATTTAGGGTTACAGGGAAACTTGCCATAGGGAAACTTAAACTTAAACAACCACAGTAACTATTTTTTTATTGATTTCAATAAAAAAATAGTTACTGTCTAAAACAAAGGCCATGGGCATTTTTTACCAGTCAACCTTAGGCTAATGCAGAGATTTGATTTGTGGGTGCTTGAAGTATTATGGTGAAAATTTGATCTAGTATGGTATAAACATACACACAGTAAACATAAAATTTACTTAAATAAATAAGTAAAAATATATTCTTTAATAATATAGAATACATTGCTCATCCAGTGAAATCGTAGTCAGGGGTTCTGGTTCATTCAAAACATCGGCAAAAGTATGTTTCATAATCAATCATGATAACTCCCAGTTGGATGCAACTAGTATGTTAAAGGTGGTCCTTTTAAAACCTGAAATGTTCCAATTCATTACCAGTCTTACAGTTTGTTGTTTACTAAAACAACTATATTTACAACAGTAGTTATAAAATTTGATGAAACAATTACGAGATCAGATATCCTTGTTGTAAGGGTTAAATCGGTTAAGTCATAACTTCCAGTTCATAACAGACGTTATCCCTAAGCACCAAACTACTTACTTCCTCATAACGAACACTACATGAATCACAATCACCTGTTTATTTGAGGAAAACAATTGATTTGGACATGAATGGCTCGTACAGCTTATCACTACACCACCTAATTAGATGCTAATTAGATAAAAAATAGTAACATTAGTAATTACAACCACATGTGCAATATAAGGGGTTTTTAAAGTGAAATTGATTTATTTTGAAGGTATACACAAGACATTTAATGAACTATTAACAAAGCCCTCTATCGTTCCAGATGTCTTGCAAGAACATGGCTGATAAACCCAATTCTAGTAAATTTGCATAATCTGAATTTGGTACTAATAGTATGCCTACAAAGGTTTCCGTAAACACAAACAATGTAGCTGTTGAAGTGGTCGGTTGGGCCATACGCCATGGGGTGGGCCATGGGTCCAGCTCGCCAGCAGACGGCGCCAACTTACCGCACACATGGCGAGCAGCAGCGCCAGGGCCGCGGCGCCGCGCGACCACACAGTCGTCGCTTGCACAATCGACCTCTTCCACATCATTGAAGGCGACGACTGTCCGATTTCACGACACTTTCTCTTCAACACAACACTGTTTTCCATATCGTAATGATGGGAGCATGATCCACACGAAAACCTGCACTTAGTAGTCATATCATCGCGTTTTACTACGATCAAAATACCTATGTCTACGCGAATAAATAGCAATTATAAAAACATTGCTTTCGTCTCGCAACCTTTCTTGTCTGACTTGTCAAATAGGGATTCACGTTCATGAACTAATATCTGCACTTGTATCGATAGATAACTATCATCGAATTCATCGATCCTTCAATAATAATAACATGAATGTGAAAGTTTGCGAAGATGTTTGAATGTTCCTTATTTATTATTTAATCCACTCAAATGGGTGAAAAAATTACTCATCATTGCGCATTACGCCTTTCACCCATAATGAAATTCGACACATCATGTGCATTACGTCCTCCGTGGCGTGGCGGTAGTGAACGCGACTGCTACATAGGAGGTGTGGGTTCGATTCCCACTCAGTGCAAATATTTGTGTAATGAATATGAACATTTGCATTGGTCTGGGTGTTTCTATGTATAATATGTATGTATTTACAAAAAAAAAGTATCTACGTATGTTTATCCACATTCTAGAACCCATAACACAAGCTAGTTAAGCTATGCTTACCATGGGTCTAGGTGGCGTTGTGTAGATTGTCCTATAATATTTATTTATTTATTCATTTATCAATGACAATTATTTCTCCTGTAACGGTTCTATGGCAATCACTGGGACCGACGACTTAAAGTGCTCTCCGAGGCACGACCAGATCGGTGAAACTCATTGATAGACTACTCTTATCCCAGAAATAAGTTTCTGTGGGTCGCGACAGGACCACCAATTTTTATACTACTTAAGTGACAGACAAGCACACAGCCCACCTGATGAAAAGTGTTTACCATAGGCTGTGGACGTTTGCAACACCAAGGGCGTCATACTCATCCTGCCGACCCCGTACAGGGGAGCGGGGATTAAAAGAGTTTCCGTGCTGTCAGCGCAAAAAACAAAGCAGACTTACATAATATCATAATATAGCAGTGTCAACTCAAGCCCTCTACCTTCTCACTGACAACACCACGGCTACCCTACTCACCACCGGAAATGCATTAACATTAGGTTTTAACTAACCGCAGTATTCTTTTGGGCAGTATTATTTAGCTAGTGTAAGTCCATCTCCATCACCTACACTAGCTACTTCCGCAGTCGGATAGCTCAATCGGAACGAGAGTTGGGGTTGGAGAGTCAGGGGTGAAAGTTTAAATTAAAATTCAAAATAAACCAATTAACTGAGTTGTAGTAGGTACTCGTATATTGTGATTTAATGCAATACCAAAGGTAGGTATTATCAATAATCATCATCATCATCATTTCAGTGATAGGACGTCTAATAATGTATTAAACAAATAAATTCATAGACAACTCATTTATGAAGAAATGCCTTAAAATCTACAAACTAAAGATTATTATAAAAATAAAGATAAAAATCAAAAATCAAGTCTAATCAAATCTAGTGCAATCTGATCAGCTTTTCTTCCAGTTCAGCTAACTTGTGACAGTGACAACCTACGTGTGCATCGGTGGTCCATTGTGCGTGCTTTGATCGTCTGATGGAGGAATCTCAAACGGGGATTCTTAGGACCCCTGGCCCCAGCGCTTGACTGACGCCCGTTAGGCACGCCAGTATTGGAACTAGGGTACCTGGACACTTGGGCCGTACTTTGTTGTAGGTGTTATCAATAGCAAAGGTAAAGTCTTACATACTAAATAACAGATCTTATATACTAGGGTTTTCTACTGTATTATGGAGTGGCAGCTGATCTTTTTTTTAACGTCCTATGGAACATGCTGACTTACATTTTTCTTTTACATGTCATTTGTCGTGATTTCTTAATTTTTAACATTATTATTTGTACTTTTTAACTTCCTTATAGAAAAAATCATTATAGAAATGACGTTCCTGCCTGCCATAAGTAACCTACCTAGAACTTCTAAGTACAAGCTTTGAATGAAATCGGAATTGGCATTCGGAGGGAGCGCAGTAGACGTGTCCAAGTAATATGTGTAAATTTTCAAAAATGAAAAAAAAAGCAAGGTGTCATAATACTTTTAGTCGATAAGAAATTCTAGTGCTCGTCACTAGTAAAGTCACTGACAGTTGAACACATTGCCAAACTAAAAAAAATCTTTCTAGAAATAGGAGTTTGAATGTATTGTTAATATTTTTCTGAATATTAATATCAAGGTAAGTTATTAGTATTTATCAATACTTTATTATTATCAATTTTATCTTTCGATCAGATTTTTCGAGGCACTCGAAAATGTTTTACGCCTTTATACCAATAATACAATCTTGAATCTTAAGGTGCGCGGATTTTAGTTTGCTTTGTATGATTTAACACAACGCTGTATCCACTATCCGCACAAGCCGCACAGCCGCATCGAAATCTATGAACAAACAATGCGCCAGTTTGCCACTGACATAATTTCCTTGTTCTTGATATTATGTGTATAATGTAATTTTAAAAAAAATCTTCGCCACGAAGTAAATAGAGGTCAAATAATGAACGATACTCTCCAAATGGTCCTTTGATATTATGAACCCAGATTCTTTTAAACCGTTGCGTGCCGTGCGTGCGATGTATCCGGCGCGGGCCAATGAACGCGCACCTTAACATTCTGTTAATACAAATCGTTACATGCAGGTGACGTCACACGTTTCTACCCGGTAGTACAAAAATGTATGGAGCCCAAGAGAATATCGCATTTATTTTGAACGGTGTTTCCTTTACACGTGTATAAAATTAGTTTTAAATGAGTAAGGTATCTAAAATCTGGGGCGTAGTTGTTTTTAATCTGTGCAATGTGCAGTGTCAAATGTCAAATACAAAGTACATCAAACTGTCAAACAAACTAATAATTGGCGGCATCACATACTTGAACTTGATACTTCACATAGTTTATTAGCGGTATTAACTGAATATAAAGGTGCTATATTCTTTAACTTAAAAGTGAAAAAATGGTGACTGAAAATGATACAAATGCGTGGTCTTCGGACGAGACGTTACGAATATTGATTGCTTCAGACATTCACTTAGGTTACTTAGAAAAAGACGCTGTCAGAGGAGAGGATAGTTTTATTGCTTTTGAAGAAGTTCTTTCGAATGCTGTCCAGTACGATGTGGATCTAGTGCTTCTAGGAGGAGATTTATTCCACGATGCCAAACCTTCCCCGAGTTGTATGTATAAATGTACCGAGATCGTCCGGAAATACTGTTTTGGCGACAAGCCGGTAAGCATCGAATTGCTCTCCGACCAATTAACTAATTTTTCACGAAATGTAAACTATGAAGACCCTAACCTGAATGTGTCGTATCCAATACTATCAATTCACGGAAACCACGATGATCCCGTGGGCCAAGACGGGATTAGCTCACTTGACATTCTCTCCATGGGCGGTCTTGTTAACTATTTCGGCAAATGGACCGATTACACCCATGTTCGAATTTCACCAGTATTACTACAGAAAGGTGAAAGTAAGCTCGCATTATATGGTTTGAGTCACTTAAAGGACCAAAGGTTGTCACGACTGTTTCAAGAGAAGAAAGTAGAAATGTTAAGAGATGAGGAACATGACTGGTTTAATATTCTTGTGTTACATCAAAACAGAGCTGAGGACAGAGGAGTTGGTAATTTCATCCGGGAAGAGGAACTACCCAAATTTTTGGATCTAGTTTTATGGGGTCACGAGCATGATTGTGAGTTATTTGAGATGAAAGGTAAACAAGATAATGAACACTTCAGAGTCATACAACCCGGTAGCACAGTGGCCACATCACTGGCGGCCGGTGAAGCCAAACCTAAACATTGTGCTTTACTACAAATACACAAAAGTAATTTCATTTTAACCCCTCTACCCCTTAAAACTGTGCGGCCATTCATCTTCAAAACTATTGTACTTTCTGAAGAAAGTCTTGGGGATGAAGGTGTGAATGAGAGTGAAAAGGTACAAGAGTTTTTGAAACAAAAAGTTACTGATGCACTGGCTGAAGCACAAAGTCAACTAAGTGGAGACCCCAAACAGCCCACAGTCCCTCTCGTTAGACTCAGTGTCTTTTATGAACGGGAAGATCAAACTTTCAATAGAATCAGATTTGGACAGAATTTTAATGGAATTGTTGCTAACTCAAATGATATGCTTTTAATGAAAAAGGAACGAAAACTGCGGGAACGGCGTGAACCTGGTACAAAGATAGAGGTCAAAGTATCAGATGTTGAAAATGTCACTGATGTTGAAACTCTTTTGAAGGATTACTATGATGCTCAACCACCGGAACGTCGTCCTACCGTTCTGCCAGTGAAGTATATGACAGAGGCGGTTCGTGATTTCACTCTTAAGCAAAGTGGTGATATTCTAACAAATGCCCTCGAGGCACATAGAAGACGCTGCGTTACAGCTCTGGTGGAGTCCAACACTGACACAGAGATCGAGGCAATAATGGACCGACTGCGAGTTTTAAGAGATGAAGTAGACATAGCTGATGACGCTCAAATGGCTGCTTTACGAGCTCCTCCACCGGTACAAGATATAACTGAGCTGTCTAGTGATGATGATTCGCCCAGGGTCTCTGAAACTGAAGTTAGCTACGGACGAGGCAAGGCGCGCGGAGGAAGAGGGGCGCGGGCGCCTCGGGCTAGAGCGCCCGCGCGGGGTCGCGGCCGTGGGCGCGAGCCTGAACCGGTGGTGGTCATCACACCCATGGTCACGCCCATCGCCACGCCAGAACGGCGCACTCCCCGCCGAGCTGCGGCGCAGAAGAGTAGCACGTGGCTTCAAAGTATAGCAGTGAACACGCGTCGCTCGCGTCGAGACTCTTCAGACATCGATGACTCTGACTAGCCTTGCATATTTTTGTTATTGATATCCTAGCATAGCCTAAGTGTAATACATAGTATTTCGTATTCTCTGAAATTCATTCATTTAAAAATATAATTGCTATAGGTGAAAATTATTTTGTATCCTGTTTACATGTTTTTTTTTAATACATGATTAATAATTATCTTCATTGCTTTTTATTTGAGGATTCCTTAAGGGGATATTCTTCGCCACTGTTGTCTGCTAATGGTGAGTTAATTAGTAAAATGCACTTATAGTACAGCAGCTGTAAATAAAAATTATGAGTGCTCCCAGATAACAGGTCAAGTCCTCAGTGTAATGTGCATTGGAGTGTGAAAAAGCACTGCAATGATGTAGGAGCAAAGGCTTGAAGTTTGACGAACCCAAAATATCTACGAAATTCGTACTAATACAAGTGTTTTTTAATATTAGGGCACATCAATTGGACTTCACCCTGCCTGATGGTGAGCTGAAGGCAAAGTCTCAGGATGGAGGATCACCATTACAAACACGTATCATGGTGGCGCTCAGCATAACGGCGTCATCAGATGCTTTTTCACGCCCCGCTTAAAGGTAGAATACTAGTACTAACATTTAACAATCTAATGAAAGACTGTCTGGGCCAGAACCAGTCAGACCAATGGGCACTGCCCCGTCGAGACATGACCTTGGTGACTGGTATTGTACGTTTTATTTGATTCAGTGCACGTTTAAAGTTGGAGCTTGAGTATTATGGCATTATGACCCCAGGAGTCAGTTTCTTCACCATAATTCTGAAATCTGAATCTCATGTAATGCATAATGCCTGTGTATTGCCAGAATTGCCACTGTCATTTAGGGTTACTTGTAATTTGTAAGCATAATTTTATTTAAGTAATGTGCTACAGTAAAGACTCTGATTTGTGAGTAATGGTAATACTTTGCCTGTAGGTAGTGACTGAAGGTGATCGGACTCTGATGTACTGTGAAAATAATTGTTAAGAAGATAACAAAAATAAATTAAAGAACATTGAGACCACAGAGATATAATATGAAATCGTACATATCCTGTGATCGAGACTACTCTGTGGATCGGAACGAGATATCAATTATTTTTAAAGGCAACATTCAGTCGGATTCCCAAAATGGCGAATTCCTAGTTTCCTTTCAACTCGCTAACTTTTTAGACATTCTCGCTCTTTTTATAAATACTTTTACCCTATTAAAGACTAATTTTAATTTTACGATTTGTAATTTGTTATTTATACATTTTATATAAATTTTAAACACAGATTTTAGAGTTTACAATAATACATTTCTCAATTGACTCACGAAGCAAGCTGGACGTACAAGTAACTGTCAATTTATATGTGTGAGTTCTTCAGTTATATGTGTGTAAACGAACACGCTTGTCGTGTTGCGGTACGTGTGCTTTCTTCGAAATTGACTTTCATCGCCTCGTAAGTTTGTGAATTTTATTTATTATAGTGTTTTTATTGTTTGAACGACGTCGTGTTAGTGCACAACTCCCACTGCTATATCAGAATATTACCCGAGATCTCGTAAGATCATTCGATCGGATCGTGTCGATGCGTCACCTTTGTGAGCCATTTTATTCAAGTTCTTCGTTAACGTAGTTTTTGGAGATACATCTTATATGCTCAGGTATGGCTTCACGTGAAGTCACGTTTATCTTCAAAATATTTACTTTAACTGTCGCTGTACGAGGTAACGTAAAGTACATTATAACCTAGCATATATCTTTGGTCTTAGCAAGCGGCCCACGGGCCACGGCCGCCCGCGATTGGTCGCGGCCCAATTGTACCACCTTACGTGCCTGATTCACGTACCCCCGTTTTGCCCTGTTACAAACTTGTCCCGTTACACACAGCTACTTCCAAGCTCAGGACCTGATTTATTAAGTCTTACGAGATTGTTGCCTATCTTCTTAATTATTGGTAACGGTAACAAAACATTAGCATTGTTTCCTTGAAATCTTTGTTATTAGATGACTTGGAAATTTTTACACAAGGAGTTCATGTGTTTAGTCAAATAACTATAAACTACAATATATCAACAATAGATACACAATTTTATTTTTAATATTGCTCACAATTTTTTTCTCAATATCTGGTATCAATAAATATATTTGAAAATAAAATAGAATAAACAAATAAATGATGTCATAGTTTGTTTTCTCACTTGACCTTTATATTATTTTTAGTCTTATGTTGTTTGTTATTGTTATATGTTCGGTTGGAGAAGTTTTTGCCTTAAAAATGTGTTTATATATTTGCCTTAGATTAGAATACAAAGCACACAGGTTCTCTAGCTAAACTATGTATGACTGAGGCATCACTTATCTGTTAGTTAGAAACCCCATTTAATATTCCCATTCAAGAATATATGTTGCCTAAAAACCTAACATTCTTTAAAATTCTATGTATTCCGAAACTGGTTGCTTAGGCACCATCTTAGTGAAATATCTCATTGTTATCAGTACCTATGACATTTTTGATTGTTGCTGAGATTAAGATTCTTTTTGCAATAATCTTCTGCTCCATACTTCTATAAATGTCATTTACAAATTGTTCTCCATATTATATTGTTACAACAATGAAGCAAAAAGTTTCCCTATTTTGCTGATCAATTCAAGTTTTGACTAATAGCATTTGACCTGACTGATAGTTGATCTACTCCTACCATAGCAGTTATAAGTTGCTGAGGTTGAAAATGTTCAATAGGGAAGCCGTTGGAAACATCTCTTACTGTAATCTATTTGGCCTTAGACATCGCTACCTTAGCAAAGGGAAACTGGCAGGAACTTGATTATATAGACTCCTTGCCACTGATATTTTAATAGTAAATACCAAACTACTCTGTAAGGGGTTGGTGACACAGTCAATAGCTATCACTAAATGAGTTAAAGACTAAATTAGTCACTTGTGAAATTATTACAAGAAGTGACTAACAGCAAAGAAGATAAATATACACCCTTACATATAATTTTAAATGAAAAAGTATTATACTGGATCTCATTGCTGACTGTATATTCAAACTCAGCTGTCTACATTAGTGGCTATTGTTTATACTAGTCTACGAGTTGTTATTTTACGTTTAATGTGTGAAAACTACCTTATTTGAAGGTATACTGGGATAAACTTTTAGTACCATTGCTACCAGGCTTCTGTAACCCAATGATTTAGTGACAAAGTTGTTCTTACCTATATCTGTTCTCACTAAGCCAGAGTGGTAATTTTAAATGATCCATGTGTCTTTTGTTACTTATTAGACTTGTAGACTCTTAATAATACATCAAATTTACTGATAAGAATGTAAGTAGGTGCTAAGACAACAAAGAAACCTGCTTGGCCTTGTGTTAGTACTTAGTGGGGTGCAATTATTTTACTATTAGAGTGCACAGATAGCACATTGTATTGTGAGTAGTTAACTCCGTGTGCAGGAGCATAGGGGTGCCATGGTCAACATTTTTATTGCTAGGTATTTGTTTTGTGAATGTTGCAAAATTGAATAATGAGTCAATTTTGCAACATTCATTGGTTCTCATCAATGGATGAGAACCAATGAATGTTTAGATATCAATCTGTTGTAGGTAGTTCAAAGACTAACAAAAAATTTGGTCATGCACAAACAAACAATGTTTTGTCACTGTCAATGAAGAAACCACTGTCAGAAATTTTTTTTGGTTCAAAATGAGCAATATTTTTTTTGTACTTCGTGTTCTTCCATCTGGCATCAGCCCCATAGCTATAATCAGATTGTCGATCTTTTGGCATTTACAGTGTTCTCACATCCTGTGATGTGTCATCTCATCTCATTATGTTTCTTCTGTTTTAAGTAGGCTGTCTCTAAATGGTTGCTATTTGGTTACTTATCTATCTTATTTTATTGTTTTTGGAATCCAACAAAGCTGTGGCAAATTGGTTTTCATGTCTCCCTAGCTGGGGTTTATAGGCGTCAGATCGCTGTTGGAGCTGTACCTTTAGAGTAGGAACTTGTAAGTTCTCATGTATTTCATGTGAAGGAGACCATCTTCAGGGATTTGTTCTGGAACCTTTGTAAGATTTCCACATTTGAATGGCTAACTGGTACTAGGTATGCCCAGTAAGTTCTTTGATCTTATTTCACATCCTCTTCTCATACAAAATATACGTACGAATCAGGGATCCCTACATATCAGGGACATAATCTGTGATTGGTTGATTTGAGTTCGCCCACAATTGTTGCACTGCGATTTATCCAAAGACAAGCCAAAAACGCGGAATAAAACGCATTTTGATCACATGTTAAGTCTACAATTTGTGCCTATGCCTATACTTTGGCGTTTTTGCTCCTGTCGTTCCAGTAGTCAAAGATTTTTATGTATTCTATAAGCAGGTACGCCCGCACCCCAATTAATTTATTTCATAGTTACCCCCTAAATATGTGCACGGTAAATAGCAACCTACTCTCGGGACTCCGTCTCATACAGAAAGAATCGTTCATGCAGAAAGACTAAGAACCTATTTCCTTGTTTTTCTCGTTTCAAATTCTCCCAGCTTGTCAATTTGGCCTATAATTTAAGTTCTGCAAAAGAGTTCTGGGATCTAACTTGAGTTTCTACTTCGGTGGGGTCTGGTGACCTGCGAAAGTTATCTTTTATAATACAGGTTTTGGACAATTTACGGTTGTACTTCTCAGGGTTAGCAGGTGACATTGTAGATAATAGATTCTTTGTTAGCCGCTTCTAACACGGAAGTTACATTAGCAAGCTAGTTACTGAATACTAAGTGCATTCAATGCAGCTTCCGTAATGAAGTCGTGTTCTTCCCCCAAAGCCTGTCACCGCACTAATAGCAACTTAACCCTTACCAACCACCCTTTTATTTATTATCGACGTTTCAGCTACTACTATTTCGGTAACTAACGAATTTCAGAGTGATTTGATATGAATCTAAATTCACCAGTTGTACGAATTTACATACAAATTTGTTCTCAACATTCAGTAAATATACCTGAATTCCTGTGCAATATTGTCATAAGGAACCTATTCGAGAATATAAGTTCCTGATATTTGGCTGTCTATAATAATTTGTTCCGTTACTTATTATCATCGCTCCGAACACTTAATAAATGCTAGATTCTGCGCTTGGTGAGTCTCTTTCCTTGTCCTTACCCTCCGAAGGTAGTGAAGCGCAAGTGATACCTCGGTGGCTATTTATCAAGAGCCGTGTGCATGTATGTATAGCAGTATATAAAACAAGTAATAGTTAGCGTTATGTCGACACGCTCACCGCCGCCGCCGCCGGCCGGTGTGGCGATCTGGCGCATGACGGCCGAGGCGCGAGGGCCGCGGGCGCCCGGCAACGATCGTCGCATCCTCTATTCTATAGACTAGGCATTGATTTTATTCACTGCAATTGGGTCACTGTGCATTTGAACGAAAGTGAACATCGCCTGCATCGGTCATGTTTCGTTGAATAAGCATTTCTAAGAGATTATCTAAAATATATATATACGACATACAATTTCTACAATCGAAAGAACGTTTGAAATTATACACTACTTAAATCTCACGTGGCAAACAAGAAAGCGTTTGCACTAACGATGACGATGAGCTATTAGATAAACGTGGTATCGGTATGCAGTAGTGAAAGGTTTAACACAATACCTACGGGTTTCGCTTTTAAATACTTGATAGCACTATAACGCAAAAGTCTTAGTAGATATTTAGCTTTCGTCACTGGTAGTACTGGAGATAATACAGTGGCAGAAAGAGAAGCACGGCAAAATCGCACTGGATATCGATCGTTTTTTTAACATTACTCTTACTAACCTAATCCTGTGCTATTTGAAAGAAATTTCCTCGTATACGTTCGAAAATTCCATTGTAGCGATAGTATGGCCATGATTCGACAAGGTTTTAGAAAGAGTGATTGCCTGGTCGGGGATGCACAAGTAACAGCTCTGGTTGGCACACAGCAGCTGAATCTCCACAAAGGTAGCGCATACATAGACAATGGAATCCCTTGTCTGCCTCATATGCGTATTAACTTTCCATGCAGCAGTATTTTGCTATAACTTCGTACACCGGTTTTTCCGAGTATGCGACCTATTTGGATCGTAACAGTTGTTCTAGGGCGCCCAGTCCGCATACGTCCACACTCGCACCTGTATACCTACAAGTAGTCTCGAGTCAATCTTGACCTTGACTCACCCATACTTTCGGAGGGGTCCCTGGCCTTATGTGTGTAAATAATATAATATCTATAATTTGGCACTCTTTCTTAAACATCTATTATACGAACGCAATTCGTTCTATCATGCTGATAGTGTAATTCGTATGACGATCGCAGAATGATTAGGAGTCAATCGAAGCAGTTACGGATGAATACGAGGTTTATTGCAGGAAGGTTTAGTAGGTCAGGTAGGCGGCAGCGGGTCAGACCGGGGCCTTCGCGTGGCAGTTTTTGTGCGGTGCGCGAGCGCGGGGCCGCTCCACGAATCTGGGTCAATGGTAGCGAAGTGGCACATGCTGCCGCCACTCGCGGCACTCGGGGCGCACTCCGGGCGCGCATCGAGCGCGCAGCGGCATTGGCAATTGGGTCACTCACCACTCGCCCGCGCGCTCCTACCCCTAGCCGAGGGACTCGTACCTAGATCATACTCTGTTCTTACATTAAACATGCGGGGATAGCCACGTCAGTGCACACGGCTTACTCTACGATATGCCGTTCTAATTTCCCTCACCACGCTGAAATCCGCACTGCTCCAATTTCCTTAGACAAGTTGAGTTACACTAAATATGCTATGCTCAGCAGAGTGAACTGCAATAAGCTATTATACACACAATTGACTGACTGATAATATAATTCTTAACGAATGCCTGCGTGGTAGTAAAATGAATTGCCAACCAACAATAATACTTGATAGAAATATTATGTCAAGCATTACCTACCTGTGTTGGTTTAATATTTATACAGAGTACCTACACAATGCTTTTCAGTTCAACCGAGCTGCAAACGAACAAACCACCGGTGAATATAAAAAAATGTTTAACGTTGTGTTGTGCATTAGTCAACAAATCAGCAAATACTTAACAAGTGATTGATATTCACCAATAAATTGTTCCTCAGTCTAGACTTGACAATTTATGCACCCACAGTGTGCAGGTAATGCCTGGTTTCCATTATATACAAAATAGCAACAGAACATGTTTTAACGATCTATAAGTTTTTTTGCCTGTCTATTAGGTTTTATCTTAGCACGCGAAACGGCTAAAGAAATTGTGATGAAATCGCCATTTCTGTGAAGGTAATGCATCAACCTCCGAGTACGCAGTAGCTTGACCTTTCGTCTTGCGTGCGAGTTCACGAGGCAGACGTCACCTCCTAGTTTGTTCACCTCCAGAGATAGCCGACTATCGAAGTGAGGAATGGCAACATGGATGGGTGGCTTTAGTGAGAAACTATCACCGACTTCCAGAATCGAGTGACTCCATTGGTTCGCCAGATTAAGCCACTGTTGTAAATTATGTTAACAGCATAAATATCCCAGTTAACAGCCTTGAAGGCAGGCTCAAAACTCCGGTTTAAAATTGTTACAATTTATCGTAATTACACCACCCATGAGATTGTATCCTTTTATCATGTAAATGCGTCTAACTCGGAGGTGTCCACCCCATCCTTCTCCCTGAGGAACTAATCTTCGATTGAGAAAGTGCGCTTGCTTTGTGTCCTTATGTGGTCCTTAACCCTATGAAGGTTGTCGACCGGGCCTCCATTTTGCGAACTATACCCGACACTCAAATAACCTATCTGACATTATGTTTATAGCATATCTATGCTATTCTACTGACGGGCAATACAACTAATCATAGGCGTATTGATGACACGCTGTAGGCAAAGGTTGAAAAACATATGCCAAGATGATTCGAGCACGTCGAACGTTATGAGTCAAGACGCTCGTCATTGACTCGAGATATTTACGATGCAGATGTAGATGTGCGCGGGCTGGGCGGCGGGTGCCCTAACAGAATGTTACGGAACGAACAGAATACGTTCTCGGAAGTACCGGAATGCGCAGCGAAAGGAATAAAAAGTGAAGCTTGAGCGACTGATATGCTTAGAATTTATAGTCACCCACCTAGCTGTGCCCGCGACTACGTATGCGTGGACTTTGATTTGTTTTTTTTTTTCACGGAATAATTTTAATAAAACAAAAGTAGTCTTACATACACTTTATAACATCAGCTATCTGCCAGTGGCAATATCTTCAAACTCGAGCCAGCCACTAAACGGAACAAGCCAACAGAAAAACAATTAGAAGTATTTTGTTGTTGTTTGTAAAAGTAACTTGATCCCACGTAACCTTGGTCTCGTATTGTATAAAATGAATTTGTTTTCCCCTGAGTTTTCGAAAATATATTCACGTAAGGCAACGCGCGAGTTTCGCCTATTGTTGACAAGTCCAAATCGAATATGTGGGTCACAATCTCGGGTCCGTGGTGACATAATAATCCTGCATGTCATTATTTCAGTCTGTCAGCATTGCCGCTTATTTATTTATCGTTCGATTCTTCTACCTTTCCGTTTTTTCATTCCGAGGTATGCATAATATGCACATAAATATTGCTACTGCAGATATCAAGTGTTCATTCCATTAATAAAGTAAACTGCCGCCTTGCACACTAGTCGCAACAATTTGAAACTCAACACTTAACAAGCTAACTAAATGGACTGAGCAAGCTTACATAAAGATTACACAAGGAGTATAGGATTAACTTAAAAACTTCTCTGAATTTATGATTTTCTTATACAAATATATTTTCTTATGGAGCAACGAACCTGAGAAGTTAAATAGCAATTGTCAGAATAAATTAACGGAAGGTAACGAAAACAGGCAGGTCATAACGGGGTTTACCGTTTGGTTTTGGAGCTGTGCGAATGGGGAACATCCTAACATTCATGTTGTACAAGTTATTTTGTGCTACTTTTCTGGATTTGGGCATGATCCGCATGATCTACTGTATTGTGCATATTGTGGCCCTCTCCTTGCATAGTCCTACAGTTTGATGTTAATGTAGTTTTAGCTAGGTAGTGTCATATGCCAAAATTGTTACCGGCCGGTAATCGCTTGCCAAGTTCGCGGTGTGCTAATGCTTGTTCACAACTTTGTAAGTATTAAAAAATGTATAGACGTTGCGTTGGACTCGTTCCCATTATGGTCTCTATATTACGTTACTCGAAGTCGTCGAGGCTTTATATCCGCAGTCATTAATCAATTCTGAAAAAATGACTACCTTCGTGGCTAATCCGGCCGGTGTGGCGGTGCCGGTGTCCTAGATAACCAAGTCTATTATTACTGGCAACATACAAATGTTACAGTTAAGTGAATTTTAACGGCATACTTTTCGATCGTGGGCGATTTGACTATTTTTACTTGTTAGGTCAGAGTTGACCCGGCAATCAATAGAAACTGATCATCGCATAATGTTAAGAAGGTTAGATCAGTTAGATTGTCGTCGCTAATCGCTACTATAGTATTGTTAGAGACACGAAACGTAGATAATGATTTAGGTATGCATAGACGAGGGCAGCAAGGGCGCGGGCGTGGGGAGAGCTAAGCCGGCTGCAGCTCGGGTCGTTGACCGGCCGGAGCCGCGTCTGGGGATGCTCTGTACGCCCTGCGCCGTCGCTCCCTCGCTACTGGCCTATAAAGGCACACGGGTTCGCCGGGGGTGTATGGATAATTTTAAATCTACACAAATAATAGGTGTATGTATGCACGCAAGTATAGCGCCTGACGTTGTTATTGATTCAGTTGAATTTGATGTTGATGTGAATGAAACATCACTAAATCGTAGAGGTGAACGAACTCGGACATGTGAGTGAACGGCCATTAATATTGCTACTTATTGTCTTTATCGTATGTCCGCAAACGACAGGTGTAAAGTTAGATAATTTCGCTGTCTAGACTCCATACGATTAGACATATTGCGGATGTGAAGTCACATTTAAGTCGACACATTTAAAAGACGGACTCGGGTGGGCGACAGCTGGCAACCGTCGGCGGCGACCTTGCAGCGACAACGCCAAGGTTCCGGCGGGCGTCGACCTCGCGCCGCGACGCTATCGACCGCCTTCGCCACGTTTGCCCGACCGCCGCTCGCGTCTCGTCATAATTCCTCCAACTCTGCGATTTGAGGATACGTGAATAATATTCGAAGCCGAAAAGGCTCGCAACGTGACCGGCCGCTCGCAGGACGGCTAGAGGTGCGCGAGGACGTTCGGGTGGGGCGGGGGGCGCGGCGGGGTCGGCGGCCGGCGCGGGCGCGGCCGACGACTCCCGTCTCACCTGCCGAACGCTGCACTCGCTCGGGCGACGGACCCTGGACGAATTGTAGCATTCATTTCGCTCAAACGCGGTAATTGGTGCATGATCAGATATAAACAATCGACAAAACCATTAACGCTTTTATTACCGGTCCAAACGTTTCTCTTGCATACGTAGAACTATTACGGACTGCGATCCCACTAATGATATCTACGCTCATCACTATTAAATTAAAATAATTATCTCCATTTAGATAAATATTTTTACCCGAGTAAGTTTCTACTGTTATTGCATGCGTGTTCAAAGAAATATGTATTTAAAGCATTTAAAAATTTACTTCGATTTGATATTTTTTACTATAGAATGCGGTGGCGTATAATAGTTACATTCAATACTTGGTATACATTTTGTGTAACACCCTTCGTAAGGAAATACCCCATAGCATCTCGCTGAGGGCATAACAAAGCGGCTATGTCTGACGCGAGCTAAGTATCTAAAACTGCTCGGTGTCTCCGACGACGGCGACGGCGTCAACCTGTTGCCGAGACAGCCAGTATATTACATATGAGCACAATGCCTATAAGCTTAGTCATTGCTGTCTGTCTCGTTCTTCTGGCAAAGGTTGAACGCTATTTCCCAGTTATAGGTGACGGACGGACGCTTTACCTCTTACGACCCGGTAAAACAGTGACGGACTAGTGAATTTCTTCTTCACGATCTCCTGTCGGTCAGGTTCCAAATAGACTGCACGGTAGCCCGTGTTAAACCGAAACACACACTTTGATGAATTTAGACACAAGAGTACACACCACTACTGGCTTGATACTTACGCTATCGCGAGTAAATTCCTCACATGTTCAAATTATGATCATGACCTAGGTCGATTTGATTAGCCACCATTTGACGACGCCGTAATGGCGTGCGAGTCGTTTCACTATCATCGCGACTGCGACTGTCGCTATTCATTATCTTAAAGTTCGTATGAGCTCTACTTTTCTTCGACAGGAACGTAGTAATGTCAGCGACAGTGTTTCTTAGACTAGGGCGAGAGCCCTGGTTTATGTTACTATCTGTGCGCATGGATAGTCGAGTTGAGCTTCAGATCTCTACAAAATTTATTCCTTTATTACTCACCATCGTACATAACATACCATATTGATTTCTAAATATTGCTTAGCACAGAACGACGCATAATAACATTCGGGTACATTTTACATTTTTCGGGTGCGTTATTTAAACTAAATCCAAACTAACAACAACTATCTTCAGTTCTAGAATGTGCATAAAAATACAGATTTATCGTGTCAATTTTTTCAAATCGATATTACTATTTTATGGGAGAGGTTGTCATGACCACTTCGATGTGCGCCTGTGAAAAGCTCCTAAATGAAATATAATTTCATCAATTTCAAATAATACCTGAGCCTGAATACCTCTTGTCTTCTTTGTTTGATAGGAAATATTGGTTAAAACAAAGGATCGGCGACGCGATTGTTTTTATCACGTGTGTACCTATTTACAAAAACTCTTATCTGGTACAAACAAAATACGTGTTTAATGCTTAAATTGATTTCTGATTTGTCTTTTCAATGTAACAAACAACGGATACGTCACGACAGCGGGCCTGATGTAATATGGCATTATTATTGTGAAAATAGCTAAGAGTTACAATTATTGCGTAGTTCGAGTCCCTGCGCCCTGTTTACCTACTACTTTTTATATGCATGTTTTGCAAGTCCAATTGCAAAGCAATCATGGCCTGTGAACAACTACTTATAGTCACTGGTCCACAGCGCGTCTCGGTTAGCAAAGGTTTGTTAATGCAGTTCCATGTATTCCGTGTGCGCAGAGTGAGGCGGCAGCACGCACGCTCACAGTGCGCGGCGCTCGGTGCTCAGGAGCTCGGTGGGCGAGCGGCGGCACAGAGCAGAGCGCGGCGGCGCGGGAGACAGCACCGGCGGCAAGACGGACAGCGCGCGGCAGTCGGGGCCCGCGCCGCGCGCCTCGGGGCGGACGCCCGTCCCCCCGCCGAGGCGACGCTGGGTCCCGCCCTCTACCCTGCGCAACCACGATGTACCCGACGGAGATGCCAAACACGACATCATATTCCGAAAGGTACGTGCCCCGCAGGATGCGAGCGAACCGGCCGCACCTTTTGGCCGTTCTTACACGATGCAACTAAAAAAACAGCAGTTTCCTCTACTCTAATTTCACCAATCCCGCAGAATCCGCCATCCTGCCGAAGCTCTGAGAGTTGCTGACTTACATTGAGTCACCTAATGTAAGATGGGGCTTAGTCTTATCCTCTCGTTGTCGTTGCAGGTCCGCGGTATTCTTAACAAACTCACGCCGGAGAAGTTCCTGAAGCTGAGCGATGATTTACTCAGTTTGGAGCTCGACTCCGACAAAGTGCTGAAGGGGGTGATCCTTCTCATCTTCGAGAAGGCACTCGATGAGCCCAAATACTCGTCGATGTACGCGCAGCTGTGCAAGCGGCTCAGCGAGGAGGCACCCAACTTCGAACCGTCCGGTCAACCCTGCACTTTTAAGCTGCTGCTACTGAACAAATGTCGCACCGAGTTCGAGAACCGCGCCCAGGTGAGTCTCCACCGACGGGAAAAAGGATCGGGGTGGGCGTAAAACTCATTCACTCAACCGTTTTTCTTTTCTTCGCACCAGGCATTCGCCGCGTTCGAGGACAAGGTGCTATCACCGGACGAGGAGGAAAAACGACATCTCTCAAAATGCAAGATGCTCGGCAACATAAAATTCATCGGGGAGCTCGGCAAGCTCGAGATCCTCGCCGAGTCCATCCTCCACAGGTGCATACAGAACCTGCTGGCGCGGCGCGCGGCCGCCGAGCACCACGAGGACCTGGAGTGCCTGGCGCAGCTCGTGCGCACCTGCGGCCGCGTGCTGGACTCGGAGCGCGGGCGCGGGCTCATGGACCAGTACTTCGCGCGCATCGAGACGCTGTCGCACTCGCGCGAGCTGGCGCCGCGCATCCGCTTCATGCTGCGCGACGTGGTGGAGCTGCGGCGCGGCGGCTGGCTGCCGCGCGCCGCCTCGTCCGCCGAGGGGCCCGTGCCCATCCACCAGCTGCGCGGCGACGACGAGCCGCTCACGCGCCGCGAGCGCGAGCGCGAGCGCGAACGCGACCGCGAGCGCGACTCGCTGTTCCGCGGCGGCCTGCGCTCGCGCCCGCTGGACGACGTGCTGGCCGGCCTCAGCCTGCAGCCGGCGGCGGCGCTCGTGCCCCCGCCCGACAAGCTGTTCGGTAACGGCTTCGGCGCGCCGCGCGACGGCTTCCGCCAGCGCTCGGCGCCCGGCTACTACCCGCGCCAGGCGCAGGGCATGCACTACAGCAAGCACTCGCAGACCAACGCGCAGGGCAACGGCTCCAAGGACGGGCGGGCCAAGGCGCGCGTGTACGCGGCGGGCGCGCTGGCCGACGTGCAGATGCGCCCGGCCGCCAACTCGCTCATGTTCACCGCCAACAAGCTGTCCAAGCCGCAGCCGCAGCTGCCGCTGGCGCCCGTGCAGCAGAGTGAGTGCCGGGCTTCGCTTTATTTCTGATACTAATTTATTTAGCAAAAAATAACATTTTCTGATCGGTATCATAAAACTACAGACCAATTTATTTTTCTTATGTACCGGGTTAGATTCCCGGTTCGATGAAAATAAAGTCTCCTTTTAGTAAAATGTGCCATTTACAAATATTAACATAACTTACTACTTTCTTTCCGGTGCATTACCGTGGGACGCCCCGTAAACGGCTTGTTGTTGTACTGTTAGCGTCTCTTGTGTACAGAGAAAAAAAATCCATTTTGTATTCTAATTATTTCGATTTATTTGGATTATATTAAATTGTTCCATGCATTTTATTATCGCCCGAGCCGAAAAATTGAAAGGTTAAAAGATATGTATAGGCAATATGATCATTCTTTTATAGTTAGTGGGTGGATACTGGATAGTCGGTGCGTATTGTATTTTACGAGGTCGATACATACATTAATTAATTTTGTAGACAATTATGCGACGCGTAGGATGCAAGTGCTGTATTTAAATATGTTACAAAAACTCGATCACATTTAATTTTTTTATTCCCGGGATTGCCGGATTATCTACAGTTGATTGTAACTGTATTGATTGTAGAAAGTGGTAACAAAGACAGTTAAACATATCAAAAATCATCTCTTCATTTTAAAATTAAATCTTCAAAAAAAAAAAACAAAACAAAATTATACTTCCTTCTAATGAAATAGACATTAACTGGGCACTTCTGTGAACAATTTATGAAATAGTTTTATAATCCTCTACTCTATTTTGTTTTTATTAATTAATTTTACAATAAATCAAAAAAAACATCTCATCTCAAAGTGTACGAGCTACGCTCGACATAATTGCGAAACCATGTAAATGCACGAATCATCATTTTTGTTAACTTCAGTTATATTTTTTTGCAATGAATTTGAGTTCTTATTCGGTCATCAAGCATTCCGCGCGTTCTCATCTATCATTCATTATTTTAGACCCTTTGTTATGTTATATATCAGTTTGATCTATCTAAAGAGTATTATCATTTCCCATCAACTTATTAATTTTGAAACCGCTTGACATTTTGAGAATTGGACATTCTGAACCTGAGCGCTTATTAAGTGTATCTATGAGTAACTAATTACCCGTACATAGAGCTACAGAAAATAGCACTCGTTGTTTTTCATCTATATTTATTCAGACATATTAATGCATTGTTGTTTTTAAATAAATCAATTGATTATCAATAATTAATAAAAAAATATCAATACTTACACGAGGAGAAGCGGATATTTTACACATAACCTGGCACCGGCCGTTAGCAAAAACAAATGAAATCAGCTGTGTAAACAAGATGATAAGATGACCGTCAAAACGTCAAATGAAATTAAGTGCGTTTCGTTTCACGCAAATTTTTATTCAGTTATATAAAAAAAAAATCCCGTAAATCCTGGGATCCATTCAATTTCAGTCCGAGAATTTTACGACTAAAATACGACCGGGACTCCGAGATAGAATCCTCACGTGGCATATAATATTTTACGAAAAAAAGGAATACTTTAACAGTGATGGTCGTGTCGTTCACAGACGTACTGACGCCGGCGTTCGCTTCCACGCCGCCCCTGATGAAGGAGCCCGCCATCACCATCAAGCCGGCGGCGGACAAGAAGGACAAACCCAAAAAGGATAAGGTGAGACACGAGTCGCGAGGTCGGGCGGCCGGCGGGTCAAGGAATCAAACAATCTCTCAAAGAGATGTCCCCGGGTCTGAAGGACTCACGAACGGCGTGCGTTTTGGTCGATTTGAGTCCGACATAACCACCTCCACCGACTTTTGGTGGGAGCGGTATCCGTGGGGATTTTGCGCACGGAAAATATTATAATTTACAATGAACGATTTAGGTTTATTCCTTACATTCAAACTTCGTACACATAGCATGCGGCAATCGCTAAAATATGAGTTTCCTCAAACGCTCGTTTGGTTGTTGCCGTGCGGCAGGGCGCCAACAAGGAGGAGGCGTGCCGGCTGGCCGTGGAGGCGGCGGAGGAGGCGGTGGGCGCGGGCGCGGGCGCGGCGGAGGGCGCGGCGCTGCGGCGGCTGCGCGAGCTGCAGGCGCCCGACAAGGTGCTGCGCCGCGCCGCCGCCGCCGCGCTGGAGCACGCGCTGGCCGACGGCGCCGACGCGCGCCTGCTGCGCGCCGCCGTGCGCGTGCTGCGCGCCGTCAAGCGCGGCCCGGGCGCCGAGGCGCTGCGCGCGCTGCTGGGCGCCGCGCCGCCGCACCCGCGCCTGGCGCGCCTGCTGGCGCTGGCCGTGGAGCAGTCGCTGGCCACGCTGGCCGAGCTGGGCGCGTGGTGCGACGCCGCGCCGCTGCACGCGCGCCTGCTGGACGCGCTGCAGGAGCTGCAGGCGCTGCTGGGCGCCGAGCGCGTGCGCGCGCTGTACGCCGACAGCAAGCTGGACCTGTGCGCCTACGTGGGCGGCGCGGCGGGCGCGGCGGGCCCGGGCGGCGCGCTCGAGGCGCTGGAGGCGCGCGGCCTGGCGCAGCTCGTGCCGCAGCTGCGCGTGCAGGCGCAGCTCGCGCGCCAGCTGGCCGCCGAGCCCGCGCCGCACGCGCTCTACCGCTGGATCAAGGTGAGCGAAGCCGTCCTCTCTCGTCCGCGACGTTCTGTTACACGGAAGTGCTTCCCCGGTTGACCTGTCCCATTAGAACGAGAGATACCGTCGTTTCCTACCTCCGTCGATCGTAAATTTTAATTTCGTGATTAATTATATTATATTCGATTACACAGTTTTGTAAACACGAATATATTCTATTTATTTACATAGTTGCCCGGATGTAATGAGCTATGCGAAATCTACCTATAGCAATAACCTTAAAGAACCTCCTGACGACTTCGAATATCACATTATCGGTAGTAGCTCTGATCCGAGTGGACCGTGTCGGTTGCAGGCCAACGTGGAGCCGGCGGTGCGGCAGAACGGCGCGTTCGTGTCGTCGCTGGTGGCGCTGGTGGCGGAGCACGTGACGGGCGCGGCGGGGTCGCTGGGCGCGGCGGCGGACAAGGCGGCGCTGGAGCGCGAGAAGGCGCTGGTGGAGGCCTACGCGCCGCTGCTCACCGCGCTGCTGGAGGGACAGCCCGAGCTGCAGCTGGCCGCCGTGTACGCCGTGCAGGTGCACGCGCACCACCACCGCTACCCCAAGGGTATGTGCACACACTAACTCACTACATCGGTGAATACAGAAGTAATCATACACTTTCAGACTAAAGACACTTCATAAAAAATGTATTCTACTAAATTAAATTCTGCGTGTGAAAGCTACTACAACAACGATCAATTCTCTAAGCACATGTCTGATAATGTATCTACGCTGGTAATGTTGGTTCAGTACCAATATGAAGTGCTGCGTGTGTTGCAGGCATGCTACTGCGCTGGTTCATGTACCTGTACAACCTGGAGGTGTGCGAGGAGGACGCGTTCCTCCGCTGGCGCGAGGACGTCACGGACGCCTACCCCGGCAAGGGCGAGGCGCTGTTCCAGGCGAGTACTCACACACATGCACACACATACACACACATAGTAAAGACCCTTTTCCTGTCATACGTGTGTTCGTCCGCACGCGGATCTGGTCCGCATGCGTGCTGCCCGCAACCTATCATTTCATACATGTTTTTCCTATCATGCGGGTGGCACGCGAGCGATATGCGGATCGGCAGCGGGCGCGCAGCCCGCGCGCGTTCTACCCGGATGCGGGTGGCGTCCTTCTACTCTCAGTGTGGTTTTTAGTGTGACGCGGATCGCACGCATTTTGATAATTTATATTAAACATATCAGTAAATGCTCTGGTTTCAAGATATGGATCTACTCTGAATTGTTTTTTATATTTTCTATTTTTGAAAATAATGTAAGCGGTAATTACTTTTTTATTCATCTTTGGCACGAGTTTACTTACTGGCGACCAGTCTGTGCTGGCGACACGCACAACACTGCTGCAAAAATGAAATCTTTGTCCTGTGCGTGTGACCAGTAGCGTGCTATCACCCGCATGCGGACCAGATCCGCGTGCGGACGAAAACACGCATGACAGGAAAAGGGCCTTAATATATGGGTTGCACAAAAAGTGGCTATACTCATGATGATGTCAGAATAATTTATTTTTTATGGATCGTAACCGACACTTACAAAATGTCAAAATTAAAAATACATTAATAACTAGTTTAGCAAATGGTCATTATAGCATCGGGTGAACAACCTACACTGTATTTAACACAATTTTGCAATAAATATTATTAATTATAATTTATTTCAATTTGGAATTAATTTTGTTGTAAATAAGCTAATTGATTGATTGATTTTGTTGCATACCTACAAATGGGGTGGGGTAACTTTACAAATAATTTTCGTACCAAAAAGAAATGTTAGTGCGAGGATACGTCTATTGCTCCAAATTCCACCGAAGATTGTGCACTTTTGGTATATGAACTATTTGAAAATGATAGAGTGGAGTTGTATCAAATGGGCTTAGTCCAAGCACTGTTTGCTCACGCGCCGCTGTCCCGCAGGTGAACACGTGGCTGACGTGGCTGCAGCAGCAGGAGTCGGAGGACGAGGAGGCGGAGGACTAGCCGCCCTCCGCGCCGCCCTCCGGCGATATTCCCGGCCGGCAGGAAGCCGCCCCGTTTTTGTTTCGCGCTCATCTCATTTATATAAATATAATTAAGCCAAATAGTTAAAATACCTACGTTTGTAACCCTTTAGCGCTGGAGGCGCCGGCCGCGGCCGCCTAGGCGCGCGGCGACTCCAGGGTTAAATAGGACAATTTTTAGGTTATTACGTAAACGAATATTAGTATCTCGAGATAATTTTTTGTAGGCCTTTTACTCGATTTTGATACTTTTTACAAATGTATACAATGTATAGTGTTCGTTTGGACGTATGATTGCACCCCGATCTGCCCCTCTCTGCAGTGAGCGTGTTTTAGTTGAAATTGTAAAAAAATATATATATATGAAGAACTTAAATCAATTTTTATTATTAATATCATGATCATTTATTTTCAATGCTAAATGGACTTAGTGATAACTGTAAGAATGCTTAAATTTCATTGTATTATCAAATTTTAGAATTTTGTAACTAGAGAAATAAAAAAAAAGCAAAAAATACAAGCATAAGAAATGTATGTTGAGTGAGTTGTAATAAAGTTGTGAACTGATGCAAATGCTACCTTAATAAGTAACATTGGTCAATATGTATTCAGGATGAAAATAAACTTCAGTGTAATTTATTACAAAAACGAAACTTGGTTTCATTTATATCACTTTGTGTGATAGCTGACAGCAAACTTGTGAACGCTAAGTATTGGACATGGAAACAAAGGTTCTGATCACTTGTAATAGGGCAACCAGCCCTCATCATAAGTCAGTGTGCTCTATTGAGTTGTGCCGTTCTATATCTGCATATAATGTTACCAGTATAAAATAAAAACTTAAACTGAATTTAAACAAACTAACATGATAATGTTAATGAGATTAATCAATCTATAAAATAGGTTTTATGATTGACTTGTCATTAATGTATTAGTCATATTAGTTATACTGAATTGTATACTCATACATCGGTGTATTATTAAGTCATGTGGGAAATATTAGGAGAATATAATAGAAGTCGCTATTTACGCTTCTATTTGGTTGCAGTTTGATCTGACCCAATCTCAAAGGTGTCCCTAAGAAATGTCCATACCAGCCTTCTCAGGATAGTTGCTGATTGTACAACAGGTGACCATTCCACCCACGCCAGCCCAGGATATACACTTGTAGCTCAGTGGTTAAAAACGTGGCGTTGCGATGGAGAAGTCCCAGATTCGAATCCTGGCCAATACATTACCAATGTGAACTCACTCCTAAATACAAACCATCGAGTTTAGCTGGACGGGTTACAGTTAATACTAGTCATTTCTGTTGCTAATTTTCTTAAATTAATGAATAAATAATAACTGCAAAACATTTCAACAACAGTTCAATGCCCTTATTAGATTTATTTGCTGAAGTAAGTATGTAGGATTTAGACTTGAGATGGAGAGGATGGGCATGGGATCTGAAGGGGAGGAGCGGGAGCAATGGTAAACATTCAGAGACATCAGCAAAGTGAACCAGAGTCCTGCAGTGGACTGCAGTGAGCCAAGTGGATGATGTAGTATATAAAACAAGCAAGTAAGTAAAACAATATATTCAGTAAAACTAAAATTTATTGAACATTTACATGGTAGACATACCATAAAGAATAACTAATGTTGGTGCATTTTGATGTGAAGATTTTGGTTACGGTTGAAAACCACTGTGTTCCAGTATCATCGGAGCTGTAACAAAAACAACGAGCATTAAGAAATACAATAGAGTTACTAATTACTTCATGAAATTTAACTAAAGACGAACCTCTGTCCTGTCTCTATTACTTCAATTTAACAACATTTGCCATGATTGGCAGCCATACTTTTGTATGCCTTCACCAGTTGAATACCAAATGCCACTGAAGGTAAACTAGTTTTTAAAAAGTGTTAAGCATTGTTTCATTACTACAGTTCTACAAAACATTAACCTTACTAAGACTTAGGTTAAAAATAGTTCAAATCATAACGTCTGATAACACAAATTACTGTCTGTTTTCTGGATCATTAATTATTCGGGACTTACATAGAAATAGTTTTTTATGCGGCCAAAGAATAGAGTAGCTTCCTATACCAGTAATTCTTACATATGTAATAAAACTTTAGTATTAGATTCATGTACAGTCAGAGCTCATAAGTGCATTAGCACATCAAGGCTCAAAATGGTTTAGCGTGCGGCCGGCGCGCTTATATGTGTGTGTAATGCTACTATGCAATACGAGGCGACGCTGGCTTCTCTTAAAAGAAAAAGGTCACAAGTAGCGTTAGAATGTTGACGCTATAGTTGCGTAGGATTGCTACTGCACTTTTGAGTTCTACTGTACAACCACACATCTTCAGTAATTATGAATATCACTTGCAAAGTTCGTTTTGAGATCAAAGTAACTAGCAAATGACTTACCTATTCTAATAGCAACACATAGCACGCAGAAAGTGACTACACTATTGATTGTGTTTTCACGTGCTTGACGTTTCTCCTCCATGGGGTCAACTCTTTCGCCATACGGTAATCGGAACATTTTAGTTAAATACTATATGAGTTTCAAGACAATAAACAATTATAACTAGGAGTAATTCCTTATAACGATGTTTTGCTAGTATTAGAAACAGAAAAAGCTCTTCTCAAGTCTGATATTTTCTGACTTTTGACAGTCCAGTAGATTAAATGTTTGACATTGACAACCACATGGTATCCAGTATTGCCATGTAAAAATATTCAGGGACTATTACTATACTCTTTGCTGTAAGACCAAAAGTAAAAAAACTAGGTAAGAAACAGTTACAGTAAGTATATTATTCATAACAATTTCTGGAGTAAACGCGAACAATAAAAATTGTGAAATTATATCGTATGTTTATACATAATATTGCGAACATGACTTGGTTCTACGTATAAAATTATTTTGACATTAGATTCAGTGTTGCAACTTTAATAAATTTATCTGACAAAATTATACAAATGAAATGTTGTTTCTGTTTGTTCGTTTAGCATTTCGCAATAGAAAGTGTCTGTGTTTGTGAAATAAACATTGAATAGTTAGTTCTGCTACTTTTAGTGATTGTTTTTCTTCGTCAAAGTACATGTAAAACGTTTGATTAGCTTATTTTTTCTAAAAATAAAATATTTGGGTTGCGCAACATGGCGAATACAGCTCAGCTGCTCAGATCGTTGTAGTGAAAAATTTTCAATGATAGGGTTTTGTGACGACGACACGCTCTACTTCACACCAGATTTTCAACTCGTTATAATAGTACAGTTAACCGCAATCTGTCGGTTATCTCCGCGAAGTGTGATGAGACAGTTGATGAATGTGTATGGCTGAGGCGCGGAGTTATTGAGACAATTGCTCTAAAGTGCTGTTATTTTTCGTTGAGAAGCGAGTCGGAGGAAATCCGTCAAGCTGGAGCGACTACCGGAGTACCTGCGCGACACCGTCGACTGGTTCATGGGGTGAGTGGCCGCTCGCCATTGTTCACACGACACAACGCAACTTGTTCACTCTGCACGGTCCTTTCACATCACAACGGTCCCACTCGACGCACCGTCGTCCAAAATTTAATTACAACAAGCAGACCACCTACCATAAGTCTGCCACATATTACTTTACGAAGTTATGAGTTATGGTGTCGACACTGTAGACTTTACACGCGTTGAAAGTGTCTGCAGCCTTCCTGCTGAATGACTGCGCCTTCTAACTAGTATAGGTCCTCTACAAGCATTATCTGTCTTGTTATCAATAAGTGATTACTATCTTGACACATTGAGCATGCTCTTAAATATTTCATAAGTAGTTATAAGGCACTGCAGAATTTAATATTTATTAATACATGCTGGCATGTAGCAATAAAAACCAAGTAACATGTTCACTGAAACATTCCTGTACTTGATTGTAGAGCACTGGGTTATGAGAAGTATCTGGTTAATTTACATATATCCACATACAGAGACACACACATCCCAATAATGTTACGGACTTCTGGCTCTGGGGCTAATCATTTGGTTCCTAATGGTGTGTCTTTTTACTTATTGAAACTTGTTCATTATGTCCACACCACTGTGAGCTCTATTACAACCATCTAACAGAATCAGCTGATTTCTATAGAAAAAATTGTAAAGTCTGTTTGTATAAGAAAACCATTATTTTTAAATATCTCTTCTTCAGTGTGTTATATGATTTATTAATATCTTCATGCATTGTCTTTGAGAATGCCTTTTCCATTCAGTCTAGTTACGTCTTATAGTTCAGTCAAATTATCCACCAATAGTCTCACATCTGTTACTTTACTTCCCATTCTGTTTGTAGAGGAATGTTCCTTTTTCTCTGCAAGTGGTAATGCATGCAACATGGGTAATGGTCTCGTCACAGGGTGTAGTGTCCCTTTCTTGACACTTAGGCGGTCTAACTCAATTATGGCAATTACTCCTTTTACCACCTTAGTAGTATAAAAACGTATACAAATCTTTCCTGATAAATAATAAATATTCCAATTGTGTAACATATCAGTGGCAAAGGATGCAATTTTGAAATCAGGCAAACCAATGAGGCACAACATAACTATACTATAAATCAGAAATGTAATATTCTTTTTTCAAAACCCTACAGAATTCTAGTATATAATTATCTATATTATCTATATGGCCTTAATAACTATGTATATTTAATATTAAACAATAGATATGATTTGTGTAGGTATACATAATATTCTGTAAAAATACTTTATTTATTGGTAGACAAAAGAATTGTAAATACAGAATAGTAATTGAATTAAGGAAGTGTGGCTTTTAATTAATTAAGTCAAGGTGAAGTTGTTCTTGAACTAAAATATGCTTTCAACAATTATTCTATTTAATAATGTTAAGACTGAAATTGGTGATATTAGGTTTGACAGTGTTTAGGGCAAGGGTATCTTACTTACCCTACCGGGTAGGTGGATAGGTGTTTGCAGATGGCAAACTATCACTACAACCAAACTGTTTCAATAAGTCTATTAGATTTTTTTCTCATCATCAGTTAACTATTTGCATCATGAAAGCTCTGACTAGTTGAGTTACTGGATCACATGTAGAGCTGTCGAAATTATCCCTTGAGTCTTAGACAGCAACATTAAATCTATTCATAGAAATTAGCATCTTAATGCCTCAAATTTTCAACCAACCTCTCCTGCTATTTACGGACGAGAGACAAGGTTATGGCGCAGGATTATCTTTTCAGATTAAGAGTTCTGACTGAAGTAGCTCCCGGTAAAGCCATAAATAAGTGAACAAGTGTTCGAAAGTACAAACTCTAGGTGAGAGGAAGAATGACTTAATATAATAGCACAGAATACATAATGTAATGTAGGTACTGTCGCCGCCGGCGTCGTGTCGTAATAAGTAATTTTCTGGTATCGAGTACACATAGGTTCTCACAGATGGCGCTCTTCTATAGTTCGCAAATAGTTCGCAATTTCTGAAAGAAGTGGTTTCTGCTGCACATTATAATTTTATTAGTGATTTACAAATGAATATCTGTATTCAGTTACAATATTCGATCTCACACAATAGCAGGAAAGCTTATTGCCACAGGTGAGGTAGCTTGAGATACTTTTCCATTCCATTCGGATCTACTGCATCGAAGATATACCCCCTTACTTTACACGGTAACGGGTTACCCTTTTACGCCAATTAACCAAAAAAAGTCTATCATAATTTCGGGGAATCTCATGAAAAGTTAAATTATCCTTATATGTATTTGAATGAGTTGTCATTACAATAAATCCTAACTCCACCTTAAATATCTGATTGAAGGCGCTAGGTAGTCACCACGGCACTAAACACGAGTCATAAGGCATCAATCATGAAATCGGACGTGTTGGTCGCGTTCTATGATCAAAAGTACTCGGGTCGGGAGACACTTATCTTCGCCGCCAAGCTGACATTACTAATCTCATTCAGTCTCCTTTGCACTATTGAAACGAAATCTGTGCAGATGAAGTCGCAGGCGGACTCTAAGTTAGCTAAGCTAGTTAATAATATTTGTGATCAGCAATAATATAACTTATTGAATTGACTATCAGTGAATTAATTAATATGTTGCACAAATCTTTCCTAAAGTAAACGAACATCTACTCTATAATAATCCCCGGTCTAAAACTTGCCCAAACGACTGTAGTTACATCACGTAGAGCGGGTTCCATGACGGCATCGTATAATCTAGTGGAAATACGGTACGAATCTTTGCCAACGGCATCATAAATACGAGGAGGCAGTACGGAGCGGCACGGCAGCAGCGCGAGCGTGCCAGAGGGCTATAGCTGCAGGTAATCGGGGACACGTCGATATCGCGCCGGCCGGTGTGTTGTTCCCAGCCGCGTGTGGAGTGAGCACGGCATGCGAGGCTTCTATTACTCCACAGTGGACGGCTGGAAGTAATAGCAGCCTAGCGACTGGGTTCAGATGGTTTTTAACAATTTTATAGGTGTAGAATTTCTTAGGATACCAAATTATTCGTTTCTTAACTATTTGTGATTGTCAGTTATGAATGAACACTTCGTATTCTTGTTTAAAAACCAGTTGTGAAAACAATAATAAAAAAGGATTTTTCTTAACCAGTTAACAAAACTTAGTTATGAAAGTGCACGGAAGGAATATGTCTGCTATTCGTTACCAAATCGCTTAAAGCATCAGGGCAATAAATAGATAAACTGCATATTTGAGGGGGTTTAGCTTATCTATTTCTTGGGCCAAAACGAATAACGATTGAAGATGTGTAAAATGTAAACGCGAGTGTTGCACGGCACCTGAGACTCACCTTTACCCTTTGCTTCATTGTTTTCTCTTCTTTATTCTTCTTCTCGATATAACTCTCCGCTTTCTCTCTGTATACAGGTGAAAAGGCTATTGAAACCTTTATTGCAATTTGCAATCGTCTCATTGCCATGTTAACACATACCCGCTTACCGTCAAATGGGTTAAGTGTTTGTTTGCCATTTTTGTTATAACATAAAAGTGATTCATTTCAAAGTTGCCATTTCTCCACAAATGCATCTAGTGCCTTGTTGATCAATAAATTAATACGTTCTTTATAAAAGTAAGTAACATGTTAAATCCACGTCAATCTGGATTCTGCCCTAGCCAATAGCCATAATATTACTACAACCCTTGTCAATATTGCGATCGATGTAATCGGCGCGGAAATAGGAATCTCTTGGTGCTTTTTCATTACATTCCATCAAGACTCTTAACACAGTGTGTGGGTTGATATTAGGTATCCAGACGTTCTGCACAACGCGGTATTGGTGGTTAGTATTGATGAGTCCTTTTTTATCATGATACAATATTTCATATGATGAGCATGAGAAAATCGGCTTAATATAATATAAAAATGTGCCCCACCTATGTACTTCTAAAAACGTTTTACGTTCCTAAATACACGTCATAGCGAGTAAACAACGCATACCAGAAATGTTCTACACTTATAATTCATTTTCTCTTGTCACAACCGAGTACTTGTGGAATGCGTTATTTGTATCAATGAGACGTGACGTGTGGATCACCTGAACACCAGGAATCTGTCGCGATAATGTCTGCACACACTTGTCGAGACATATTACTTTATTTTGTAACTAGCTGACCCGCGCGACTTCGTCTGCGTCACCCCGTTTTTGCAACATTTTTCATTCCTGCTCCGCACCTGTTAGTCGTAGCATGATGTTATATACATATAAACCTTCCTCTTTAACCATTCTATCTATTGAAACAAACCGCATCAAAATCCGTTGCGTGGTTCTAAAGATTTAAGCATACAAAGGGACAAGAAAAATAGGGACAGAAAACGCGACTTTATTTTATACTATGTAGTGATTTGTAATTTCAGGTATTAGGTTGATATTTCAAGGACTGTGTTTGTCATCATATTATGTATAATCAGTGGTTCCGTGCCACCTAGCTCAATCAAGGATATTTTCCTTGAGACCGCGGCCAGCTAGGTATGACGGCTTAACCTGGTTGAAAGATAGTCTCTTCTCCAGTTTCTTTTTCTTGTTCCCACTTATGACAATGTCACCGGTTGGTCGCGTCATTTTGTGTCATGTGGGAATGGAACTCCCAACTAGATAATGAGTGGCAAGGTGCCTACTTAAACACGGCTCGTGTTTACTTACTGGAGTGTGTGTCTTATTTGGAGCGCCGACAAGCGAAGACGCGTGTGTGCTTTGTTAACGAGGACACAGTTGTGGTTGTACCACTAAATAAATACGCTGGTACAGTCGGCATAGAATATTTAGTGATAAAACTCGATGCAAGTGACGATGTTGTCGATTCAGGTAGTATTAAACAATGAGAACACTGTGGCTGTCGCCGACTGACTACATAAACGTCGGCGTCATTCAACAAGTAAAAACACACATTCACTCCCACGCCTACATTCGGTTGCGTATAATCACCGTATAATACACCGATGTGTGTTTCTACTCTCTAGTCTAACCTGGTATTCATTAACTAAATATTATAAAAAAATCAATTTCTACACGAGCGTACTTTTCCTACAAACGATATTTAATGACTTTTTAACTTGGCACATACTGAACACATCATTGAAAGTACTTGATATAGACTATGACGTCTCTACTTTAATTTCTTGATTGATTGTTTAAAGCAATTAAAACGAATGTCTATGTCAAGAATAGTTTATAACCACTTGGAATATTGTAAGAAATCCCTCTGGGGATACGCCATACCTACGTGGACGAAATCTGGATACATTACATTGTTTACAAAAAATAATATAATTTATTTATAGCGGGGACTAATGAGTACTGAAGTAAGTTGAGATCTTTGTTAGCTATTTGGTACTGTCCCAAACCGTATGGAATACAGCATACTGCTAATTAAAGTCGATAATGTGGTCAGTGTGATTCTCAACGGTCGAGCTGGGCCATTTGTGCTGGGGCTGACGCTGACACTTCTTGTTTAACAAAATACGAAGCAGGATATGAACTATTGTATTGATATTTGAGTCGTCGTCACCAACGGTTCGTGTAACCGTTCATATGAGCTGGTCTTTATCACAACAGGCAGCGGCGTTTGTTTACAGCTGCAACTGGCTTGTTTGTAAACACACCGGCGCGGCTGTCGGCGGCCGGCCCGGCGGAGGCTCGCGCACAGGTGTGCTGATAACGCGTGATGTCACCGCGCGGCGCCGGCGCGTCCTCTCGGCCCTCGCGCTCCGCCGCCAGTCGCCCGCGGCGCGCAAACGTGAACGCCGTTTTTTTCGCGACAGTTTCCTGCGTCCCGCGTCTCACACGCGGCCTGGTCCGCATCGTTCGGCCGCGATAGCTTCTCCCTGTCGGTGTACCCGGTGCAGTGCAAGGTGTCGTGCATGGTGGTAAAGGCGTGGGTGCGCAGGATGAGCGGAGCCGGCGGCGACGCCGAAGAGAGCTCCGGGCGGCGCTGGCCGGTCAGCATCCTGCGCAGGAGTGGAGCGCGAGCGGCGCGCCGCGTGCTGCACGTCAAGTACCGCAGTGTGCCACCCTCGCCGTCGCCCACCCCTCACGCGCTACCCTTGGATATCGACGACACTGTCTCATGCTTCTGCAGGTCTGTCCACACTTGTACTGTCTACTTTCATTCATGCCGCCGATTATTCAACGAAGTTTGAATCGCTCGTTATTTTGTTCTAAATTCACGATTTAACATAGCTATAGTGAACGTTACGTCGCGATTTATATAAAATGGACGTGGCTCGTACTCGCGCGATGCAGTGCTGTGCGCGATGCTCGCGGGCGCCATATTTCTTTCTTATGTAAGTGATTAATGTACAAATGACTAACTATACCGGTTTGTAGTCGTTTGTTGTTCCGAGTTAGACGCTGCGATTGCTTCGACCCACTTCGCGCGGGAGGCACCGCAGTCGACACGCTTATCGCACTATCGCGTGTTATCACTGGCTGTGCGTCACGTGCCGCGCTGGCAGCCTTCTTACTCACTCACCTTCTTAAACCTTCCACTGAACTGACGATGACTGCCTCGTTTGTCCCGTAACATAAAACTTAACTACTACAGCAGATGATTTGTGTTTAAACTAGATAAACCGTCCTGAAAATTCCACTACCATACAGTACTCTGGCTTTGATAAAATTAATGCATTGATGCATTCCCCAAGTTCAATCTTATACAATAGGTAACAATTAGAACCTATTTTAATCAAACCTTCATCTACCTAACCATTCCATCAAGGACTAACAAACAGTGCAACACCTCTTTTCTTAATGTTTTGGAATTCATAACCAATAAACATGTTTGCCTAATATGTTAATCTGCCTAGAAGACGGTCTAGGCAGATTAACATATTAGGCTCTTTATTATGGTGATCTCCACTCTTCACCTTCAGCTTACCATCAGGCAGGATGAAGTAATGTTGACGATGCCGATATAAAAACCCACTAATTTGGAGCGTGTACTTGTGGTGTTATCTCCGAAAGTGGATCTATCTTGTGAAGGCAACTTGCCGTCGGCTAATCTTCGCAACACGACTTTAACCTGCTTTGCCAGTTTCGATATGGTACTAAGTGTTATCAGAAGATCTCATCTCATGCGGCTCTTTAACCGACTTAACAAAAGATACACCAGTAATGTTTTTCGTATGTTCGATGACTACGTTTTTTCTGTTAGCAAGAATAATCTTAAGGATTGTCACGAAATTAAGAGCACATGCTTGTATTTTTCCCAAAGGGCTAATATATTACACTCATATTTGACTATCTGTTTCTTGTCCCAGGGAGTTATTCTATTGCTATCTACAGGACACTTATAGACTCTAGAGTCGCTATTGAAAGCTCCCTAAAGTAAAAATCTAAAACATCACCGAGTTTGGGAATCAAACAAAAACTCAAAACTATAATTTCAAGATTAGGAAATCCAGATCTGTTCAGCTATTTGATAGTTATGGTGGGTATATAATACTCGCTTTTTCTGTATACTACTTAGGTGGCAGACTAGCACGCGGCCCACCTAATGGAAAGGGGTTACCGTGGCCTATGGACGTTTGCAACACCTGCGGCGTCGCATTCACCAGGGGAGAAGCTTAAGCCATTGACTGGTTACAACAAAACAACCTAAAAATAAATATGACGATAACAAATATTATACAATTTCAGGCGACCAACATACATGATAGATCGCTTATCTTAACATCTATTATAAAAATAGCGTACTTCCTACTGTCAACGAATGTGTATTCTTAGGTATTACTATAGATAATCAATGCAATTGGAAAGCACACATCGCAAAAATTTGTACTAAACTGGATCGTTTTGTGTACGCACTGAAGCGGCTCAGAGATGCTACTAATCTAGACACTGCAATGGTATCGTATCATGCTTACGTATCATCAGTCCTCAGATATGGCATCATCATATGGGGTAATTCAACAGAAATAGACAGAGCCTTTAAAGTTCAAAAAAAATGTATTAGAGCGGTATGCGGGGCCTTTTTTTTGGACAGCTGTAAACCATTATTTGGAAAACTTAAGGTGTTACCATTACCCTGTCTATATATTTTCGAAATATGTATCTTTGTCAAAAAATACCCTCATCTATTCGATAAACTTGGTGACTATGCTAATAGCCGGACGAGACATAAAAACAGGCTGCATTTACCTAAAATTAATTTAGAAATATAATAGAAAAAATGTTTACTGCATGTGTATTAGAATATTTAATAACCTTCCATCAAGTTTGACTAACCTACGTATGACATTATTTAAGAAACAATTATTTGACATGTTATTAAATAAATTATATTATAATATTAATGATTTCTTGGACGATACAATAACACTTAACAAGACCCATTAATGTAATTAATCTTAGCCTTTATGTATTAGTGGGTACCTATAATCTGAATAGTTGCACGCCGAATGTGGCAGAATGTGAGGAAACAAATAATTTTGTAATATCTATTGTACCATATTCTAGCAAATAAACTATTTGATTTGATTTGATTTGATTTGATAAGAAAGTCTCTGTGCTGTCAGTGCAGAAGGCAAAGAAGGTTTTCTCGGTCTTCCTACTGACAACACAAAACCTCGAATCTCCAGTCAGCTCTGGCGACCCTACTAACCGCCGGAAACACAACACAAGGTTAATATTAGCCGCAGTGTTCTGTAGGGCGGAGGTGCCTCCCCAGTCAGACTGATCAATCAGGACGGGAGATACCGTCATGTTCTACCTCCAAATCACATGATATTACAGCCGTGTAAATAAAATACATACACACTATTGGGCAGTTGTATTAAATGAATTTGTTACTGAATGTTGAACTTATTTGTTTGGTAAACTTGGACGAACAAGTCTCTCAGTGTGTCCAAACATGTGCTGGAGCGACACGGAGCCACTCGCCGCGTGTTTGGGCGTTCAGCACGTATCGATAACAACGTAATTTCTTTTGTTCGGCTGTTGTTACGTAGTTAGTCACTGTTCTGTTGCGACACGTGCTTGGCTGATTAATGTTTTCCTACAACTTGTTAAAACAATACGTGGCGAGAGCGCGACCTCGGCGCGCTCCACCGTCGCACGTCGTGGTGCGCCCGCCATCATAACAAACTTTCTTATACATGCGACATAATTGCCTATGTTACGTTTTGGGTATATTATGGGTGTTGAAGCACTTGACTTGAGAATCTACAACACTGACATTGGGTTCTATCTTGGGTTACTCACTTCGCCACTGACACTCGAACCACAACAGTGCGATCGTCCCTAGTTCTGCAGTCACTGAGCACTTCCAGGCTTAGGATGCCCACGTTTCTTCTTGCCTTGAGGAAACGTGGCCATCCAACGACGTAGGCGTGACATTGAAAACTGACAAAACTAATATTGTAGTGGTATGGAAGTTGATTTGATTATACATATTATTTTTCAAAGATACAATAACCATTGCGGAAACAAAAAGACGTTCACGATAATACTTTGTGTACTTGAGTATAAGAGACCTTGTCTAGATTTAAAATAAATTATTTTATATTCAAGTACAACTTTGAGTGCGCAAATATATTTAAAATTTTTGGGGTGTTCGCCAAATTATGATTATTTACATTCAATATTATGCGTTCTCGCGAGGTTTTTATATATGCCTGTTATGTTTTTGTCATATTATTTAATGTTGTAAAGAAACACATTTGTCGTAGCTACATTAAAAAATACCACGCAGGTAGTATAGTATAATGGCTCATTTACATTAGGTCGGTTTGAGGTCGGTCACCGAAGGCGGCGGCCGCATTCGGTTTAACTGAAACGCTTACCTACATTGAATTGTTTACATTGGTCGGTTAACCGAATTCGGCGACTTGATTGATGCGGCTATTGTATATTGAACTGTCAGGTTGCAAGCATCGCCGAACCGAATACGGCCAAACCGAATACGGCCACGAATACCTGTTTATATTAGTCGGTGACCGAATACGGCCTGCAGCCGAATACGGTCTAACCGAATTAATGTAAATGCGCCATAAGATTTTTGCATACATAGTCCTGTAGAGTGAAGTTCTCCCGTGCCGGACAGCACTGGGAGCGCGTGAGCCAGTGAGCACTGATTGGGGCCACTTGACTCCGCGGCCGCCGCTAATTGTCGTATTTGGCTAGACGACACGCCGACGCTCAGCTCGACGAACAGACTTATACATTTACATATATTTAAATCTGCATTCATTTAAGCTACTCGAATCATTGTGCTGTTCACAGAGTTTAAAATCAGATCACCTGTAAACTTCGTTGAAAACTTTAGTCCTGTTACCTACACTATACACTCGATATCTTTCGAATCTTGTACCTTTGTAGTTAACTTCTCTCAATCCTGAGTGAGGACTCAGACGCATCGCACCAGCCTGACTGCAGGAGACAGAGTGGTAGCACAAGCCGTGTCCTGCCGAACATCTGGTGGAGCTATGTCTGCAAAAGTTTGCTTCCGGAACCAAAAGCTAAATTGCGATCGAACGCTATAACGCAGGAGCTCACAGCTCCAAAATTTCAAAGTGACCCGTGTTTTGAACGTAACACACTTTAATTCACTGCTGCCACCGACGACAGCCCATCTCACTCGTGTGTACTAAAACATTCAACACAAAGCGGCCAGAGAATACATGTCATTTCACAGGATTTTAGAGGTTACACGAGCTTCACTTTTGATTCCGAATAATACTAATCTACTGTTCAAGGCTACGGTACACATAACCAGAATGTTAAAATCAAAATACCAGATTCGCAAAACACTTTCGCAAATTAACGGCATTTGTACAGTTATGAGTAAAACTCAATTAATTAGAGACTTGGTTTACAATAACGGCCTCGCTCGGTGTCACGCGTCGCGCCGCCAATTAGGTGATTACGGAACACGGGCGGCGCAGGAGCCCAAATGAGTGTTGTGGTTTGTGGTTCCGATATCCACGTGGGACAATAATGTCATGTTATGAGTTTGAATAGTTTCCTAGTGCCTCCTTTCACATATCTTAGATGGAACAAGCAGAGTTAAATTTAAACCAATTAGTGGGCTAACTATTTAAATCGATTTCGATCGATTCTGGGATCCGATGGGAGTTAAACCCGCGACCAGTCCTTACTTATTTCTTATTTACAAACTTATAGAGATCAGAGAGTAAGGGATAGTTCGCGGGTTCAAATCCCGTTGGAGTAAATCTCATATTTTTCTAACATTAAGTACTTAGCTTAAGTTATGCCTAATAAAGACTGCTATCTACTTCCTAATAAAAACCTAACTGTACTTTCTATATACTTAATTTGTTTCACTTTCATCTCGTGAAGATGCCCCAAAATACCTGCTATAAAATCTTACTACGTACGGCTTTAAATGTGCTTTATTATTAAAATATTGATTGAATCTACGTGTTACGTGACGGCGGAGTGGGGTCTGACATCACACGCCGCGGCAAATCCTCTAGTTATATCAGACATACACTCTGATCAACCCAACATTTTTTGCTCTGTGGTTTATCTTTGAGTACACTCATTCGAGCTAACGTTTTGTGATTTTTTTCTCTTTAGAGTTTACCAACAATTGCTTAGTTAGCCTTAGCGTTGTAAGTATTCTAACATGTAGGATTATTTCTCTGGGTCAGGTTGTGTACGTTTTGTCCTCTTTATTTTCCTAATGGAACTCCGTGACAGGTCAGGTTTACCACAGCTTTCGAGCCTATTCATCTATTTATATGTTGTATGATATCATACGATGGACATATTTTCAATTAATTCCTTCTTGAAGAACTTCATAACCTAGTTTCTCGGGAAAACCATTATGTAACGTCGGCAAAATATAGTATCAATATGTGATTAGACACACTGAGACGATAACGCCGTGTGGACTGAGTATGGACTTGTGATTAGCAACGAACGAAGGAGTTATTCTTATTAGCAACAATGGCGGGGAAAATCCCAGCCTGAGTACATAATGAACTTGTTTTTGTGATGGATCATGGCGACGTGTGAGACTTCATGCTCTTTATATTTTGCTTGTGTGTGCACCTCGTTATTGTCGAAAAATGTTCTACATCACTGAGTTGGTTCAAACTAGGTATTCAAAACTAAACCATATTTTGCGGATATAATTACGTACTTACGTAGAGCACTCCTTATTAAATATAATGTATTTTTTTATACTAATAAACAATGTTTGCGTTTTTACTTTGTGTAGTTAGTCGTTATTATTTTGGCGGAAACTACAATCGCGAATTTAGAGTTAGCCTTCGTGTTTATTATATTATGATTTATGAATAATAATAATAATTAAATATTTCATATTCCGCTGTTCAGACCTAAAGTACACATAGCTTAACTAGCATCTATGTTTCAGAATGCGGATAAACATAGACAATAAATGGTAACACCCAGCCTAATACAAATATACGACGCTGCCACGATAATCCAAATTCATTAATACATACGCATACATACGCCACCATTCCGCCACGAACATTTTGATTAAACCTGGTGATTGTAAACCTTGGTTCTGAACGAACAGCTCACTTACTTTGCGCATTTACTTTGATTGTCATTTATGCAGTACTTAAAGGCATAGTTCAACGTTTACTACACTATGCTGTTCTCAAATATTTCACTACATTCTGTTTGAAACACACGCTCTATAATCTTGTACACGTAACTAGAGTCGCCAAACTGGCACATATCGACCACCGATCACGTCATACGAGGTTGTATGGTTATAATTTTCAACAGAACAAGTGGAACAAGCCTCACCGTATGTCGGTTGATGGCTAATTGTGTTGTGGAACGTTCTTACAGCATCGATGACTCCGGGGTACTTCTTGACTTTATGTTCCGCGTCGTTGAAGTGATCAACTATATAACACACAACTGCACAGGTTTCAATCACAACAACTCTTCGTGAATATTTGAAGCAATTAGCTGCGGCACTTGGCGTCAAACGTCACATTTTTTTGTTTTTACTTTTACTTATAGGAGGCGCGGAGGGGAGGTATCTTACTGTTGTTGTTTCGCTATTTATGTAATAAATGTGAAAACTTCCAAATCATTTACGTTTAAGTTGTATTCATTTTATGGACGATAAATGTGTGTCGGGCATCGATCACATTTTAATCACAATATGCATATACATATATATTTTCTATAGGCACAAAATAGTTCGTACATCAGAGTTGATCCGACTCAATAAAAACACACTGTTTTGTGCAAAACCACCTTACCTTTTGAGAAGTTCGTGTGTGAAAGCTCATTGTCTCTTCTGGGCCTTCAATAGAGGCAAGTTCATACCGCCGCAATCAGGCTATTAGGAAGTTTTTAGGTCATATTCCTCCATTTCAGACAGTGTGGAAGGCGATCTGTATCAGACTATTACCATTGCTCCAAGGTAATTCAGAAGTAATTTTTAATTATGTAATGCGAAATAGTTCATTTAAATCTAGAGTTTTTCTTGCCACAGCATAACATTAGGCGCTTGAAAACAGCAATCATCCTCAAAGCCTTTATCCAAATCTGATGGATGCGATTTTGAAATACTGTTTTCTGTATTGTACAACAATTCTTCTAAAAAAGAAAGGCTTTGCCATTTCACTTATGGTTTCCTAACCCGGGAGTCCTAGCACCACAAACATATAGGGTGCGTGAATTACAATGATAACATATTACATATTACACAGAATGACGTTGGATATAATCTATTGCTTTTTAATTTAGTGTGCAAATTCGAAACCTGTATGATTAATTCATAATATTTAAATAAGCATTTCTCTCATTATATAACTCCGTATAACGATATTATCATATCTTATCCTAACAGATCGGGAATTTTCTTATATTTTTCAAGTAGGTGGGTGACGACTGTTAAGACAGATTCTACTATTATGTTCGTAGAGCCAATGTCCTATTGAGTTCTTTTTATTGTTCTTATCATAGTCATGTAAATATGTATATTGCTTTTAAGTAGGCGAGAAGGCAAACGGAAGGTTGGACGCCCCTGACCTGAGAAAGACGGCTGGGACAGACTGGACGCAGCGGGTGGAGGGCAGGGATCAGTGGCGCACATCGAGAGAGGCCTGTTGATTGATTGATTTTTAAGTATCAATATATTGGTATAATTTATATTTTTCATTCGAACTATCACTAAAACTCCTAGAAACCTTGAATCCAAAATGTCAGCATTATCATTTGTCATGTAAACTGTACTAATTATAGTATAATACGGCCACTGCTGGCTTAACGTGAAGAAAACCCCTCCTCCCTTTATTATTGACGGACTTGTTCCAATCGTACGACTATAGTTAAACCAGACGGGGCCTTTCGTTACTTACTAACTTTCTGTTTCCATAATGTTCTCTTGTACATGTCAACTGCTTAGGGCGTGAACAGCATTATGCTATCTAAGTGATATTATAATAATATTTAGTTGTAATTATGATATTGAAATGAACACGTTCGTTCGTACACTGGCTCTGCTCGTGTTCTCGCGCGGGTGGAGAGCATCACTGACTTGTCCAATAAATGTTTACAAAACAATTCGCACTGTTGCTAAATCGTAACGAATGACTGTTCATGTTTTAATCCTAACAAACGCATGCAGTTGCAGTCATGATTGTAGTTGATTGATTGACCAAGCGATTCGGTGAGTCTTTCCTTTGCCGCACCATCAAGTCTTGGAATTCCTTACCAGCGCACGTGTTTCCTTCTTCCTACAGTACCGGGTCCTTTAAGTGGTGCGTGAAAAAGAATCTGATGAAGCCGTCAAGCTGAGCGCCACCATTCACCATTGTAACACTACGTGTTTGTAATGGTAACCCTCTTGCCTGAGACTTTGCCTTCAGCTTACCATCAGGCAGGTGTAAAGTCAAATTGAACCTAACCTAAAAACTAACCAAAAAGGACACAGTATGTTTTTACTTCTAGACTATATTTTTATATATACGATAAAGATACAGATACGAACAACACAACAATATATTTTTATAGTGACTAATAATCTCCTCAAATGAGCACTAACGTGTTGAATCGCTCTAAAATTATACACTACACACGTTGTTATAGTTTATGGCTTTTTTGAGTAATTAAATTAAAACTGTACCTGCTCGAATTATTTATAACAACATGAAACTAGAATTATAACATGACAAAATTACCGCTTCTTTATATTTCATGCGTAACTTATAAGTAATACAGTTTGTTGGTTTGACTTGCAAGACTCAATTAAGTTAACTTAATATTCAAATTTGGGAACTGAAATTATTGTCTTTATCCTATGGAGTTGAATTTTGGCTTGTTAGTTCATTCGATGGCAACGCATTTTTTATTGTAAGTTAAATTTAATCGAGTTCTTGAGTTCGCTCCAGATAACAGTACTCTTTAATAGTCAACAGCAGCATAGTCATGGTTTCAGCTTTATATATTGTTTTATATATGTATTTTACTTTATGTACTTACGGTAGATTATATTCTTTGCAAGTGGTTTATTTCAAGTGATGCTCGGCATAAGATAACGTTGATGTTTTGTTTGTTGCAGGTGAGTCGCATGCTCGCTCGCTCACCGCTGTACGTAAGTGACCACATGTAGCTACTGACTCTTACCATTAATGCAGCCCGTGCATCTCAATCCCTCGTGTTCACGTGCGTCTACTCCGGACTTAGCTGGAGACTATACAAGACTTTGCCATTTGCTCACGTTCGTCTACTGTTAGATGCTTACCGCTTAGCGCAGATTGTTCAAACTAAAACGATGAAGACTTAAGGTTGCCATTGACGATACGTTCAACAATCCAAATGGAGTGGAAGTCTTCCAAAATAGTACATTCATTTGAAAGTATTCCATTTAGAGGCATTCCAAACAGACGTATCGTCAATGACTATCTTTATGAATATGAATACGTTCGTCTGCTGTGTTGTTCATAACCCTTCCGGCATATAATGTTCTCAAAATATTGGATTCTCAAAAAGTTGAAATTGATTACTCTTATCAATCATTAATAAGCGCGTTTGCATCACGGCATCCGATGAAATAGCGTCGTCAGTAGAGTCTAGATACTCTAGGTCACCCTTCTTGATTTTTAAATTCTGTCAACATTAAAAAGCTAGAAACATTAGCTAACCTGCTCTACTTTATGCTAATTCTGTATGCATTTCGAAGGGTTCTTCAATTTCTCTTTCTGCCGAACAAGGTGACTGATAAAGCTTTGCTCTTCAGACAGTAAACACATTTTGCGAAGTGAACATTCTAAAGCATACAACCAACAACGGACAACGGGGGTCGTAAAACATGTAGGCAATGACGTTTATGTTACGTCTCTGACTATCCTTTCAGTTTTACACGCATCAGTGTGTCAGTTTTATAATTGACTTTGGATGTATGTGAGCAGAATTTGCGCTGAGGCTAGAAACATGTACATTTTGAAGTCACAGCCACAAACTGATAGGAACCTATTACTTTTATGAATTAGTAGATAACTTGATATCGTATGTAATGTACTCAAAAGTGTCAATATTTCCCAATTTTTGTTTTCGGTGCATTCTTCCAACTCATGTTCAGTTATAAATCATATTCTCGGTGCTTTCTCGAACGACTGTTAGCACCATCACCCTTATTTTAGCACTACACAGTGAGTACCTACACAGATTCATCGTGCCCTTTAGCAATATGGAACCGATCATTCCCACGATTGTCTCGTCTTGTAACATGCAAATAGTCAACTTCTGCGAGTTAGTAAATGGCACGTCTGTATAGAATTACTAAGGTTCAATTAAATAGATTTATTCTTATCCAGACCTGTAAACAATAGTTACATCTAATTTTTATTTACCCACTGCTACGTCGGAGGACTTGGAGGCGACTTCGAATGAGCAGTGAAATGCTCTACGTAACGCCTTCAAACAGCCCGATTTAGGAAATTAGTCTCCCTATTATGTGGAACTGACTGATAAGGATACCTACTAGGTAAAACCCTTATAAGATATACAGCCGTTTGTATATGTATGAATTTCGACAGAACGAATGTCACTTGAGTGTCACATTGACCCACATGATCAAATGATTGAGTCGACAATGGTTGCACTCGAGCGGGCTGGTCTGGTGTGTAGTGGAATGAATTAATGATTAGCAAGAACTCGTGACGTGCAGGCAATGCCCAGGGGACCGATTGTTGAGTTGCAAAGTGGAGAGGACGTCGCCGCCGACGACGCTGTTTACGAGCGAAGTTTATCAGTGTACAGTGTATCTACAGTTTGTACCGGAACCCTTCTATTCGTTCTTTTCATTCACCTTACGTCATAGAAAATTTCAGTCACACTTCAGTCTTTGTTAAGAATCTTATCGACAGCGCAGTATCTTGCAAATCAGTCTGTAATTAATGTATCACTGACGGCGACAGGTGACGCGCTCTGAAGGCTACGAGATTGCACTCGAACAGTGTTTGCTAATCGAAGGAGGTTGCGACAAATAGTCACAAACCTCTCAGTAAATATAGAGATGAGCAACGCCTAATACTTGGTCACCTTGGAACATAAATTATATATTATGTTATGATTGCTCACTACGATATACTTATTTACACGCCTTCAGGTATTTATTCAAGTGTTACCGAGCGCTATTATCAATAATAGCATTGGAGTGTTGATAATACGGCAACTATTATTTATTTTTTTACTGGCAAGCAAAGCAGGAAGGATAAAGTTAAGATTTTATCAAGATGAAAAATCCACGGCTGATCTGTCGTGAGGTAAAACCCAGCTGGGAATATAAAATATATTTTTTTAAATAGTAACCAAACCTACCAGTAATCTCGTTTAACCCGTCCAGTTAACCTATATAAGTACCTTTTGTAAAGTGGAGGTTCACTTCGGTCGTCGTGGTAGTGTAATGGTCGTTTTGCGCCCGACATCATTTTTAATTGTGTCCGAATTCTTATTACGCGATGCAGTATGCATCAGTAACTCCGTAGAAGTACAGCTGGACGTCGCTAGAGGGTGCTGCTATGTTTTGTGAGAGTGCTACCACTACCACGGGCTACTACGGGTGGAGGACTACCTTTCGTTTCTTTGTTTCCTTGTTTTCTTTTCCTCCCTCTTCTTTAATGCAAGTATTACACGCGAGTGTCACCTTTCGTGTGGCCACACGTTCAAAGGAAAGGGTAACCGCTGAACAGTGGGCAGTGTATCTGTTTGTTACCTCAGTAGGTACTGTACGAGAACGCTCTGGTAAAATTATAAACAGATGACACACAGTGCGGGGTTTCTGTAGTATAAAGTTTTAGTGTTTGACTCATAAATACAGTTTATCAGCGTTTTATCTGGCACATTGTGTGCACGTACGCTGCGGTACGTGGTGTAGGTACCTTGGCATGAGATAGCCTAGTTGCCTAGCATAACTCATATTAAATACAGGGAAGGAAAGTTTTCTGGCGACGATTGTTCTTTTGTGTGGGTCACACACGGAGTTATGTGCCATCTTTACCTGGTCAAAGTTTATGCAGATAAATGTCGCGTGTTCGCTTCTCTTCAGTTGTACTATATTGAAATCTACCGGGTAACCAGTTCCATAACTTTTAGTACATTACCTGGAGAGTGACAGGGATAAACCTATAACTTATCGAGTACCAATATCAATAGACATTGGACATATTACGAAATAATGGTGGCACCATACATACATTAACTTTTAAACTTTGGCGTTCCATGATTATGATAATATGTGAACGGGAATTAACGCGATCATGGTATAGGTATACAGTATTGATACCATACATACAGTCTTGATGTGTCTACAACTTCCACAATATTTTTTCCCACTAACAATATAAAGGTGACACAGTGGTAGCAAGTACAATGGTGCCGTATGACGTCCTGAATCCGAAATCTCATAACGACTTAGTACAGTCACTAAGTGCCCTATATGCACGGTTGGTGCATTGTAGCACCTTGCTGGTAGATACAATTTTATAGACACACATTGGAAAATAAGTGCTCCTGACTCGTGAGTTTTACTGCTATGTTGTTTCCTTAACGATCAAATATTTATTTGATTAATTCTTTGAAACGCGTGAATTTGGCAGTGGAAATGTAATCGATACGTGTAATTTATATCGTACGTACACGAATCATGTGAGAAATGAGCCTGCTGCTGTAGCAAAATCACAGGGGGAGTCATTGTCCTCCAATGCCTACTGTTAGGTGCGTTCACCGTGCTGGCGACAACGGGCACACCGCACACGAGCACAATGTCCGCGGCATTCCACACCCGCCGCGCTCCGCTCTGAGTCACGCGAGAGCAGACCGCACTGATTCTTGCGGGTACAGCACACAGTGCACACACATTACCCACCCAAAGTACTCTGTGTCTTTTATCAGAGTAAATATCATCCCTTATCTGTGGGTATAGATTTACAATAGTGACAGGCACGGCACAAGGAGGCTAAAGTGTTAATACGGAACATTTGATGATTGGTACGCCTCGGGACGCACTCGCTAATCTCGCGCGTTGCTACCTGCAAAATGATGATTACTGAAAAGAAATGAAAGTTCACAAAAACAAAAATGTCGGTGGAGAGAGCATTTTCACTGAGTATCCTTCAGTTTTTGCACCATAGGTACATAGCTACAAAGTAGTGGAAGTCCAATCCAACATTCGCTATTTGCATTGTAAGAAAATAGCAACATTTCTGGCGAAATCGCCTCTAGCCGTGATATTGGCTTTGTGATCAATCTTTTCCGCTAGTCCCTTCAGCGCGATCGACTTCATTCAGTTGGTATCTCATCGCTTGCGCTATGTTCAACGCCATGAAGAGATACAATGAGGGCTTTGTTATCCCACAGTTCAACGGTCCTCCATAAAAGCGTGAGGTCAGGCCCATTCTTGACACTCAATGGGTTACTTTACCCAAAAAACGATTATGAAGAGTACGAAGTTAAACGATGGAAAATTCGACGCCATTTGCTCCCACACCCGAACAAAGTTCCTCTCTAGAGTCCAGAGGCCAACTTAGTGAGTGATTTGCATTTTTTGAAAATGTGTTAACTTCGTCGGTTAATAGTAAATACTTCACTTTGGCGATATTAGTTTAGATCTTACAATGTTCAAAATAAATATTGTACCGCCAACTTTTAGCTGAGTAGGTGCCGTGTAAATACAATACATGTTTTTTACATTCGACTAAGGTGATATGAGTACCAAACAAACAAACAGCTCTCTAGACGGTCCCACCAGCGCAGACGTTGTTTCCATAGCTTTTGAAAGCTAATAATATCACGCAATGCCATCTTAATGGAAGTCCTTTTTCTGGAACCTCCCTAGGCCACAGTTCAATCTCCGCACACAGGTAATAGGTTTCAGGTTCTTTATTTGCCCTTTTCTGATGAGAATATCAAACAAGCAGACGACTCGACGGTGTCGTGCTCGTGACTGGTGCCGGCGACTAACAGTTGTTTACTCGCTTTACTCGCCAGCCTCGACAGGCGTTAACTTAAGTTCTTTATTATGACAACGCACTCAGACTCCAGGACTGGATAAACTCAAAAGTATTTATTTATTAATAATAAATTTGTTCTCCCTATACTAAACTATGTTTTGTAAGGTAATGTTTGTCAGCCGATGGGATAGGGTCCACGTTGTTCACCAAGTCTCCAGCCAATCCTCTATGATGGGTCTTGCCGCCTCAATGGTGGTGTGCAACCACACTTTCGAAACTGATTGATGATTTATTGTTAATGATGTATTGTTCTACAGTGATTACTGTATTGGAATACTTGTATATTTTGCCATGGGTTTTACAGCCTGCAATAAACAGTTTATTATTGTTATTATAACGAGTGCGCGCAGCAGAGATGATAAATGGCGCGATAGATAGATGTTTGTTGCGAAATTTTAATGTGTTAGAAGCTTGAGAGTGACGTCAGAGACGGAAAAGTACGAGACGGATGTAGCGAGTACTTGTCGTGGAAGGACAATTACATTTTTTACTAGCTAAGCCCGCCTTGTGAAGTGTTGCTTAGTACCGTGTTAATAAAATTACAATAGTTCCCACTCCAGTGAGTACATCGGGGAACATATTATGTATAAACACTCTTGGGTATAAAAATCTGTCCAAGTTTTCAGTCAATTTATCGACTACAAAATTCTAGGTTTGCGACCAAGCGGTTATCTTGACTTAAAAACGTTCGCCCAATTGAACGTGTCAGACACTTGCAGATGTGAACTACTACGAAATTCAAACATTTATTTACATAAGACAAATACGAAGAATTAAAGCAATGACGCTGCCAAAATGCAGTGTCAATGCTGCCAAAATGCGGTTGGCGTGGCGACGGTATCTCAGTGTAAGGCTCCTAGCGGCCCCAGACAAGACGACGCGTTCATGTTTGCAAATACATAACTCGATCACAGACTAAAAGAATAATATGTACTAGTTCTGCCCTTACCCGTGGCAGATTCTTGAAAAGGGGAATGGAAACAATGTAACGTGGCGATGATTTGTCTCCTGTAGTAAGTAGTTAGATTCAACAATTCAGTTGAAGCTCGTGATTTAGATATCACAGCTCTGTATCGTCCGACTACCGCCATTCCGCTCATATGTCAAGTCTCAAGGTCAAGAAGCATGTTAATATTTACATAAACATGTCCCCACGGTGCGCTCAATGTCGCGACGCGTTTGCGTAATTCGAGCTCTTATGCATTCTGCACTAGCGATTACACCTAACTCTCAGATTACTTAATAGTCACTTAGTAACTTCAATTGCTTCATAAGTTCTGTCACTAATTACAACTTAATTCGACAGATTATTCCACCTAGTGCACCTGGGCAATGGTAGTCCAAGGTGAAATGAAGGCTTTAAATTCCCCTATGTTCATCAGTGTACTATTTTCTTTTAATATTCTCCAGGTGCGCCAGCGCGATGTACAATAAATTACAGTATTAATCAAGCAGCGGTCCATGGTATATTAAGTGATGGTCAGAGCCTATGAACCCGCGCGAGTGCGAGATGAACATGGAGGGTTGAATGGAAAGAAATTACATATTAGTGATTCCTATCGAAATTACTAGATTAGGATTGCTCAACCTTCTGTGTTTGGACTTAATGTGCTGGTGATAGATTACTTTAAAAATAAGATACACAATTAAATCCCATAAGAGATTTGCTTCCTGGCGAACAACCAAATTCGCTTTGTTGTTCGTGCTAAACAAAACTTAAGCGATTATATTTTCCAACCTTCATGGTCGGGGGAATTTGCGTCGGACTTAAACCGAGTGTCCAACAAAACTATTGCGAAAATATTGTATTGTTCGCACGCTCCTGACTAAAGTCTGCGCTCAAGTTAACCTTCCACTGCAGCCACCGCGTTTCCACCTTCTGCAGAGAGTGAAATCTCTCGTTACTTGTTTCATTTGCATTTTTACTATGAGTTATTGAGAACTTGACAAGATTAAATACCGTTTATCAATAATAGTAATAGGTACATACATTCATACATACAATAAAATAAACATTACACACCTAACTAATAAGTAGGCCGCTCCTGAAATAGCGCACATACAGAAATATTGTAAGCTATGTCAGTAATACTTTGAAGAATGCTTGATGCTTTGCAATTTATTCACGTTATAGGAGGCGAGCCTATTGACCTATAATCTGCTCAGAATGGCAATACCACAGAACCGAATCTGCTAGAACTGGAAGCTCTACACCACCCGGATATTAACATTATGAGTTATGTATTCTAGATAAGGTTTGCTTTGCAGTACAAGTGCTAGTCTTACACCGCGAGTTTTTTTTTATTTACTTTTTATTTATGGCACGCCAATTTGACTGTACCTCGCCTCTAAGCTGAAGGCAAAGTCTCAGGAAAGAGGGTCACCATAATAAACACGTTCAGTATTACAATAGTGGCTCTCAGCTTAACGGCCTCATCAGATGCTTTTTCACGCTCCGCTTAAAGGACCCGGGACTGTAGGAAGAAAGAAACACGTGCGCTGGTAAGGATTTCCAAGACTTAATGGTGCGGCAAAGGAAAGACTCACCGAACCGCTTGGTTCTTGATGGAATATTCTGCACCATAATGCGGGTGACATCTAAGCCCTGCACGTGTTATCCTGTGTGGAAAAAGTATGAATTAGGAGCACTTTTGGGTTACGTAGTAACTATTTATTAATTTAGAAAAAAGAAAGAAAGAAAAAAAATGATATAGGAAGTAAGCTTAGTAAACACGACGTCTAATCGTGTAAAGGTATGGTAATAAATAGACAAACTCAAAATCAATCTATTCATAATTTAAAAGAACGCACATCAAAAATGTACAAACATTCAAATATGTTTTTCCACGATAGATGGCAGCTCGTTGTAAAAGAAGTTAACAACTGATGCGATGCTTTGCTTTGATTGTGCGGCCTTGTTCGAATAGATGGCGCTTTTATAAACTATGTACAGAGTAACAATAATGAATAATAACGATTTGTATTATACAATTAAAGGATTTCACTATTTTATTTTTGTATGAACGTTATCTTGATAACAACATGTCCATTGGACATTACGTCACGTCATCTGTTATTATTCGGTACATGATACTCTTGTCAGTCGGCTCTCAATTCTCTCATATAAATTAGGTACACCTAGATTGGTATAATATGTTTAATATATTTTTTTATGCATGTATATTTAGGTCGTCAAATAGACTGCACCTCGCCTGATGTTAAGCAGAGGTGCAGTCCAAAGCATGCTGGCTGCGTTACAGTTGTTAAAGTGCTATTTTGATTTAAGGACCTGAGGACCAATGTCACATTTTTTAATGCGTCTAGCTTATATACTTTGTCTTGCCAGGGGCTTTACAGAGCACAGCACAAAGTATATATTATTTATTGTATTTGTAGCATACACTTGGATGTTTTGGCGAGCACTTGGCAGGCCCGTCGACAGAACGTGTTGTTGTGCACTTAGCTCGAATGGCACTTAATGCTGAGCTGGTCCTACACATACACGTGACGTCACAGAGCGCTGACTCACCCGCTGTGACTCAACTTATTTTCCTATCGTAAAGTCGGTTGAGGATTTATTTCTACGTCGTTCGTCGCTGACCGTAGGGAGCCAAATATTGCTATAAATAGGTATAATATTACAGTTATTCCAGTTGGTATTAAAGCTTCTCTCCCAGTCATTAACGGAAAATCTCTTGAATATCGAAATGAAATGTCGGCTCAACCGTGAAGTCAGGTATCATTATTATTTTCCATGTCGGTACTCGGACGGATGATCGGAGCGCGACCTTTGCGACCCACTTCTCCATATCCACTTTTCAGCGGAGGTATGTATGGAAGTTTCAACTTTAACAGTGCAACACAAAGACATATAAGTATATCACTATTAGGTAGCAGTTCATACGGCTTGTATGAGTGAGCCTTACCTCACTTTCTTAGGGTCTCTCATGGTCATCCTTTACTTCTGTGTCTACCTCTCTGCAGGTACCATGCGAGTAACATATCCAGTGTTGCAATCCTTCATAGTCCTTTAGACATTACGTCTTACCACTGGTAGACCATGTGCTTAATTGCAGTAACAGAGTGACGCAATGGTAAAGGGTGCCTAATCACAATAATCTCACTGCGTGGGTCCATCGACGGTTCAAGTTCTGTGTGGAGTGTTGACTTTATAATAAGAAATGTTAACATAAAATTCGTTCCTTCATAAATGTTTATAGTCAACATTACATCATCATGCCTTAAGCTAACATAAATATAGTAATACAAAGTTACATCACAGACGATAGCCCTTAGCAACTGTACAGCAACACGCGTGTGTTAACCCCACCTCGTAACGCTCGTAAGTTACAGTTAACTTAGTACCTAACTGTATTATAATACTACCGCAAAGCGAAAGAATAAACAGGCCTAATCCCAAAACTGTCCAATTTACAGTATATTCAGTCAAGAATGTAAAGGAAATTTCTAAAAGATTTGAAGGCATTTAACATCGTCGAATCGGGTGCCTCAACCCTCAACTAGAAACTATCCTACAGCAATAATGTTATTTTTTGTTAACATTCAAGGACTGACCTCATTTGTGGCCTTATCGATAGCCGCTAGTGCGATATGAAGGTGTATATTGCACTACAAGTGCTGACTGCGTTGAACTATGGACCACAGTACTTACTGGATGTAGGCCGTAAACGTTTGCGTTTAAGTAATTTCAATGTGATACAATTTAATGGCAGTTATTGAAATGAGAGTAGCAAACAATGCAAACGTCGAACAATCGATTGTTCGGTGCTAATAAGGATGACTAGCAACACAATATACAATCGCAGTTGAGGAGATTCAAAAATTTGGAACAACTGATGAAAATTTGCGTTGTTTTTTTTTAACTCTGTAGGAATTTTTGGAGAACTGAAATAGAATAGTTGTGTTGTCTAATTTTAAATAAATAAAATATTTTTTCAGCTAGAATAGTATTTAAATAACAAAAATGAAAAACTGTGAGGGTAAGTATGATTTTTTGTCAGTTTTGTTACCATACTTTGAGTTTAATAATAAATGAAACTATGATGGATTAAAACACTTCAATATATTTATTCGAAAAATACAGTCTTTTTATATTATTTAACGAATCATCAAGAAATAGAAATTAGTAAAAACCATTATAAAAATGCAGTTTTATCTCGGGTTTGTTACCATGGGTTCCAATTAAACAATTGTTTATTGTGCACAGAGTGCAAAATAACCAATATCAGAGCAGAAAGATGATCAGTAATCGTTATATAATTGATATTTTTAAACAAAATTACGTTTATTCCAAAAAATTAAGATCTTTACTAGAAAAACCCCAAAAATCCGATAAAATATTGGGGGACAGTAACAAAATCGACGGTAACAAAATTATTAAGCTCAGTTTACATGGCTCTCACCAACCCATTAAAGAACTAACTAGGTACCTTAAATCTTTGTATATTTTTTGTAATGAGATCTATAATATTAGGAACATTAAGTCCTTACATATCTATCACAAATAATTCAATGTTTTCATTAATCTATCTATTTCTACTTGTATAATCCTCATTGACTCATTATTATGAACAATTTTAACCATAGAACCAAGACAAAATCGAGAAAAAATACTGTGTTATACATTTGTGAGAGTAGTTATGGACTAATGAAAACGTAGACGACACATTGGTATAATTAATATTAAAATTTATTCTTTTACGCATGATAATTATACTTCTTACAAAATAATGATTATCTATTTGACCCTTCATATTTTTATTTTGCTTTAAAGATAATTTAAGTTTTGACTGTAATTTTTTTGTTTTATTAATATTTTCTGCTGTATCAGTGGTACTGTTACTCATATTTTCTGGCAGAGGCGAAGGCCTCCCAATATCATGACGACGTTGTCTACTTATTCGTTTTTCGTCTCTCCACTCTCTCCTTTTAGCTTCCGCTTCAGCTTGTGTCATTTCTGAGATTTTTTTCTTTTTTGATTTAATTCTTGCTAAATTTTTTTTTCGCTGTTCTTCATACTTCTCTGGATTTTCATTTTTTAATCTCTCCCTATATCTACGCATCTTTTCTTTAGCGGTTAATGGCATATTTCTGAAAAAAAATTATTAAATACACATAGAGTAACGTCGTGTTAATTGGGTTGGCCTATAAGTGTGTTAATTGTATTGGTTAACAAGTTTACCCCAAAATAACCCGACGTTACGCTATGTAGGTATCCAAAGTTCATCCCGTATGGGATGAATGTTCCTAATGCGTAAAACTAAATAAATAAAACCGCTCTATATAAACCTAGCTTAACGCTGTCGGTTTTGTTACTTTTTCGGTCCGACTATATGTTACCAGGCCCACGGTAACAAAACCGAAGTAACATATTGTGGTATCCTAAAGTTAAAAAATATTTATAAGCGGCTCAGTTTTTCGTTAAATTAAACTAAAATCAACATCTTGTCTAGTATTAAATAAGCATTTTCTGTGTTAACTGCATTGTAACAAACGTGTGGAAAAGTAATTAATAAAATTGGTACAAACCTGACCAAAAATTTTTCTAACTCCAACCGGCGACACTACACATAACACTGGCGACGAAAACACAAACTGCCATTTAATTTAAAAATGGCTGATCTCAAGACTAACGGTGTTGCTATATTTGGAAATCAAAAAAGGTGTAATAGTAGAATGATTTTTTTAAGAATTGGAGGTAACAAAACAGAATTGTCCGGAAGTTTCAATTTTCGGGGACATCAAATTTATAATATTTTTAAATAGATAAATACAGATTTAAGCTGTAATAATTATTTTGATATACGCAATCAAGTTAATTTTATGTAAAAAAAATAAAATATATCAAGGTGTCACACAAAATATTTTTAAAAATTATACTTAAAGTTTTCATTTGTCACTGGGGACACGTCAAAATAATGCTGGCTGTTTTAATAAAATAATCTTTAAATATTCAGTTTTAACAGAATTACACTGCGATTAAGTTAAGAACGTAGTAAAATATATGAATTTTCAATTATAAGGCTTTATTATACTAAATAAGTTGTCAAATTTCTAAAATAAAAATAAAAAGTAGAAGGACATGCCAAAATGGCAGTTGTACTAAATTTTTGAATCTCCTCAGTTACACTGCGCACGTACTGGTGCAAAGTGCAACTCTATACTGTACATATTCATACAATTAGCGTACCTATCCCATATTTGCACAGATAAAAATCGTAAAAATATCCTACAACCAGATTGCAGCGTCACTTACCGGGCCCAAAATATGCTTATAATACAACCAATGGCGTAAGTTTAAGTTTCGTCGCATTAGGACAGCACGGTAGCGCAGTACGAACCAACAAGCATTGATTTTTATGTATTGTATATTTATGTAACAATCATAATATATCGATGCAATGTAATGAGATCCCCAACCATTTTGAAGCCGCCTGAAACAAAAATTCAAATTTCTTCACATCATGGTATTTTCTTCACGTGGTATTTTCTTCACATGGTATTTTCTTCACATGGTATTTTCTTCACATGGTATTTTCTTCACATGGTATTTTCTTCACGCGGTATTTTCTTCACGTGGTATTTTCTTCACATGGTATTTTCTTCACATGGTATTTTCTTCACATGGTATTTTCTTCACATGGTATTTTCTTCACATGGTATTTTCTTCACATGGTATTTTCTTCACATGGTATTTTCTTCACATGGTATTTTCTTCACGCGGTATTTTCTTCACGTGGTATTTTCTTCACATGGTATTTTCTTCACATGGTATTTTCTTCACGCGGTATTTTCTTCACGTGGTATTTTCTTTACATGGTATTTTCTTCACATGGTATTTTCATCACGCAATATTTCACGCGGTATTCTTATCACGCGGTATTTTCTTCACATGGTATTTTCTTCACATGGTATTTTCTTCACATGGTATTTTCTTCACATGGTATTTTCTTCACATGGTATTTTCATCACGCGGTATTCTCGTCACGCGGTATTTTCTTCACATGGTATTTTCTTCACATGGTATTTTCGTCACATGGTATTTTCATCACGCGGTATTTTCTTCACATGGTATTTTTTTCACATGGTATTTTGTTCACATGGTATTTTCATCACGCGGTATTTTCTTCACATGGTATTTTCTTCACATGGTATTTTCTTCACATGGTATTTTCTTCACATGGCATTTTCATCACGCAATATTTCACGCGGTATTCTTATCACGCGGTATTTTCATCACGCGGTATTTTCATCACGCGGTATTTTCTTCACATGGTATTTTCTTCACATGGTATTTTCTTCACATGGTATTTTCTTCACATGGCATTTTCATCACATGGTATTTTCTTCACATGGTATTTTCTTCACATGGTATTTTCTTCACGCGGTATTTTCTTCACATGGTATTTTCTTCACATGGTATTTTCATCACGCGGTATTTTCTTCACATGGTATTTTCTTCACATGGTATTTTCTTCACATGGTATTTTCTTCACATGGTATTTTCTTCACATGGTATTTTCGTCACATGGTATTTTCATCACGCGGTATTTTCTTCACATGGTATTTTTTTCACATGGTATTTTGTTCACATGGTATTTTCATCACGCGGTATTTTCTTCACATGGTATTTTCTTCACATGGTATTTTCTTCACATGGTATTTTCTTCACATGGTATTTTCTTCACATGGCATTTTCATCACGCAATATTTCACGCGGTATTCTTATCACGCGGTATTTTCATCACGCGGTATTTTCATCACGCGGTATTTTCTTCACATGGTATTTTCTTCACATGGTATTTTCTTCACATGGTATTTTCTTCACATGGCATTTTCATCACATGGTATTTTCTTCACATGGTATTTTCTTCACATGGTATTTTCTTCACGCGGTATTTTCTTCACATGGTATTTTCTTCACATGGTATTTTCATCACGCGGTATTTTCTTCACATGGTATTTTCTTCACATGGTATTTTCTTCACATGGTATTTTCTTCACATGGTATTTTCATCACGCGGTATTTTCTTCACATGGTATTTTCTTCACATGGTATTTTCTTCACATGGTATTTTCTTCACATGGTATTTTCTTCACATGGCATTTTCATCACGCAATATTTCACGCGGTATTCTTATCACGCGGTATTTTCTTCACATGGTATTTTCTTCACATGGTATTTTCTTCACATGGTATTTTCTTCACATGGTATTTTCGTCACATGGTATTTTCATCACGCGGTATTTTCTTCACATGGTATTTTTTTCACATGGTATTTTGTTCACATGGTATTTTCATCACGCGGTATTTTCTTCACATGGTATTTTCTTCACATGGTATTTTCTTCACATGGCATTTTCATCACGCAATATTTCACGCGGTATTCTTATCACGCGGTATTTTCATCACGCGGTATTTTCATCACGCGGTATTTTCTTCACATGGTATTTTCTTCACATGGTATTTTCTTCACATGGTATTTTCTTCACATGGTATTTTCTTCACATGGCATTTTCATCACATGGTATTTTCTTCACATGGTATTTTCTTCACATGGTATTTTCTTCACGCGGTATTTTCTTCACATGGTATTTTCTTCACATGGTATTTTCATCACGCGGTATTTTCTTCACATGGTATTTTCTTCACATGGTATTTTCTTCACATGGTATTTTCTTCACATGGTATTTTCTTCACATGGTATTTTCTTCACATGGCATTTTCATCACGCAATATTTCACGCGGTATTCTTATCACGCGGTATTTTCTTCACGCGGTATTTTCATCACGCGGTATTCTCGTCACGCGGTATTTTCTTCACATGGTATTTTCTTCACATGGTATTTTCGTCACATGGTATTTTCATCACGCGGTATTTTCTTCACATGGTATTTTTTTCACATGGTATTTTGTTCACATGGTATTTTCATCACGCGGTATTTTCTTCACATGGTATTTTCTTCACATGGTATTTTCTTCACATGGTATTTTCTTCACATGGCATTTTCATCACATGGTATTTTCTTCACATGGTATTTTCTTCACATGGTATTTTCTTCACATGGTATTTTCTTCACATGGTATTTTCTTCACATGGCATTTTCATCACGCAATATTTCACGCGGTATTCTTATCACGCGGTATTTTCTTCACATGGTATTTTCTTCACATGGTATTTTCTTCACATGGTATTTTCTTCACATGGTATTTTCGTCACATGGTATTTTCATCACGCGGTATTTTCTTCACATGGTATTTTTTTCACATGGTATTTTGTTCACATGGTATTTTCATCACGCGGTATTTTCTTCACATGGTATTTTCTTCACATGGTATTTTCTTCACATGGTATTTTCTTCACATGGCATTTTCATCACGCAATATTTCACGCGGTATTCTTATCACGCGGTATTTTCATCACGCGGTATTTTCATCACGCGGTATTTTCTTCACATGGTATTTTCTTCACATGGTATTTTCTTCACATGGTATTTTCTTCACATGGCATTTTCATCACGCAATATTTCACGCGGTATTCTTATCACGCGGTATTTTCTTCACATGGTATTTTCTTCACATGGTATTTTCTTCACATGGTATTTTCTTCACATGGTATTTTCTTCACATGGTATTTTCTTCACATGGTATTTTCTTCACATGGTATTTTCATCACGCGGTATTTTCTTCACATGGTATTTTCTTCACATGGTATTTTCTTCACATGGTATTTTCTTCACATGGTATTTCTTCACATGGTATTTTCTTCACATGGTATTTTCTTCACATGGTATTTTCTTCACATGGTATTTTCGTCACATGGTATTTTCATCACGCGGTATTTTCTTCACATGGTATTTTCTTCACATGGTATTTTCTTCACATGGCATTTTCATCACGCAATATTTCACGCGGTATTCTTATCACGCGGTATTTTCTTCACATGGTATTTTCTTCACATGGTATTTTCTTCACATGGTATTTTCTTCACATGGTATTTTGTTCACATGGTATTTTCTTCACATGGTATTTTCTTCACATGGTATTTTCATCACGCGGTATTTTCTTCACATGGTATTTTCTTCACATGGTATTTTCTTCACATGGTATTTTCTTCACATGGTATTTCTTCACATGGTATTTTCTTCACATGGTATTTTCTTCACATGGTATTTTGTTCACATGGTATTTTCTTCACATGGCATTTTCATCACGCAATATTTCACGCGGTATTCTTATCACGCGGTATTTTCTTCACATGGTATTTTCTTCACATGGTATTTTCTTCACATGGTATTTTCTTCACATGGTATTTCTTCACATGGTATTTTCTTCACATGGTATTTTCTTCACATGGTATTTTCTTCACATGGTATTTTCGTCACATGGTATTTTCATCACGCGGTATTTTCTTCACATGGTATTTTCTTCACATGGTATTTTCTTCACGCGGTATTTTCTTCACGTGGTATTTTCTTCACATGGTATTTTCTTCACATGGTATTTTCTTCACATGGCATTTTCATCACGCAATATTTCACGCGGTATTCTTATCACGCGGTATTTTCTTCACATGGTATTTTCTTCACATGGTATTTTGTTCACATGGTATTTTCATCACGCGGTATTTTCTTCACATGGTATTTTCTTCACATGGTATTTCTTCACATGGTATTTTCTTCACATGGTATTTTCTTCACATGGTATTTTCTTCACATGGTATTTTCTTCACATGGTATTTTCATCACGCGGTATTTTCTTCACATGGTATTTTCTTCACATGGTATTTTCTTCACATGGTATTTCTTCACATGGTATTTTCTTCACATGGTATTTTGTTCACATGGTATTTTCATCACGCGGTATTTTCTTCACATGGTATTTTCTTCACATGGTATTTTCTTCACATGGTATTTTCTTCACATGGTATTTTCTTCACATGGTATTTTCTTCACATGGTATTTTCATCACGCGGTATTTTCTTCACATGGTATTTTCTTCACATGGTATTTTCTTCACATGGTATTTCTTCACATGGTATTTTCTTCACATGGTATTTTCTTCACATGGTATTTTCTTCACATGGTATTTTCTTCACATGGTATTTTGTTCACATGGTATTTTCATCACGCGGTATTTTCTTCACATGGTATTTTCTTCACATGGTATTTTCATCACGCGGTATTTTCTTCACATGGTATTTTCTTCACATGGTATTTTCTTCACATGGTATTTCTTCACATGGTATTTTCTTCACATGGTATTTTCTTCACATGGTATTTTCTTCACATGGTATTTTCTTCACATGGTATTTTCATCACGCGGTATTTTCTTCACATGGTATTTTCTTCACATGGTATTTTCTTCACATGGTATTTTCTTCACATGGTATTTTCTTCACATGGTATTTTCTTCACATGGTATTTTCTTCACATGGTATTTTCTTCACGCGGTACTTTCATCACGCAATATTTCACGCGGTATTCTTATCACGCGGTATTTTCATCACGTGGTATTTTCATTACACGGTATTTTCATCACGCAGTATTTTCATTACGCGGTATTTTGAAAGAAAGAAACAAAGAAAGAATTTCTTTCTTTCTTTACTCCTATACACTACAATACATAGAGAGAAAACATACGCACATGTAGACGCGCATCTCCTTACGAGCGTTACTTAGCTCCAGGTTTTACGCCTATTGTAGGCCATATTTTAAGTATTAATACTTCTGTATCCAATGTCGTAGCTCATATCTCAATATTAACTTTAACCGCATTGCCATTGTGGTAATTTTTCAGATCAATACTACTGGTTCTTATTTCCTTTTCCCACGTGACCACTGTGATGTGACGTAAACTACGACGTCTATACGCATAACTGCGCACACGTTTCTCTTTCTCCAACGACTTATTTCATTATTTATTATCTCAATATGAATAATCATAAATGTTTAAAAAGACATTCATTTTGGTGCCGGTTCTGTCAGAAAAATTTAAAACTAAGCTAAACATTTATTAAATAGGACTAAAATTATCCTCATCTCGGTTTCTTCAGACAGAAACAAGTGGAGTTACGTTTTAATACTTTCATAAAGGTATTGAGAAGTAAACACACTCGCAAGACGGTGTTACTGTTGCTTTCCCAACATACGTCAATTTAATGTATTTTGTCAAAGAGTCCTGTTAATATCCAGCACAACTGCAGTTATACCTCTATTTAGTTCTTTATGGACCAACGCGAGCGTTGCGTCAATGAGTACTGTATTCGCTAGAGCCCTCTATCTGTGCCCGTGGTCCCGCACGCCCATACAACCACGCCGCGACACGACAGACCTTGACCCGCCGGGGGAGGCTCCTCCGTGCACTCACGCCAAGCCCCGCGCCCGCCCGACTAACCTATATTGTTTTGAACATGTAAATTAAATAACCCGTTATTTATAGCTGCTGACGCATATGTTTATCAGTTGAGGAGATGATTGTTTTCGCCTGTTACGTTTATGAAAATATACAATCGACCGCCTTAGTGGCGCATCGGTAGTGAGTTTAGCTGAAAAGTTGAATGGACGGCGTGGAAAAGGACATGGCAAGAAAGTAGAAACTGAGGAGATGACGCCTGCCAGGAAGAAAACAAACTCCGCGCCGACCATGAATAATTGAGACAAGGGCAGGCATGATGCTGGTGAATAGTACTCCGGAGATATTGCACATAAAAGCTGTTCTTGTAAGAATGAACAGCAGGCTGAGTCCCCTAACTCCAAACTGATTAAAAAAGACAGCTAAAGTGAATAATATAATCGTTATGAAATCCCTTATGTTATACCTATGGGTAATACTTCACGAAGATTGCTGTTTTTAATAGTTTCCGATATTTTGGCACTGATCCAAGTACGTTATTGAACGGACATCCTTATGTGCCAAAAGCAACGAAACGTTGAATATTGTCAAACAATATGATTAAAATCTCTGTCTTTTAACTGTTAATACGACGTTATAAGAGATTGACCAATACTCCGACGACGCATGGAGAGATCTCACTGTGCTATAATTGTCATCATCGTACTTACATAACTTTGCAACGTGCTAACCTAATGTGTAGTAAGTAGTACAAGCTATTATATTCAATTATCATTTTAATACTCAAGCATTATTATTAGTTCACGTGTATTAGTTGCAGCGTCATACTTGTTGTTACAAACAAAACCATTGTAAGTAGTTACTGGCGATTAGAAGAGTGGGCGAGTCCTCACGTTATATTGTCAGGTTTATTTCTCACAGGCTTACCTATTGCCTGGCATTAGTGGCTGTAAATATTAAAGCAGTAGTCTTAACGTTCATATCAGTAATTATGTGACCTACGCGAATAAAGATATTTCTTTGATTAATGAAATATCTGAAGTTGTTCAATAACGAGACTTTCCTTAAAGAATAAATGAATATTTTTCAGTTACAGTAAAATAAGACAGGGTACAAAAAAGTCGTCAACGTCAAAGCTTATAGTCCAATTTAGGAAATGCAGAAGAAAACTATACTGGCCAAATAACAGGAAAATGTAATTCAACTGAATTGAGGAAAGTATTTTGCTACTTGATGATAGGGCAACAGTGGACAAAATTATAACCGAGGCAAGCTGCCTAGTAACAACGGCAGTTCAACGAACTCACACACAAATAATATAGTGGCCTGAATAAAATAAAGACTGAAATAAAACGCTGTTTAAAGCAGAGGTCAACTAAATGTAATAACGGAATGGAGTAGAAAACCGGACACCAGGGCCCCCGAATAAAAGATTCGGGTGCAAACTAAGATGGCATCGATCGAACCAAAAACGAGATCTTTGTGGTATTGCAATAGTGATTGCGTCTTCTGAATATGAAGTTTCTAATAGCAAATTCTCAGTAAGGAGTCTTGCGCACTGTCATTTCCATAATATTTCCATAATTCGGAGGACTAAGAACGTTTGGCATGGACACTAATTAATAGTTGGCACCTATTTCTGCGAAGGTACACTTGTGCAAGTGTATAAAAGTAAAACCAAGCACTAATGTAAACATTTTATTACGAAACCTGCTTCAAACGTGCAAAGGTGACGAGTGTTACGACCGCCCACCTCTGCGTTTAGGTTACCAAAGTGGGACGAGGGCGAGCTAACCACCTATTAGCCCTACTGGCTCGTATTCTGTTCAATTGGACACGATCGCACGATACGACCAACGTATTTACTTTACTCATTGTGTACAACGAGGTGATATACATATAACACAACTTTTGAACTAATTTATTTATGTATGTTTCCACTACATTTCCATCGCGTTTGATTTACTCGACCTGGAATATACTGTCAAAGTTTGCAAGAACTTGATATGACTGTAATAAGAGAGATGCCACCGCATGCTCCCAGCAGACAGAACGATGATGAAGATTAAAATCGAGGACGACACAGACACTGAAGCATACATAGGATAAATCTCTGTAAACTAGGAAACAACCTCATGGAACTATTACTGCAAGTAGTTATTAGTATAACGTTAGGCCGCATATTATACACGACACGATTTGCCGACTCGTGATGACTCGTCAAACCGTGTCCAGTACAGTCCATCTCTTATATGACGCACTTGTAGTTATTAACATCGCCTAGCTTCGGTACACTCCGGCTCACCGTGAAACCGGGGCGTGTGTAGACCGTCTCGTGGATATGCGACCTAATGTGACAACGCCTTCATATAAGTGGTGCTGCTTGTCTTCTCAAGGGTCTATCATTGAGTGTGTCACACGATACGGGGCTGTGAGTAATAAGACTGTAGATAGAGCACAGTCGACAGAGTGTGGTGGCACGCACCACGCACAGCCTTCGTGCTCGGTTCATACAGGCCGGAGACCGTTAAACGCGATGTTTATGTCGTTCCAACAATGGCAACTCGATACCGTGTCGCATGGTTCTGCTGCGACTGTGCCTCGTTCACTATATTCCCTCTTATATGCCATACGCGGCTATTTATGTATCGGCTTCTAAGAAATAGTCAAGTATAAAACCTACATTTGTGTAATTGTATACGGAACACAGCGTGGTCAGTGTAAATAGGTCGTCATTCCTTTACGACACGCTATGGAGCCAACCGGCGCTGGTATAGATCAGTGCGGCACAACGTGGTAACACGGTCGAACATCTTAACCCTATCAAAGAACATAAACATTCAAAATAATTAGCTCATTGAAACAGCTGTTGTACTGCACGGAGTGTACCCACCGGGCCTTAATAAGGAGTAGTTATCCGAATTACTCGTACCTACTTGTCGCACATGTCTCGTACACGATAACAATGTAATTAGTTTAGCTGTTACGACGCCATAGGCCACCGACGTGCGCCGCCACCGGCCGGTGCGTAGGAGTAGATCCTCGAACATCCGCCCGCGCCCTCCGCGGATTTGATTTAATAACACACTTCTATCTAGTGCGTACACTTACATTCGCTGTAGTACCAAGGATAATAGAACAGATGTAGTCTGAAGTAGGTAAAAACTAGAAGAGGAAATAGCAGTTAATGGATGGCTCATGGATGGAAGAGGAAATAGTCCTCAGTCGATAGGCCACGATAACTACTTTCCATCAGGTGGGCGGTGCATGTCTGTCACCTAAGTGGTATAAAAATGAAAAAGGAGCGAAGTTGCCATTTGTGGGTCTTAATTTGAACGTGACTATATGTAGGTATACGTCCAAATTATGTACAAGTCCAACCAACGCATCCCCATTAAAAGATGGCGCGGGAAAGCGTACGGACCACTATATCGACATAAAATAAAAGGAATACACAAATGAAAGTATCAAACATTTGTTTATCTTAAAAGTCTTTTTGTCAGGGCAAATAGTACCGCTATATACACTGACGGACTCATAAACTGCATCAAAGTTCAGGTTTACTCTAAAAGGATTTTTTATAATAAGTATGCAAACTTTTTAGATTAAATTATATAAATATGGAAAGACTGGCTCTTAATCTTAAAAAAAAATTAAATTTAAAAATAGAACTGCAGTAAAACAAATGAATATAGCCGGGAAAAGAAAATTTACTTGTAGTATCAGATTTGCGTGTTATTTATAGCAAAGTTTTAAATTGATTCTCATTGATTTTTTTTGTTTTGTCAATTGAATTATTGTTACCAGCATAATTGTTGGGTTAGTTTTTTAACACATCGAGAGTTTTTGAACCATAATATGGATACTTCGTCCGAACAAGCGGCACAAATTGTAGCATTGGTGCGGGAGGGCTTGGATCAACGAACGATTGGTAGAAATTTAAATTTAAACCAGTCTACGGTTTCTAGAATATACAGAAGGTTTGTAGAGACAGGTTCTTACAGGAGGAGACGTGGTACGGGCAGAACTCGAGCAACCACAGGTCGTGATGACCGATTTATTGTTATAACTTCCCTGCGAAATCGTTTCCTCACGTCAGTTAACATCAAAACCGAGCTTAATGAAGTGCGTGGAGTAAACGTGTGTGCACGAACAATAAGAAGAAGGTTAAAGGAAGCGGATATCACCCCTTTTAGACCAGCAAATGGTCCAAAGTTGTCTACAGCTCACAGACAAGCTCGCTTAAGATTTGCGCGTCATCACCTGAATTGGACAGAAGAGCAGTGGGCCTCTGTATTGTTCACGAACGAGTGTAGGACATGTTTATATGGTGCAGATGGTCGCAGAAGAGTCTATCGTCGACGTGGGGAGCGATATGCTCAAAGTTGCATTGAGGAGCGTGTTCCTTTTGGAGGCGGTTCATGTATGGTCTGGGGTGGCATATCGATGAACGGGCGAACAGAACTTGTGTTCATAGACATGGTCCGTCAAAACGGTAATAGAGGGGGTAGTGTCAAACGACAGCACATCGCTACATAACAGAGATATTAGAAGATCACGTGGTGCCTTACATGGGATTCATAGGCGAAAATTTTACTTTAATGCAGGATAATGCCCGACCGCATGCAGCTGCACAAGTTCAACATTATTGCGAAGAGGTTGGGATACGTACAATGAATTGGCCAGCACGCAGCCCGGATCTTAATCCCATCGAGCATGTTTGGGACAATTTAAAAAGAGCTGTATATGCGAGGCAGCACTAAGAACAGCACTTTCAGAAGAATGGGACAATATTCCGCAAGATCTTTTAAAAACCCTTATAAAATCTATGCGGAACCGATTAGAATCCGTAATAAGGGCACGTGGGGGTAATACACCTTATTAAAACACAAATAAACCCTTGCATAAAGTTTGTGTCTATTGTTAAAACCAATTTTTTAATTAAACCAATTTTTCTTAAATTTCTGTTTTTTCTTCAAAAAAAGTCTTAAGGTCCTTTCCAGTACATAAACTTAAACTTAAAGATATGACCCTACGCTGTTTTAAAGTTCACGAACCAATCTAGAGGTTTCAATTTAAATCTGTATAGAAAGTATGCATACTTGGTTAAAATATTTATTTCAAAGTCGTCTATTACTTTGATGCAGTTTATGAGTCCGTCAGTGTATTTAGAATCTGTTTGACTTTTCCTTTCATTGGGCCTGACAACAGACTACAGTTTCTCTTTAGTTCATCATCATGTTATGGGGTATTCGTATGGCCCCTTCCTTCCTTTCATTGTTTATACAATTGCCTGATACCCTAACTCCTGCACTGATGAATTCTATTCCAAGCTTTTGCAAATGATTATATTTCAAACCTGAAGGCGTGTGCTGCCTGCGCAAACAGTACTGTCATCGACCAATAATAAGCTGAATGACTTCATGTAGAGGGCACACGTATATTTGATCGCCGGTGTCGCCCGCTTGCGTCACCTCTTGTCATAAAACATGATTAGATCAGCGTACTTGAAAGCGCGCCGCTGCGAGGGTACGTGCGTCAAGGTGAGTGCGTTTAGTTAGTGCTCGCGATGCGCTCATGTACAGCACTAATTGTTGGCTGATTATCGGCTTTTTAACGTAATTACGCAGCCTTTGCCACGGCCGTGCTTGTTGCTAGCTGTCTGGATCGTGCGCGTCGCCTGTTAGCGCGGAGTGCACCGCCGCACTATGGGACCAAACAGCATTTTCCATCTCATAAATGGTTTTGACGAAAGTCGTAAATCCATAGATCCTTTCATGGTTTTATACTCTCAAAGAATGGAACTTGTGAAATAATTACACAAAAAATTTAATTGCTTAGGTCTACGTTTATAAATTGAACCTCAAACATTGGGCATAAATATTTTCATGAAAATTAAATTACCGTTAAGGAAGTTTAACACAAAATTATTCGGAAGTTTTCCAAGGAAGCATATTAGTTTTATACATCATTAGATAGCTTAAAATGTACACTTTGCAAATACGTTCAGCTTTTCTTAAAAAAAGGATCACTTTTATTTTTTTTGATTTTTTTTAGTGAAGTAGAGAAAAAATCGATTTTGTTTCTTTCAATTGGAGTTTTCTATTTTACCGAAAGCAGCCGGTGTTAAGTTAATCACTCTAATAATGACCTTACCTATTCAGTAATATGAGGAATAAAAAAACAGGTGCGCGTTTTTTGCGCCAGAGGTGATTTAGAAGCAATATGTCAATCGGGGGTAAAAATCCCAAAATATACAGTTTTTCCTTTTTGCTATGAAATATTAAATTCAATTATTGTATTTTGATGTAATCATACAAAAACAAATAAATAGAATACAAGACTGTTCCCTTGGCACTTTTGTTACGCACCTTACCTTACGTACCTTAACCACAAGTATGATAAACTATATTACTACGGAAGATCTATTTATCTGTTGTGGTAATTTATTACAATCGGTACTGATTTCACATATTTCGATGAGAACTATCATAATCAATTGTCCCACGGTTTTTGCACAAGGCACCAATATATTGGTCCTTTATATATCCGTGTTTTCATCATACAGTTCATCAAAGTGTTCAGATACTTCGTTTCAATATCAATTAACAGACAAAAAACATACAGTATCTAACAATGAGTGAATTCGTTTGTTTTCGACGCGATATTTGTGATCAAATAATAAATGGAAAAAGTACTTCAGACCTCAGACAATATTTGTTGAATAACTTTCAATTATCAGAAACTGACGTTAACACTGTAATAGAGAGTATTCAAAAAAATCTAACATCGATTTGCAACCAGAAATGGCAGAAAGCCCAAAGAAAGTCAGACAGGTTTGAGAGTCTATACTCAAATTGGTTAAACGGTGAGTTTAAAGTACCATTGAATTCTTGCAGTACCTCAACATCGGAAAATTCTGACTTGAATACTTCTGGTGATCGTGGCAGACCAACAAAACCATATGATGAGTGTTCGGAAAATACAAAAAAACGAAAAAATATGGAACTGGTCCAGGAGGACATGTCCCATTCCATAGAATGGGACATGTCCGTAACGCTTATGTGCAAGGTTTACGATCTGTGGGTGAAAATGACGAAGCGTCCATTGTGGCTATTATCAGAAATAAGGAAAAAGAAGAAAAACAAGTAATTTTACAAAACATAATCAATCCAGAGAATGCACTTTCTTTTACAAAAGAAGAGGCATTGAGTATGTGTGTTGAAACAGATCTAACCAAAGCCCAATATGCATACCTAAGAAAAAGGCTCGTTGATAAGAATTTAAGTTCTGTATTGCCTTCGTATCAAATACTAAGTGAAGCAAAAAAGGCTTGCTATCCGCCTGCATCTAGCATAACGGTGACAAATATAAGCGCAAAAATAAATCTGCAAGACCTCTTAGACCATACAGTCTGCCGTATTATAAAGACAGAGTCAGGATCAATAAACCACAATCGTCTGAAGCTGTTCACTAAATGGGGATGTGATGGATCCTCTGGGCAAAGTGAGTATAAGCAAACTCTACCGTAAGAAAATGAACAAATATCGGATGCTAATTTGTTTATAGTGTCCCTTGTACCACTGCGACTAGTAGACGAAGAAACTACTGCAGTTATATGGCAGAACACTACATGCTCATCTGTTAGATATTGCAGACCAATTTCATTAGAATTTGCAAAAGAAACACCCGAAAAAACTACATCGGTTGTCAGTGAAATTGAGGCCAAAATTAATCAATTGATTTCAACTCTTGTGGCAATAGACGACAAAGTCATCGAAGTTAAACATGAACTGTTTATGACAATGATTGATGGGAAAGTTGCTCAAGTGTTAACGAACACAGCATCCAGTGCTACCTGCACTGTTTGTGGAGCAACCCCCAGACAAATGAATGATCTTTTAAAAGTTACAACAAGAGTTGAAAATGAAGATGCATTTAAATATGGATTATCGACACTACACGCATGGATAAGATTTATGGAGACAATTCTCCATATTTCTTACAATTTGGGTTATGAGAAGTGGTCTGCAACAACTCCAGAAAACAAGCAACTTAAAGAAGACAAGAAAAAATATGTCCAAAAACGTTTTCGAGAAGTGCTTGGTTTGCACATTGATAAACCACGTCAAGGTTCCGGTAATAGCAATGACGGTAATACGGCAAGGAGATTTTTCCAAAAATACCAATGTTCTGCAGGGATAACCGGAATAGATGAAGAATTAATTAAGAGATTATATGTGATTCTTCAAACCATGTCATCGGGATTCCCTATAAACGCAGAAAAATTCGGCCAGTACACATTGATAACCGCGCAATTGTATGTAAGCAAATATAACTGGTACTACATGCCATCTTCGGTCCATAAAGTACTTATACATGGTGCTAAAATAATAGAGCATTATGCAGTTTTGCCTATAGGACAATTATCCGAAGATGCCCAGGAAGCCCGAAATAAAGATTATAAGAAATTTAGGTTACATCATGCTAGGAAGTGTTCTAGATCAGCAACAAACGAAGACGTTTTGCATATATTTTGTTATATACATCTGATCCATATATATCTAGTTTAAATAAACCCAGTTTTTTAATATCCAAAGAATTATTTGACGAAGCTAAAGAATTGTTGGAAATTGAAAGTAATGAACAGGATACCTAAGCGCTAATTTGTTTTTAATTTTTATAATGTAATTTTTAGTAATAATAATAATAATAATAATTTAGTTTTAAGCTTATTTTAAGTAAAAGTGTAACATTTAATGCTATTTTATTCAAACATTATAATTTATGTATGTAATTTCGTATAACTTTATTTTTGACATTTTTTTACGAAAAATATATAATTCTTAAAATGATGATGTTTACTATTTTTTATTGCCTAGACATTCATTAAAACGTGAAAAAAAATTCAAGGAGAAACACCTCAAAACAACAGAGTTATCGATTTTTGAGATGAAAAATGCCGGTTCGTCCCATAGTGCGCCGCTCGGCTTTCATCTGGACAACATTCGTCCAATGCAACTTTAAGACTATTCGAAATTACTTAATGATACTTTGGAACTTAAGATTTTTTTTGCGTGGTTATCTATCTCTCCCAGTGGGTCGGATAAGGCGACTATCGGGCTGTTCTCATGAAAATTTTGCTCTTGATGTGACGATAATACTCTGCACACAGTCCATACCTCTTACGTTAGAGCGAAAATCATAAGTTGATTCTGTATTGCAGAATAATTTTTGAAGGGATAAGCCAGCTATATGTGTGCATGTACTGCTTTCGTTCATATAGGTTACCTATGCAAATTGAGAGTCCTGATTCTTCAGGATTGTATTACCTACTAAGGCATCATTTTACCTCTTCTTTTTTGTAATTGGTTAAATTCTGGTTTGACTGCGCTTCCTAAAACCTTTGAAGTGTTGTAATAAAATCATAATATCATAACCACAAATGACAAGTGTGCAAACTCTTGACTACTCGACTGGCTGGTGGCTCTCATACCGCTGTACGGTATAAATATTATGATTTATTGAAGCTCTATGAAGAAAGCTATTTCATTAAACTCGACGCGAAGTTTTTATGCGGTTGGTAACTGTTATTTGGCAGGTTTTGTCGAGTGCGTGCGCAGCGGAAGCGGGCGAAGGATGAAGTTCCGCTCCAGCAAGCCACTCGCGATGTGGCGGTGGTGCCGGCGCACGTTTCCTTCCGCAATATCCGCACGTGGCCCAGTCATATTGTAACTTAGAGGTGGCGTGTTTGTTCATTGTCATTGGCCCACCCTCGCAGTGTGACATTTCGTAGAAATTTAGTCAGTTCATCTGTATTACTTATTTTTATATTTTGTAACCTTCAGACGAATTGATATTTTCATCAGGTTGCGCAGGGTATACTATAAGTGACAGTTTCTTCTTTCACTAGTAATGAGAGAGAAGGAATTTAATTAGATAATAGCTATTAAATTAGTTTCTTACAAAAACCAAGTAAGAAGTAGCAAAAATTCATCGCCAAGATTTAAATAATGTTGCAGCGATTTAAACAGGCGACCGGCTACTCCGCTACAATACCAAAAATGTCCCTGGCATATTGCTCGCATCTACTAAGATATTATGATGTCACTATGTTTAAATTCTGGTGCAATCTTACTGCAATGTAACTGTAGAACGAATCATATGCACGGGCTAACTTGCATTCTGTGTTTGAACATTTTGAACAGCATAAAGACCGGTTCGGTCTTTATGCCTTATTAGATTTCTGCAAAAGAAAATTTTGTGAAAGACTCTTATATAGCATAATTTAGATTCATTCGCTTTATACTGTAAGTTTCAGTCACACTCTCAATCCCCACAGACTGCCTGCGAGCATCTAGCAGTGGGATTTGCGCGTTTTTCTTGGCGAGTGCACGTTCGCTTGGATATTTAAAGACGCCAACTATTTTTGCAGTTGGAGGTTTATTTCAGTATTTCTACAAAATAAATGTTATGTTTGAAAGCAATTCGGCCAGATGGCTTCACACTACGACTGCACGTGACGCCATACACTATTAATGAAACTTTTATACGCCGATGTGTCCGTTAAATTATATATTGTATAGGATGGAATCCTGCTAGGAATCGATTTATGGACGCGATCTGTTTCTCACGACATGTTCGGATGACGCAAACTACATACAAAATGATACAATGCGCAGTGGTTCGATCGGATAACAGTTCGCTTAAATGGACACGGAAAATGTCATCAGTCTTACATCTTACTCATCAGTGGTTGTAAATGATTCAGTTATTTTAGTACCATACAATATTTAAGCAGGGAAACTCACCGTGTTGTCCCATCGATTCGCCAGTCCCCAAGGGGACAGCCAAGGAAAAAGCCTTAGCGCATTGTAAAGAACAGTAAAGAATGCCAAACCGAATCCCTCCAAGTATCGTACAAGGTTTGCTCCAGGTTGCAACTGCCGCCATGCCCTCCAAGACCGATTTATTTCTGTTTTGATGCTCTTAAGAGAACTTATTTATATAGACATGCACTTCTATACAATGTTTTTGCTGGTGCTGCAGTTTCGGAGATTGTGTAACAATGGCGTTTAGTTCTGTAACAGTGCACCAGATGGCGTTAGTTACATTATATTGTATACATAATATAACAATGTAGTGACATAGAAACACAACAACGACAACGCGATATTTATTTTATCAGATCAAACAGACCTATTTTTTTATTTCTGAAATATGTATGCCTTTGGTCGGAGCGTGCTTAAAATCCATTTTTGTAGTGAAACTTGACACTAAATTTTTGAACTTTTCCCTTAATTACACTTTTGGAGAGCTGTTTTTCGATTACATATATGAATGAGTGACAGTTAATTGTCATTTTATACCCGAGGACCTCGTTTTGCGATTTGTTGATATTCTGTTTGTAAGTAATTATAGTCCGCAGATACAATGCGAACATGAATAAAAGCCTGCTCCTTTTTTACAAAACCAAAAATTAGTCTAGTCGTAGTAGAAATTAGTCATAATATACAACAATGCAGATTTAACTAGTCTTAAATAGTTCGAAGGTAAAAGGTTCGGGGATACATTTTTTGACTCAAATTTGTGCCAGACGTGCGGCGGTTGTGCTTAACCCGGTGTTCTGTTGTTGCAGGTGAGTGCGGCCCGCGGGCGCCACTTGCATGTCTCTATCATGCTGGACTGCCTCTGGTAAGTCCCGCGCCGCGCTGTCCCCTCTGTCCTCTCCTCGCATACCGTCCACCTGCCGAGGTGGAGTATATAAAAATTTTTAGAAAACGATGCATTTTCATACAGAATGGGGTGTACTGTGTATTGGAAACTATTTCAAAGTGAGGCTATTTGAAGATGGCGGGATGTTATCTCTACCTTACCTAGTGCAAAAAAGGCGTGGGTATGTGTATGTAATGTATGTACCTACATCCTTTGGGGCTAACATATTGCACATAGAAACACTGTAATTAATATAATACTTCATTTAATTATACCTAACACTATATCATTATAGCTACGGAGAATCTGTTAAATTTGGTTATGATTCTACTAATGTTATTCTAGGGTGGTCCACACAAATTACCCGACACACGGCCACGGTTGAGGACGCCAGCGATTTCCCAACGAAAGCGGCTAATAGCCGACCCATATGGTTCGATTGATGACGTCATCGATCGTTAATGAGCGTTATTAATTAGTTAATATTCGCATCACTGATAAATCATGTAGTTATCGCTATTACGTGACTCAAGACATTGTGGGTTAAACAAATAAGTCGTTTCGGAAAATCAATTTAAAACATGCACAGTACAGTCAGTCATAAATTAAAAACAATAAGATGCGGGGTCTCTTAAAAGTTAAAGAATCATGATTGATATTTATACGTATACCTATCTCATTTCGCTTAGTCGATGGAGAGGATAATCCTGACACATCATGACACAGCAGAGCTCTGTGTAGTCTGCGGTTCACATTCTCTGGAAAAAACAATAGACAAAACGTCACGTGGGAGCACGTGTACAAATTAGTAATCCTCCGTACCTTCGCAGTAACTGTAAAGCTCTGGGGATTTCTGCCGGGAAACCCTCGTGGTAATGGCACGCGCTTGGCTACTATATACGTACGCAATTTTAGTGTTGTTTATTGTGCCATGGATTGTCATTAGGCTTTGTGTTATGGCTATTTGGATACAATTAGATAAACATTGAAGGACATACTATACTCATTTACCAAATGGTGGGCCGTTGTCGCTGCCTTGCCAGGAGCTTGTATGTCCGTGTGGTGAAGCAAAAAGTATACTCTCCACTCTATCTCCTCCGAAGGGTGTCATAAGTGGCGATTATTAGAAAACGCTGACTAGGTATACCACTGCGAGAGAAGAAATAAAACCATGTACCAATCCATTTGGCCAGCGCGGAAACAGTAGGACAAAGCTTCCTAACTTGGGAGATGCCCTATGTCCAGCAGTGGGTGGACTGCCATAAGTTAATTGATAGATTGATATGTTTGTTCGTATTTGTAAATACCTATATATTACACAACGCCGCACAATTTAGAGAAAAGCTAGAAATACGCCACATTGTTAAAGGCGGGTAAACATACAAAACAATATAGTGGAATACAAGATACCAATGTAAATAGAGATATTCAATATATTCATAGATAAAAATGTTTCCACTGAGCAGTGATCAAACCTGCGAACTCTGACGTCACACGTGTTGTTTACCTGACGCTGGTACACTCGTCCAAGCCTTTAGCCTGCCCTCCTAACTCGTACATGTTTGCTCGTTTGTGGCGTGACTCATATAAATCGTAAGGCACGGAGCAATGAACTACAACTCATATTTTTTCTGATTCACGTTTGAATATCTTTGAATACGTGATGGTCATGTTTTTCCCAGTGGGAAACCTGCTCGATTCGACCTCTCACCTATTTTTTTATACCACTTAGGTGGCAAACAAGCACGCGGCCAATCCGATGGAAAGTGGTTACCGTGGCCTATGGACGTTTACAACACCATGGACGTCACATTCGTGCTACCGACCATATAGAGTAGAAAGGTTCAGAAAGTCTTTGTGCTGTCAGTTCAGAGACAGAGGGTGTCTTGATTTTCACACACAAAACCTCTCCAGTGAGCTCCTGATATCCTGTTTGAGTTGCATTTCATACAGTTTAAGTACTGCTGTGCCTCGTAACCTCATGTCGCAAGCCTTCATAGGACACGGCAGCCACCTTTACCCAGCCGTTAGTAACAACAAATCACTTTCGCAGCATCGATTTCCTGGTGTAATTCCATATATCCCAGTTCCAACGGAATTACCATTATTTTGTATCCATTGTTTGTATTCGTCAGATAAGGAACAAGGAAATGCCCCCGGAGGTCATGCAGGAAAACGTTGCGATAAACAATCTAGTTAATATTTAATTGGGAATAGTACACGTTGAATACGCCCTATATGTATGTGCATTATATGTATACTTATCGGCACAAATTTTGGACCCACGCTCGCACTCTTCGCCGCACGCTTTGCAGTACGAGCAAACTACTTTAGCATTTCTCTCGCTAGTTCTATGCGTTCCGTCTATGTTACTTTAGTAGGCTTATCTTTATTGTCCTTAGGATCAACAATATCTAGTCCATCGTTAGAATATAAGTTCTTAGTTCGAAGTGTATCATATCGTCCATTAGTAGTTCCTTGCTTAAAATATAATATAATATGACTGTTTGTAAATGTTATGAACATGGCCGAAATACATTTTTGCTCGACTTGGCGGGGGTATTCTCGTGTCTCCATACTTTTTGAAGTACTTATTTGATATTTTGTATAAATTACGTAGGGCACCTATATAATTTTGATAGCTGAAACTTTTGGAAATAACACATGGTTGAATCGAATTATGTGAAGTGAGTTTCTCTGGAAACGCTCGAAATAAAGTTCAAATGGGCTTTGTAAATATTCACAGAGCCGCTCTTAGGTCCATAGGTTAGATTTACAAGTTTGAATGCAAATAAAAATAAACAACGTTTTATTTTTTATTTAATTGTCAGTCCAATGGTCCCAACAGAACCGAGTTGGAATAACTTCCGATGGCACAGATTATCACGATTTTTCCCCAAAATGTGGCAACCTTGTGAGTGATGTAATTGCGGCAGGTTGCGCAGCGCTAATGTCAAGGACGCGCTTCACGCTCGCTGACACAGGCCACACAGGCGCAGGGCACCTCCGGACCGACACCGCGCCGCACCGCAAACCTCCGCAAACATGACACCCACGCATTTACTTTATGAACGTTTTATTTGATAAAACAATTAGTTACGGATGTTTCTGTATACACGGCGTGGGCGCGTTACTGCGTGTCGTTAAAAGTCAAAGCTACTGCGCAAAAAGCAACGTATCCTGTGATTATTATATTTAAATGAGGTTCAACCATGTGTTTAGTTATATGAATTGACCGGGGTAGTATCAGTCGTATATATTAGGGCCGACTGCCTTCACCTCTCTTCTACGAAATGGAAGAAATCAGTTTCAAGTCGATGTCCGCACTCGAGCTGGAGGTCCACTGTTTCTCACTATTTTCTAATAAGTAATACTTTGTTTAGCAATTGAAGAAAAGAGTGGCCATGAGTTTTTATTGTCTGGCTGTTTCTCACAAGCGCAGTAAAGAGCATTAAATGTAAATTTTGGTCACCGAATCCATTTCATTTCGGTCTATGGTTTAAGTAGTTTTAGAATATTATATAGAGATTGGAATACGAGTGTCGTCGCTTGCACTTCATTTATTTCGAATGACTACTGACCACATGTGTGAGGTCCGCCAAACTTCATTTCACTGCTCACCGCTATAACCTTGTCAATCTCTATTGAATAAACCACAAATCATCGTAAACCTTTGAGGATGCCGTAAGGCGAAACCGGTCAGGTCTATTAAAAAATAAAAAATAAAAATACTGTGGAAAAGTACAAGTGAGTTCTCAATATGTGTAACAACAAATTCCACCAAGTGCCATCAATCAACAGTATAAATAACCACAAATAAGGTTGGTGAACCATAAGAGCAACCAAAAAGTTGAAAACGTGTACAATACCGGTGCGGTGGGAGCTGGGCACAATACAGTACTAACCAGTTCTGTCGTCTGCGTGCCTCGCATACCGCCAATACCAACCACGTGCACCTGGCCATCAACTGGTGAAGTCTTGGGAAATGTGCTGCAGTACAAAGGAACGCAGCGCTAACTTTGTAAGAAATCACGAATTCCTGAGAAGTTCAAGTTCAAAGTTTCTTTAATCAAAGTTTTCGCGAAATATTTTAATTTTCCTTGTTGGGGTACTTCATCCGCACATCTCAGTGAAAAATTGTTATTGAATACACAAAGTTCGCGCAGGTTTTGAAGTCCTAAGGCTCGACTATCGAGTTGGCTGAAGTATAAATTAATGCTTATTAAATTGAGCTTATTACATATAATATTTCCATGATTTGCATAACTATGTTCAATTTCATTACTAATATAATATTTTATATTGCTTCGGATGCCAACTGCCGAAATGCCAATGGCAATAATTCCAGATGGTGCTGTCATTGATACTAGACGATGGTCATAAAAATATCGGGGTTTCGCCATGTTACCCGTATTCACAGATCGTAAAGATTTGAATGTACTGGTAATAAAGCATGCAGAATGGAGTGCTAGTTCACCGGTAGTATAGTGCGAGTGTCGATTGATAGACGAGGGGCCGCCATTCGATTGGCCAACAACCGTCACGGTTCGTCTCTCATTCAGATTGATTCCTTGTTTTCAACGGATCTCTTCAGTTCGTGACTGTCGGAGCGTGCTCATACTAAATATTATGGTCCAGGTATTTGTCCAAGCGGAAGATATTTTTTGACCAGAAAAAAAATGTACTAAGTGTATTTCAACGCTCAATTTAACGTGAACTTGTAACAATACAATTTTAAACAATGCGGTAGTTGAACACATATTGAGGCTCTAAAACGACGCTTTTGTTTTCAGTTTTCATGTTCTTCTTAACCATACCATCATAAATACATTTTATTGAAGGCAATTCCGTTTATGTGAACATTGAAACTCTACATAAAATATGCTTTCTCTAATTTATGGGGCATTTTCCGCCGCAACTTTATGGAATGTTGATCTTATGATTAGTGTAATTTGGCTCGAGTTCGACAAGTCTAGACGACTCTGTTCACGAATAAAAGCATAATAGTCTTGTACATAAGGGACGTAAATATCGGCACAAGAAAGAAGACTCACTGACCATTGAATCAGATATTCTCGCCTAATGTCTGAGGTTCTAACGTTCTAAGAAATATGCCATGTGATACATTAAACTTGCAAACTAATTCATAGCAATGCATACAAGCACATAGTATAAATGAGTACAATCGCCATTGATTTCACCATCCCCCCGCCCCCCTTTCACCGTTAAATCAGCTGATCGCGACCCACTGCTGCGGCACTTCCTTGTGGCTTTGTTGTGCTACTTCAGAACATTGCCGCTTCGTAAGACATGCTAAGCAAAGATCATTTTTTGTAATGAACAATACATTTTCTTTGAATAGCCGTGGCACCAGCCCAGTAACAATAAAAACCTGTTTTACCTGCAGATACTAAATATGCTTTTTGAGAAAAAGATACTCTTAATAATAGTCAGTAAGGGCCTGAAACAATTAAGTATAATACTTACTTTCAACTTTTAACGTTTAACCGTTTATAATTCTTAACTTCCGACGTGAGGAGAAAAGGTCGTAATCGCAAAAGCATAGAAAAGGCAAAAATGAATCAATAGAACGCTGTTTCAAAGTCACGTCAGATGGATTAGGAGTGGGGTAGGGAGTCGCGGAGGGTGCGTGGGGCGCGCGGCGTGCACTCCGCTCCGCTCCACAGTCTCGCACGGGCCGCGTGCCGTTCCACGTGTGTTGCGATGGTCGGTGGCGCTGACACGCTCTCAGCTGTTGTGTGTCGCGTGCTCGCGCCCGGCTAGTGTTGTGTTTACTTCGTTTACTTCGGGATAGTGAGTGTCGCCAGGGCATGTGACGTGATGCTACGATCAGCCACGACCGGCGGCATGGTCGGCCTGCCGCCGCCGCCGCACGCGAGGCTCTCGCTCTTCGATTCGTGCCACCGGAAGATCAGACTTATTGGCGGTGGTCCCGTTGCTTTCCTCGGCGGACTTGTCGCGTAAGTGCACTTTATCTGCTAGTGGCGTTATCTCTCGTGTGTTTACTGTGTGAATATGCCATGCTGCGTTACAACACAACATGGTGTCACAACCGCGCGAGGTGCAACTGTGCAACCTTACTGTAACGGTATCCACTCGTCACAGATGGTGCAACATGTTGGTACCTACTTAGTGCTTGTGAATGTGGATCGTGTGCTTTTTTACCTGAGAGTGGAGAGATGTGAACACATAATTTGATCAGTATCCATTAGGTATGCGGTTTGTATATCAATCAACCAGCAGGGATTTGGTAAACAAGGATAGCTTAGCACTCAATATGTATATTAATAGTCTTTATTTTTTAATCGGTAGGTAGATGATTAATTATTGCTCAATGTTTAACTTTGAAGGGAAACACGTTATTGTGTCAGCTCAGTAGTCACTGCTATAGGTCATGGCCTTCGACCAAGATTGACTCCTTCCTTATTACCTTTTTGCCTTATTCTTGAAGTAAACATGTCTATCACAATATTGGTACGTACATACATAAGTATAATGTTCAGTATATAGAATTGACACGGATTTTGTCTTAATCGTAAACGTTTGTCAGTCCCATAAATGATCATTCTATTCTATTCTTCAAACATATTGTCGAGTCTCTTGTTTAGACGGGCTGATATGCCTTCTGTCTACGGAACAATGTGACCAATTTGTACTACTCTAAGCACAGCGTCATACAGTGCAGCCCACATAACGAGTAGCAATTATTATTTATTGACATCTGAGACTGAGACCGCTCCGTGAATTAATTTGATGCCATCGTCGGTGTAGGTGGACACAAACACGATCCCATACACTACAATCAAACTGCACTTTGTAGTATTCTGTAATTGCTTTTAATGGTAATGAACTAATGAACTGTGAAAATACATGAGCGTTTTTATGACATCGAAGCTAGGTGTCCACCGGGTAGGCCGGTTCAGACCGCATCGCAAAACTCCGCCTACCATGCGTTTTGTATGGCAGACGGATTCCGTTCCTCCCCATCTCTAGTCAGAGGAAAGATAGAATTATATAGTACAGAATAGTATAATTGCCGGTTTTTTGCGTTGCCCGGCTCGACCCGCCTGGTGGACATCTAGATTTACAAGTAACTACCAACAGTTCACTATCAACTCGCTCTTAAGCACAATTTCGTTCGGCTGGAGGGATTACCGAGTAGAATTGTTATTAAAGAATAGAACTAATATAATATTTAGACGAAAGATCTTCTGTGGATGACCTTTCTGAACCTATTAATAGAATATACACACACACAACAGTTTCATTGATTTCCTCTGCTAAGGCGGCATTCAGACCGTCAACGTTTACACAAATTTATGATTATTAGTTATCTTGTTCACTTAGCATAGGCCACGGGTTTTGCGGTTCCTGCAATGGAATTTATTTATTCATTTAGGATATCCCAAAGGGTAGGTACGCACATACATTAATATTCACCTGCCATTATCATCAAAAATATGCAGTGTAAAATAAAATAGTCTATTTATTCTGCTTCCATATTCCACGAGTGCGGACTGAAAGAAAATCACTATAATAGCCCGTGACATCAATATTTGGTGCCATGCACTTTAGCAATTGGTGCCATACCCATACTAAATCAAAATGTAACAGATCCACTGACCGTCTTATAAGCGGTTCTCAGAACATATTTGGTAGAAAGTTATATATCAACATATTTTTTTAAAAGTTGCATAATTTATGCAAGCATTGCATTTTAATTAATTCAATCACATTTTTGAAAATTTTATATAATTCCACGGTCGTACATAATATGTTTCATATTATTGTATAAATTGACAGCGGCCACGAAGTAAATACCTGCTGCTTGCTGTTGCGCAAACTGCGCTCGCGCACACTGGCTCATTGCCGCCGCAGCAGAATTCTATCGCAATCCACCATGTGCAACTAAAAAATTCACCAATGTGACCATGTTTTGTAAGATAACACAGAAGTCTAACAGTCCCTTCATGCAGACAGCGCCCTAGAGTGCTCTTGATAATTATCTGCCCATGAGTACTGATCTGTAGACGCTAGGTGTGTAGTTCATCGTCTACTATATAGACTTCACGCGATGGAGCACTGTGTGATTTCTGCCAGTGTTCCATATAATTGTTTCTGTCATATGTTGCTGATATATACCGCTGAACACAGACTTCTCCCTAATCTTTCCAGCCGATGTGATTCCGCCAATGTTACCTCGTCCCACCAGGGTTTACCCTTCCCACCTTTAAGCTTTCTAGTCTAGGGTTTAAAAATGCATTAAAACCAAAGTGCATATCTCAATATGAACCCCACACTCTACTTTTTATTGGAATGGGAGTATATTATACAACACCTGACTGTAGTATAATACTCTGCATTATTTATTTATTTTATTCATTTATTTAATTACTCTTGAAAAAGGATTACAGACTAATTAAACATTTAGTAACATCAATGTACTTATATCGACATTACTGTGTGTAGTAATTCAGAACAAGTTACAACTGACTGAGATACTAATCAATAAAGAAAGCTTTTGCTAAAAGCTGTCTCACTTTGCTGGCTTTGGTGCAGAAAATATCGAAATTCATCGAAGCCGCGCACAGCTTAAAGAAATTAATGTAAATGTTAATTGTACTATTTGCGATGTTGGATAAGAAGCAAAATTATGTCACTTATTATTACTCCAAATGATCGATTGTTTGAAACTATAAAGTAAATAGTTCATTGCTTGCACTGCTCCACTGAGCGCTCCGCCAACCGCCTGCGACCGAGCGAGGACTTATAATTACCCTTTACTTTTACTGCGCCACTTTGCAAGTGTGCCCTCATTACGAGTATGAAGCCTGCTAACGCGAGCCACGAGTGAGCTTACGTTACATGTCGTATTATCTATTCAGCAACGGTCTTTGCCCACCTGCTAAGAACTGTTGCTACCTTTAACGGTCCTTTTGTTGATAACGTACTGGAAATGTCTGTTGGAATGCCATGTAATGGACAAATTAACCTGTACAAAAATTGCTTATGGCGTGTACTTATTTATGAATGAGGTAGTTGGTATCATTTTATCCAAGTTCCACTTGACGGTCTTAAGGACTGTGACCGCTTGCAATATGAAATCATCAGAACTGATTATTTGAAAATAGTAATGAGTAGATGAAAAGTAAGGCCCAGTCACTAAAGTCAGTGAGAAGATGCTGGTAATTCATCGGTAGAACCGGCCCATACGTGTTGGCAAAAGCGCGCTGATTGTTATCACATAACTCGCAATATACTCCCTATGGCTGGTAATGTATAAACGGAACGGAGAGGCCTAAATTTCCCCTGCCTCTGGGTCATTTGCCAATTGATATACAGACTGTGTCGCCGCCGACACGGTCCCTTCAATGGTGCGAGGGTGACAAATGGCCAATGATTGTCCCGTGGTCCATTGTTAGTACTTAGAACAACAGTCGACACGGTAGATTACTTGTTAGTGTTCTATGAACATATTGTTATAACCTTTGTTGGGCGTGGGTTTATTTTGTTTGTTGTTTGTATTAAAGACCACCGGACTGGTATCACTCGTTAAATGAAGAATTGCTGTCTGGCACTGTGTGAATACATTGTACTACTATTACGTATTAACGTAATCGCACACACAAAATGTGCTTGTATTGTGCCGCGGTTAAGCCGTGTCAAGTTAAGAAAGGTGCTCACGTGCTGCTAGGTGAGTAAACCAGCTCAGCACCTCGGCTGGATATCGACCACCACCACACGTGCACCACCCACCATCGGGCCGCACCATAACAATACATCGCAGGTAGTGAACTGTACATCGACTTTGCCGCTGTGCCAGCCACTCAAACGCCGCAATGCAGGGAATTGGTAGTACTTATGAAACAGTTTTTCTTTTTTAGATATGTATATTGAAGTTTGTGAGACTCCCTGTTCTTGCAACTAACAGGGTGGGGAAGTAGCAAGTGTTTATTTATGGTTTAAAAACCTGTTTGAATTTTTAAGAAATATTCCTACGATGCTGTGCTTCTTGGTAACATTTTTCGGTTAGTCAAACTCATTGAGGAAGGAACATTGAATGGCTACAGCGTGCAACAGCTCTGCTATTAAAAAATACACATAGACAAAGTAACCATCAGTATATGTGTGCTTGTTAGCCAAAAGTACTTCAAGCGGAAAATCTAAATTTTATGGCCACTAGCACTGCCAAAATTCACTATAAACTATATTAACTGACTATAAACGCTATCTGTGCTCTGTTGGATTAGGTAAAGGTGACAGCAATTGTACACCTTAATTAATTAACCATATCATTGCTACAAGTATAGAAGATATATGAGTATTAACACTGATTAGAAATAGCATTGAAATATCTACTCACAAACTGTACCAACGTAAAACCACTTCTGCCACAAGTATCGAGCTCACAGGTTAACCTGGGGTCAACTGGTTACGTGTGACCTACATTATTAGGCCATCTTGTAAACAACTGCGTCGACGAGCAAAGGGGGCCTTAGTGAGAGACCTTGTACGAACTCACCTTGAGCGCCTATGAGGCAATTAATTTGTAGTTTTGACTGTCAAGAGTTTAGGCAGCAGCTTGATGTTCCAGTGGAAGAGTACGCCTTAGTCGGCATGACTCTTCCAGGAAGTATGTAATTTATTTCCTTTCCCACTTATTTGTCTTCTGCGTCATCTTTCTTCTTTCAAAGTGATAACGCGCAAGTGACACCTCTGACGTTACAAGCGTTCTCAAGCTCACCCTAACCATTCACCGTCGTGGAGGCACATGCCCGGGGGAAACAGCGAAGACAAATGACGTGACGTACTGTCCTCTTGGTCATTAGAGCGCGGCATGTGCGCCGTGCGTACGCTCGCTCAGCGAGTAGGAAATATTCGCGGCCTGTCCGCGCGTCCCATTACCTTACCAGCACGCTTCCCGTGATCATCATTACGCACAAGCGTCATTAGATGCGCCAACTCTTATCTTGATATGCTTTGATTTAACTGTACGCTACCTACATCTACATAATTATACACGCTTTTAGTATTTCTAATGTTGCGATGTGATGGTAGCGAAGTGTGACATTACCTTGTGCTCTGCTCGGTCTGCTCGGAGTTCGAACTACGCAACGCGCCAGCCGTAATGTGAGAAATATAGTTTGCATCTGTTGACCTTCTAGTTTAACGAGTTAATTTAATCTTCAGCATCGGCGTGGTGCAGCAGTGGCAGCCTTAATAAGATTCATTACGAACTACGGTGTCAAGGTGAATGATATGCTCCCAGTATTTTGAAGAATAGAACACGAAATTATAAGTACATATTGTCAAGAAAGCCTCATTAATGCCTCAATGGTCTGACGTTATATTAAGTATTTTTTTAGGAATTATTTATTTTAAAGTATTCATCCATTCGTTTTGTAAAGATACATCTCATTCACATCCAACTGAATATCCTCCTAAAACATCACACCGGCTTTCAAACAGAAATCGCTTCAATATCGGTCCATGCGTATGAAAGCTACACGATGCCACCTGATGCCACAGACAGACACGCGCGTTGGAGTTATAAAGATAAACCCTTTTTTTGTGTTTGTTAGTAGGCAGGTAGATGGTTTCTCGATCCTTCTGGTTCCAGTTGCTATGCGCGCCCCGCCGCGCCGGCCCGCCCCCGTCGGCGCAGCTCATATTCGAGCACTTTGTTATTGTTGTAAGAGTAATGGTTCGCGAAATTAGTATTGACGTTTTGCACATTTAGCATCCGTTCACTAATTGATTAGCTAACCATTTAGCATGGACGAGCTACTGCGATAATATTATCTAAACGGAACTTGCGCCTGTGGAATTGTTGTGTTTTTACAATTATTATTGATAAATCGCTGCGAAGCCTGTTTGAATAGCATTTTTATTAGTCAATTTTTTGTCAACAGCTCTGTATATTACATGGTTCACGACTGCCGTCTTCTACGTACGTCTTTCCATTTCTGTCATTGAATAAGGTAACACTGTAACAGGCCGCCGGTTTCAGGTGCTTCTAATTTTTTAGTTTGATCGCCTTACCTTTGTTTAAGTTCGTGCATTCATGACAATCGACTTTATTTTCATTGTAATTATGTTATACGCGTGTGAAAAGGTACTCAGCGCTGATACATACCATTTGGAACCTTCACCACTCCGCTATACACGCACAAAGCGAGCTCCACTATAGACATGTTGGAAGCCAACTCCCCATTAATTTACCGGCCATTTAAAACGAAAACTAGTACCTATTATTCATAGGTAAGGTTTGCTCTCTGGGACATAATTAATGACTGAATCTAATAAAAACTCTTGAATGAATTGTTTCTGTATTATGTTTTATGTGGGTTCAAGGTAACAAATAAATGCACTGTATACCTAATACCTAGGTATCTAATGCTTGCTCGCAAGATCGGTTACTCCATGCACGTTGGGAGAGATCTATATGCAGCAATGGAGTACAATAGTCTAATTGATTGATAGTTGATAGTTGCATGTTTGCTCTTAAACATTATACTCTATTCAGGCCATACATACAATACATGTAGCCTGTATACCTCCAAAGCATAGAGCGCCAAATTATTTATAGGTCTATGCTAGTGCTAGACGGATTGTTCAATTGGCCAACTGGTTTTCGGTGCAACAGCTTTTACCGGACTTTTTAAATTCAGGATAAATACCAGCGCTATCCCTTAGTCATCTTGTACAATACCCACATACTTACTCAGAGAGGTGGGGTGGTGTTCTTAGCTTCTAACCACTTTTAAGGTTAAGTGGGTAATGCGTAGTGCGCATGATGTGGAAGAAAAATCATGAGACGTAATTATGTGCGAAGTAGTGTCTCCAGATGAGGCAGTGCGCCATTGTGCGATGTGCAGCGAGCGCGAGCCGCGGTACAGTTGTAACGGGACCGGCCGGCCCCGATACGCGCCGTGCGCCTTCCAGAGCGCCGCACAACCGCAGCTCTCAATATCACCGCTCGTACCGTACTCCGGCGGCCGACCCGCCATTGTCTCACGACCACGCTGCATTCTCACTGAGCATACTGTAAAACTGGCGGGTCAAACAGACAATGCCAAGAGGTTACAGTACATATTTTACCACAGAAACAGTCATTTACTTATTGTACACTGTCACTACTCTACAGCTCGAATGGCGCGACTTTGGTTTTTTCCCTTATGATGTAACGGAAAGCAATTATATACCAATTGTATGTTAGATAGCGATTACCTCATAACAATCGCAGTCATATCCTTGAGGCTTATAAAAACTGAATGCAACTTTATTTAATAAGAACGCCAAGAATATGTCAATTGACACTTTTCTTATGGTCCCATAGCGATGAAAAGAAGTAAACACAAACTTAAAGACTAAAACACTGGCGAAAACAATGCTTAGTAAACTTAGTCAAGTGGGAATGATTGCGTTTCAAGTTCTGGGCGAAGGGACACTAGGACACTAGACACTAGGTACGCAAATGTTGTACTGATTATGATTTATATTTCTCTCAAAAGCCAGCTTCTGTCGCAAACCCAACAATACAGAAGCGTCATAAACTAGATGTGCCAAGGCTAGCTATTGTTAATTTCTTAAATCACAATCTCACGAATAGTTGATAACACGGTTCACAGGATACTTAAGCGTGTGATTTATGTATTTGGTTTAGCAATATACCTATATGCATACATGAATGTATATTGATGGAGACACATGGCGGATGTGAGCTGGAGTCGCGTGAGGCGCAGTGCGCTGGAACGGCCGCTCCAGCGAGAGCGCATGCCGGGCCACCAGTCGACCGCCTGCCGAAGCCGCACGCGCCATCGACTTCTATTGATACACAATAGCCGACAAAACAGTGAATGCCTTCAATTGGGAGGGAAGGGAATCAGACCCTGTGTCCTTGTGGTCCTAGCTGGACCGAAATTTCGTTTTTTCCTGTAAATCTAAACTAGTTCCACCATTAATGAACAGTTACCGATCAATGTTTTGCTAAACTTAGTATTTGCTCTTACGCATAAGGTGAATTCCATTTTTCACTTCGTTGTAACAATTTATAGCCGTAGCTATATCCCAGAACTGCTTAAGACTAAGATAAGTCCAATTTTTTAAAGACCATGAAGTAATCGTTACAGCGCTACAAGATACTGATTACGTCACCAGTCAGTCTGACACACATTCTGGTTTGTGGCGGATTTTCAGTTGGACACACCTCCAATTAAACTCGCTTCAGCTCAATCTAGTCCTAAGTAATTAGATACAATAACAATACGATGTTACGTCGTGACCGTCGCGTCGTTAAATAATAATCAGGAAAACTTGTGTCACCCGATGATAACTAGCAGAGCTCTGCGTGTACTCACAACGAGATGATATCATCGTAATTATTATTGTGCTTATTTTGCTTTACATTTGTATAAAATCGTCTAGCTTATAGTATTAAATGATATACATAATATATGACATGCGCTTTATATTGTAACAGTTTATATCTCGTATCGCAAGTCAATTGAAAACCTAAACAATTCTGCTCTGCTCCACCAAGTTGTCGCTTTGGAAGGTTGCAGAACTTTTTAAAGTGGGTTTTGTAATTTCACCCCAAATGGAAAGGCATCTTCTTATAGAGATTCCAGGATTATAGTGAGAGAGAACCACGGGTATAAAGAATTCTAAGTCTAGTTCTTTAGAAATGAAATTATGCTCGGTATATAAACTTTTAGTTGGAGTAAATCGTTTTTGTCGCTGTATTACCTTCGCGCGAAGGTTTACTTAGGTATAGGTACAGGACAAATGGTCGTACACACGCGTGTCGTTGCACAATTGTACGTACGTTAAGGGACGGGTGGCGGGGTGGCGGTGCAGAGCGGGTGTGTGTGGTTGTGCGCTTGCGCTTGTTACGAATGTTTGCGCTCTACATACGGCAAGTCGGCGCTTCCTGCCTGTCGTTTCACTCCGAGTTGTACCTTTTTTTATTAATAGTGTAACATTCGTTTCAGCCGTTACACAATTGAAAGAAATAACAAAAGCTATTAAGGCTAATTTGTTTAACAACTGTCGCTGATGCGTCACGCTTGCGGTTTATGCACTTTATAAAGAGCTGGATTTGAAACGCTGTTACTTTGGGTTTCGGTACGAGATACCACTTGGCAGGCCACTAGTGACAAGATAGACATACAGTAAAGCGAAGCAGAAGTCACCGAACTATTATTTCAGTGACTTGTACCTTTTCTATATTCAATTGTATGTTGTGGGCTCACTCCGATCATCCGGAATCAAAAACCCTTTGTTTTGTTTGAGTCTAAACGCTCCTGACATATACAGAGCGATATGCCTCTATATGTGTTTAATCAAACGTTTAATACCCGTTGGTTTAACACTTCTGACTTACCTTTGATTTCATTCAAAGCTCCACCAAGGTGATCTGTGTATGTTCTCGGAGACCGACCCTGATCGACCTGCCAACTTAAATGTGCTTCATCATCCGGTCTGATTGACTTGTTATTCGGTCTTACATGCCGGTTTGGTGCCCAAACGAGCTCAGAATGCATTCCAATTTATCCATTCCAGATTAGGGCAATTAACAACTTATAGGTTTCACAAACCAGTGCCGTGGCCGGGCTTCAATAGTTTCATTGGTTATGAAATGGAACCCACCCGTAACAAATCGGATACGCTCTGAGAAGTTTTTACGTTTTCTCGTGACGAACTGCCCCGGCTATGACTAAATCTTTACCGAATCTAATACTTTCATTACGATTTAAATTTGATCTTAAATGCGTAAAGCGACAATAGAGCGTTACAAATTTCTCTTCCCACTAATTTGCATTGCACCTGATTGGCACATCCCACTTTAGCAATCGAAAGAAATATCTTAGATTTCAAATATCTCGTAGACAGCTGTTGCAACGACGAAGGTCCATTATACCCTATAACCAATATAAAAAAGTGGCGCCAATGAAAAAAGGTGGATAACGCATGGATCAAGTGCTACGTTATACATCGCTGGATTTCATGTGTGAAGTGGCGCTGAGGTATTGTGTTGTCAACTTGTCACTTGATCCGTCAGTTGAAAAACTTGTGCCTAGAAAAAATAAGTAAACCGAGAAATCGTGTCAAACAATTTTACGAATTAAACGTCTTGAATTGTTCCAATAATAGCCGACGAGGGCTGTTGAGTGGTAACACTCATAACTACATTATTGGCTCTGTTTTTACAATAACGTACACGTTGATCTCATAGTGTATGCAGTTTATGCACTTTAGATTGACATTTATTAGAATTATGTCCACTTAAGAACCAGTTTACGGCCACACTCTGATCTGTTCTCACCGTGCTCGTGTTTATGTTATTCCCCTTGAAGTTATCGATTGGCTCATTGTGTCGACGACGAACTCATGAAGTGCTTGCCACACTTGTGCATAAGTTCACGATAGTACTGGCTACGCTGTGCCGTTTCACACGCTATTTCAAGATTCGGGATTAGACCTTACCTTTTTTATCTTATCTTCATTCCGAACTTAAATGCTTTGAGCAGTTAAGGTTACAGTAGAAATATAAAAAAATAGGTACAGCCACTACGCAGCAGGTACACTGACTCAATAACAAACTTTCGCGTTTATAATATTATTTGAAAAAATTCGTTATCTAAGCCATCAAGGTCGAGATCGAGGACAAGACGACCAGGTTGCGTTGCCAGCGGGGAGTTTCTGGCAATCGCACTCAGTCCAATCATCATTCCCTGAACCTTTTTTCCCAACTCAGTTGGGGTCGGCTTTGCACTCAGTCCAATAGAAGCTAAAATTGACCACGGCTTAAAAAGGTCGAGGAATTGAATAAAAAAAAAAGAGACAGCGGATCGGTCGTATGCATTCGATTTAAAAATACTTACTATAGATAGAAAGAGAAGAAATTTATGTGACGTTAACATTTTTGAATGAACTGCATCCGTCTAGTAAAGAATATTGTTTATACATTTATTGTCTATTGAAAAAAGCCGTGTCGTGAGTCGTGACTGGTTGACCCGAGCGCGCGATGCGGCAAGGCAGCGCAGCATTCCCAGCGGGAGGAGTGGTGGAGGGACGCGAGGGGGAGGGGAGGTGGCACCGACAAGTGAAAGTGCGCCGGAGAACAATCACAATAACAACGGTAACGTTCCAGTGTGCATCGAGCCGGTGACACAGCGCTGACATACACACACAACAAAGAACTTAGCTTATGTTGTGTAGCGTAACTTAAATCTAACTACACTTTAATTGAATAATACTTTTATGCATTATATACCCGGCACGAAGTATAAGTAGAGTTGTATTACCACTTGTTTTTCCTAGCAATTTTCCCCAGCCACGTATTGCGTGGTCGGAAAAATTGCTGTGGTTAGTTAACCTCATCAACAATCATAGCAATTTTTCCGAACTTTGAGTACTAAGTAATATTGCTAGAAATTCCAGTAGAAAAACCAATAATACTGTTATCTCATGAGATCCAGCAATCGAAAACATTGAACCAGTTTAGTCAATTAATTGTAGAAAAATAATAACGAAAGTGAAACAACAATAGAAATCAAGACGCGAATCGAATGTATTTGTGTTTGTGTGGGCACAAATATATAACATCTATGAGTATACACGTGTGTTTGCTTACACAAAGATCTCTTTGTTCACAATTTAAACAATAGGTACCAATTTGAGTGCCGTCAGTGTTCGCGTAGCATGCGGTCAAGGATGCGCGAGTGTGCCGCAGACACTGGCCTGGCATTCGCTACTCGCTACTCGTCACTCGCCACTCGCAGTACTACACTAGCCTAACTGCCTGCTGCAGTGCTACCCATCATTGTCGTTGAATAATTAGCGTATTTTTCTCATAGGTACTTGCTCTATTAGGAGGGATACCTATAATTCCGACGGTACCTATTTATTTACGAGTGGTCCGACATCGGAACTTGGTCACAGGGTCAGACATTATTCACGTCGAGGTCTCACTGTCAGTCGATTTCAAATTAAACGGAAAAATTAGAAAAATTAAGGAGGATATTAAAACGAGTATCTCGATAAACAAGGCACGTTTCCCAGTAACTTGAATGACCGTTGCAGCTCGCCGACTGTCGGGCAGTACGGGTTAAGTAGGTTAATAATACCTTACATTGTACGTGCGGTGCTAAGTATTGTATTGTCCATGTATCCATTTCAAAACCTGTAATGGAGTACAATCTGTACAATAAAGTTGCTAGATATCGAAAGGTAGCAACGAGATGAAAATAAGCGTATTGCTTAAGCTGTCATGCATCGTCGTGACCACACAATGGGTGTTGGCGCTAGGAACCGAGCCATTGTGCCGGGTGCTCCGGCAGCCCGCACTTGACACAATGTTCTGTTAGGTTTCGGTTTACATTACGGACGCGCACATCGCACATACTTACTTAACCAACTCATTACCGTTACCACAATGATATCACTAGATCATGATTGAAAATGTGCGGCCTTTGTGGGATGTGCCATTCTCTTCCTTGGCATCGACTTGCTACATTTCATCGACTGCAGAGTTGTTTCATGTCATTATGTTGTAGTGGACTACGCTCTTCCTGTAGTAGTAGTACTCAGTGACAAGTGTAAGTAGCTACTAATAGTTTTACTGTGAACTAGCATGTCAGTTTAAAATCACTTAACATGTATGACTGCGTATTGTTATTAAACCGTATTGGTAGCTGTATTGTGCATACATCTTGTTCAAAAGCTGAATACGTCAGTACATCTGATGTTTGTAGACTCTTCAGGGCAGACAATGGTATTTAAGTAGTTTGGTCAAACAATTGAAATAGATGCTCTTCTAGCAGGAGAAGATACCTACTTGAAAACAATACAATACATGTTGTGAAGATCATAATTTAAAATCCAAGCATGAGCGATATCACCCTTGAGTTCTCTGCTCGTCAGCGGTTTTCAGAAACTTGCTTAATAAACTCAGTGTTTAAATAATGTCATAATATTTATTTTGCAGTTCTTAGATTTCATTTTATCGCTACTTTTTCGTAAATTAAGCGAACGTAATTACATTAATGTCATACATGAGTTATTATAATGTGGGTACGAGTACAAAATGAACTGTGGCCACAATTGGTGTCGGCGGACGTCGAGACGTCGACGTCGGCGGTCGCTGCCGCCCTGCCCTAGCTCCACCAGCTGATAGCAATTTCCGCGAACCGTAAACAAGCTTTGTTGATATGTTTACTACTCATTATTACAATTATCACTACTATTATACAAACACAACAAATTATTATATTAGGCTCCTCAATTTTCTAAAGTTACGCTATACCAATCGCAATTTTTCCATGTCGCAAAATCCTGCCGAAATAATCTCGCAAAGAGTGCAGTGCGAGCGGATTTTGATATTCATAGGACTTTTAAGAACAATACGTAAGCACGGAGGTGTCAATGAGTAAGAGAAGAGATGGACATTAATTTTGTCCGAAGTATTCTCATTATTATCATCCAATTTCATAATTGAAGCATTATCTATAGCAAACTGTCATTCTTTAGCGATGTTATTGCTAATGAAATTGCCAAGGATGGCTGAGTACTCATTTTATCGTCACATCATTTCTTTTGTAATTTGCATTACAGACCATTTATTAACGTTACGTAACTGCTAATTACTTTTCTCATTAAAATTCAGTTTTATGATAATAAGCTGTACTGCTAACAGACCTGCACGCAGACGACATACTTTTCTAAATATCACCTGTATGCCACCACCAAAGAGGTAGATAGAAGATTTATTTATTTTAACCCTACATTTTGCGAAATATATTTGAACAGCAAACCCAGCAAAAAACAAGAGCAGGAAAATCCAATGTCAAAGTCAAAAATTTTTTTACTGGGTCGTAAAATATGCATGTTACGGCTACGCCACTGCTGCGACAGACATTACTTGTTGCATTCATAGCTACTCACAGCAGGAGTTATTTGCGCAGTGTTCAGATAATGTCGTACCCATGTAGAAGGAAGTTAATGCAGTAAACCCTGCCGAGAAAGTCCGCCACGCGATTGATGGAGGTCTCCTGGCGCTAGAGCAACATGTACTTTACTGACTCAGCATTACCCAGTACGACAACTTCTTAATGCTTTATTTACTTCAGACTGTTACAAAGAACAGAGGTAGGTATAGCGTGAATGACACGCCTTACCACTCAAATTATATTGACGAAGATATTTACGAAACAATAATTGATATTTTTACTGGTTTTACACAAATCATGTAAATGTGAGGGGGTTCAGTTTCGATAAATCGTATTACAATATAACGAGTGGCTCGGAGCTGAACACGACTAGGCCCGGCGATATGAGGTCACTGCGTTTGATTTGATGCAGCTGCTGAGTTCACGAATCAATGAACATCATCCATATAATGACTGTGCCTAGACGAAATAGATATTATATAATTTCCATGCCTCCATGTCCCCGAATGAGGCTACCGATATTTCTCCAGCCATACCAAACACTAGTTTATTAAAATTATTACTGACGTCAAAAAGTTGTAACGATTTGCACAATTTTAAATAAATGAATTAGTTTCAGTATATTTAGTGCCTGTAATAGAATAGGAGCTTGTAGTGTAGCCATCTACGCTTTTGTTTATAAAAAAAACAAACTATTTGAACGTGTAAATAGAATCCTTCGTGGTCACATGCAAAATGCAAATGTAAGCCCAAACTCGTACGAATTAGATATTGCGATGCCATAATGAGCTTGTGAGAATTCCGACATCATTTATTTATGAAGCAGTAAATATGTTAAACACGCGTTGTTATGTTTTGATCATATATCAAAATATCGTTCATAGAATACAATATTAAGACTTCCGCAGCTATCGCTCGTATACTTCTGTGAAGATTTTCAACATATTCCGCAAAGTTGCCCATTAACACTTTCCTAACGTTCCGTGTTTTCATCTCATTGTTCTATAGCCGCGATTGGTCACAATATGTGACAATTTGGCACACAAGCGAGGTTTAAGGTCACTTCCTCTCTGTTTTGTACTCTGAGATATATTGTTATTGTCTAAACAGCGGAGCGATAGTGCGCGCGATGTGCGCTTCGGGTGTGACGTGTGATAACAAACCGGCGCGTGACGCCGCGACCTTCGCGTCCGATCGCGCGATGTGACGCGCTCGTCCAACCACATCGGGTGATCGGCCACCGCGCACCTACACTACCGCCACAGTACATGTGCACGTGTGTGCCCCCCCAGCCTGACGAAGCACCTTGTATTTAAACGATAAGCGCCTACATAGATAAACTTCTTATAAAGAAAAACGTTAGTTGAACTTTTAGTACGTCATTATTTTCGCTAGTGAAAGCCGACCTTATTCACAGTGATGAGGAGCAGGCCGCCTTAAAAGTATATAATAAATTTCAAAGTATGTTTTAAATAAAATATAAAATTATTGTCCTCTAAGTAGGAATTCTCACAAATAGCTTTACTATTGCAATAAAAATCTCACATTTAAAGCTAAAATTCTAATTTGATTAAGATAATAATTGAAGATTAAAAATAACATAAAACATTAAGATTACAGCCCGAAACTTGCATGTATTCCCGATATCACAATACATAGTTGTTTGTAATTAAGTACGTGACGTCACAAGCTAGCAAGGAAGCATAAGTGTGTGTTTTCATTAAAGAAAAAAAAACATTATGGAAGATTAATTTACCATCGTAATTCAACGAAATTGATAACCCAGTTTATATCGAGTTGGTCTCCGTTATTTCAACTGGTAAAAACCAACTTATATGCACGTGGACATGGAATTATGACTGTACTTTCGATGGTTGAATAGAAGCCCCAAGGGTGCCTATGATATTAAGCACTACGACGGATAAAGGAAACACCACTGCATTTTAAACGGGGAAAAAAATCAAGAACTTAGATAAAAAAACGTATTTGACCGTGGTCAACGATCCTCTAATATACACTGCACTGCACGGATCTCCGCGTACAGTAGTTGTCCTCATTCGCACAATTGATGGCGATTCGTGAGCGAGCTCGGAGGTCGAAGATATTATTATCTGCACTTGAACCTCACGTCTCCTAACGTACCTACGCTGCGTGTGTGTTTACGAGCATATTTCATGCGGAGTACCGTTGAATTGTTGGTTTTACGGCGATGATGGTGGCGGATCGACGCGATCCCACCTGATCATCAGTAGCTATGTCGAACTTAAAAGAGTACCAACCACTTTATAACTCGCCTTTATGTTATCGTCAAATCAAGTTTAATAACACTATTTACTTGCTTCTGGTCATGAAATATCAGTTCCGCTTATTATTTGTCTTTATGTAGCGTCGCCGAAGCCATAAACTGAAGTATATTGCTAACAATATTTTGTAGCTACGTAATAGAAGCGATTTATTGCGATCGACCGAGACCTTAGGGACCGAAACATTCACAAATTAAGAATATGCGTAGTAAGTACATCATATGAGACACGTCTAGATGAGATTGTCGACAAATCTGGTACAGACCGAGGTTACTTAGTTAACAATCTAATGTCCCAGCATAAAACTGCCACTAATCATTAGGTACTGCAATTCCAGATGTTGACGTTTTTCAATTCAAATTTTTAAAATTATGTCTCACAAACCTGTGAGGGACTCAGGAGTAAGCATGTGGTAAGATCTAGATGTGCGGTTTGGACCAAATTGTTCGAACAAACTATAGAAAACTCTGACAACCGACACACATCACAAAGCCGACCGTCTCCATCCAGTATGCAGTTGGTTTTTGGCATTCCACCATCAACAGTTGAACCGCAGTGACGTGTCAGCCCACGTGTGGCCGTCCTCGGCGGTGGGCACCCATTCAAGCTCGCATTATGCACGTTCACGCTCTAATTCATTCGTTAATATTCTACTGCTCACTAGCTATATCTAGCAGCGGTTCGGTGACTATGGACATGCAGAGAGCTATATAAGCATTTGTCTGGAGTCGGATATCCAATGGAACTGGCATTATGATTTTGTGTGGTAACTGGTACCTAATTTAATTTCCAGGGGACGCATTTGATAGTCTCAAAACATCTTTGGTTTATTTTTTATGATAGCCGTACACTTTAGAGTATAATTGCGCAAACTTAGGCTTGTGCAAATACACGTTAATGAAACTTGCACAAGTATCTTCCAACCCACGTTACAATATATTTGTGCAAGCCTAAAGCATAATCGTAACGTGCGTGGCTACCATTAGGAATGAAGACGAAGTTTTATTTCTTTGTACCTATCCTTCAAAGGATATACAAGCATATAATAAAGAAAAGGGATTGAATAACACCACGAACCTGCCCATATTTAGATTTCTATCTGTAAGATTATTATGTGCCACAGCTAGAAATAGACTTTACATTTGCTATGAGTGCACGCGTGCGCCGTCGGCACCTGTTTCCTGAGTTGCAAATGCAACCGTTTCTGTTTGTTTTAGATTAATTGATTACTGAAGTGTATTTTATTTCTTTCCAGGTAAGTAGCCGATGCGATCCTCGAGTTTCTCAATAGCGGCTTTCTGCGCAACGGTTTAGTAAGTCACGAACGGACATTCTACCGTTTTGCGAGCCAATACCGCAGTTTGTTTCGATATGTTAGTGGAGCACCGGCATGCGGCAGACAGGCGCGGGTGCTGCCGCCCCTGCCGGCCGTGAGGTAACGCGCGGTGCAATCCTCGCTGGATTGTTTTGAAAGCCGGACGCGGGCTGCGCCGGCGCACGGCGCCGCCGCTCCGCAATCAGCACTCACACACGTGAGTTGTGCAACTCCTCACGGTCGCTATTTAGCGCAGGATTTTCGCCACTACTTTCGTCACGCTCTTTTGTCATAAAAGCTACTGTTATACTTATTTTATTTAATTACTCGTATAAGTCGCCGTAACCTTTTGTAATATTCATGCGGCATTTGTCTCTAAAGGGCCATTACGCAATGCTGACCACATAACGCGTTTTACCGCTGTGTCCTAGCACTCCTAACTAATATAACTAGTTAACTACCAACTGCTTTTATTACGGGGGCTCCGGGGATCTAGGGGGCTGGGAATGTACATTTAAATCATTTTTACCGTCGTCAGACTTCAATGTTTTTGGAATATTGGGTATCCTTGGAGTGGGTGTCATTTCACTATTTTGTAACTAAAATCTAAAACGCATAGTCATTACGCCACGTCGGCGTCGTCGTGGACTCCATTAGAAACCGTCGGCCTAGTAGGGCATCTTTTTGACCGCATTCGTGACAGATTTCACTTCACTCCAACCTTTGTGTCGATTCACGGTCACGTTGGTCGCACACCAAAAGGTGACCGCGCCGCTCGCGCTCGTTTCTACCAGTCATTTCGTGATTGCTAACAATTCGTACTTTTACCAGCACGATTACGACCGAAGTAGTTGCTAGTACCACACATTCACACAATGTTGACGTTAACCTCAGTATGCTGCATTGCAGAGGGCTTCGGAGAGTGTCGAAGACCTCTCGTCGTTTCGTTTGCATCCTCTCCTTTTTATTAATGTTGGTGACACCTCTGAAATTGTTACTATTGGATCTAGGCGGAAGACAAGTGTCTTGTTGTTGGTTATTTTTTTTTTTTTTTTATACTACGTAGGTGGCAGACAAGCACACGGCCCACCTGATGGAAAGCGGCCACCGTGGCCTATGAACGTGTGCAACACTAAGGGTGTCACACACGCGCTGCCCACCATGATGATTGTTATGATTGGTTAGATTATTAACTGTGTTTTATATTTTCTTCTTGAAAAAACTCATACATGCTCTGTTAAGGAATGACGGTCTCATCAGGAACCTTGTTATATTTGAACATTGCCTACTTCTGATAGAGAAAAACAAAGTGTACCTACGTACCTATCGCGTATGTAAATGATCCGATGTGTACATAAAGCAGTAGTGAGTAAATAGGTCGTTGACTCGGGTCACGTGTGGCGACGTGCGAGGAGTGCCAACGAGCTGGTGATCGCTAATGAGCTTGTAAATAAACCGCAACCGTTAATTAGTATTCCCGCCGAGCCGTCACCGGTCACCGGTCACCGGCCAGCGTGCTCGGACTGCAGCCACAGCACCACGGCCTGCCGCCTGGGTCACTGGACTCGCTGACACGCCACCTCCACTTGCCGCTGGACAGTTTACACTAATGCCCACTACGGCGCGCCTATCGATCCATGGAAGGAGTATTGCTGTATGGGTATTGGTGTAACTGTCATCTGTTATTGTAGAACATAATTAATGATCCTGAACCCGGACAAATATGGTCTCGAGCCTAGAGACGACTAGGAAAGATCGCCTTAACTTCTTTTTTATCTCAACCATTATGATGTGACCAGAATTATCTTATCTTTATAGTTAGAACTGTGACATACTGCACTGTTGTCTAAAAACTAAGGAAGACCATATTCATACCAAACTCGCTTCAATATTATCTGACTGAACACGGAATTTTCCCACCAGTAACCGCACTGGCAGATATCGGGCGAGCACTTCAAATAATATGCCATGGTGGTTTGCTGCCGCGGGCAACATTGTCAATCATATCGCAACAGGAAACATGTACGGACAATTATAGCATTGTACCTATACCGCGCAAACGATACGCAAAACTCGACCACGAAATGTTCATGGCAAAATAACAAATGAAAAAGTACGACGACCGCAATAAACGCCGACGAAAAGTAAACAATTCAAATTTATAGCCAGTGTCACACGGTATATGTAGAATCCATAACATATAAACTCACGCCTATATCCCCGAAGAGGTAGGCAGAAGTGCTTGCACCCACATTTCGCCAGTTTATGTTTAGGTTCCAATGTAATATAAAAAGGTGGTGAGCCTATTGCTATTAACCAGGCACTAACAAACCTGCGATCAATACACACATAAATTTGAAAACCATCGAAAAGTCATTGGTGTGTGCCTTGGTGAAACCTGGGATCAAACCTGAGACCTCGTCTGAGCCGCGGTTCACTACATAATAATTATATCCAATCCATCGAAATCTGTTCAAACGTCTACAACATAACACTCCCTTTTTTGGACAGTTGTGTACGTATTTAGTGGATTGTAAATGGAGTCATTATAATTTATATGAAACTTAACGAGTTTTAAAAACCAATCTCGTCAGAATCAGTGCAACGAATCGCGAGAATAGAAACTAGCGGAGATGAATTTGATTGCTTGCGGTCGCGTCGGTTCAGCGAGCCCGTTGAGTTGACTATTAACTGAGTGTGACCATAAGTTCAATGTTTATTTGATTACTGCAGACTGCTTGTGTAAGGGAGCTCTGTGAAACCATACGTGCATAGCGACAACCAGCCAACAGTTTGTGTCCTTGAATTATAACTGCTTTCCCGACGTGGATCAATGGTGGACTGTCTGCTGAGTATGAGGTCCTGTCCTGGGTTGTTTTCCCGAATTATCTCGAGAAAAATGATCTGTAGTGACACGAAGTATGGAGAATATGCAGAATTTATCCCTCATTACGTTGAACCTAAATTATGGGTGGTTTATATTGGTGTAAACACCTCTGCCTACTTCTACCCCTACCAAGTATGCCACCAACGCGACGTGAAATCCTAACGAAGTGAGATAACTCGCAGGGGAGATGAACGAATGTGGTGCGGATGGTTAATAGTAGTTTAATAGTGAAAAAAAATTAAAACAAGTACACAAAAATAATACGTGTATGCGCTGTTGACCCGTGAAGAGTTCCTCTGTCTAGAGTTGATACTAGATATCGATTCAGGTCATGCTTGCTGACAAAATCGCATTGTCATTGGTTAAGGCCTCATGACTAAATCGACTCGGCAATGACTTGTAATTTCTTACCTTCAGAAAATCCAAACATTGCAAATTAAAAGCTTGTACAAAATACAAATGCACAAGCTGTGCACAAGCTTGGTAGGTTCATTGAATCTACATGATGCATGTGATTTTACGACGCAGGACAAACGAATGACAATGATAACAGGCTATTCGGGCAGCTGTTATCTGCGACACACATTTTAATGGCACCGCTTCCAACTCGCCTTTGTTGTCCGCCGCGTCACGGAGTGCGATTGCTAGGATAACATCACATTGCTTTACAAATTTGAATAACACGTATTCGAGACCGCTTCAGATTATTCTCGTACTTTCTTGTAGGTTTGTGTACATTATAGCTTCATTAAACCAGGCCCGGGCTATTTCCCATTGGCAGACCATTGGGATTTCTGGGAGATAAACCAGAAAGCCGCGACTGGAGCCTGTCTTACTTGTGTATCAATAAAATTATTGTCATAGAGACTACATTACCCATTACTCGTTACACTTTGCACCTCCCATAGGTAGATTAAAGACAAGAGTTAAACAGAATGAAGGCACCGAAACAATTTGTTATTTTTTATTTGATTAAATTGGAGCAGTACACTGTCTGTTGGGCTTAATTGGCATGTTGTGCAAGCGACGCCTGCGCCCGCGCCGGTAGCACACCGCAATTGCTACCATTACAGCCGCTTGATGTATGATGCTGTTCGCGAATAGAACCGTGTGTTTGTATATCGTAACTTCTATAAATTACTGATACGCCCACCAATCTCATCCATCACGAGCACGGGGGAATCAAACATCACATGCGTATGCGCTGTCTGTTGCATAGATAGATTAGGGTTATTTACGACTCGATGGCGACTTGTGTTCGTTAAACGATAACCAGTGGCCTTCATTGAGGCTCGCTCTAGTGGCTTACCGTAAACGACGTAAACAGAACACGTTTCGCCACACCGCGGCATCCTCGTGCAGAGCGCGGAGCCGGAGGAGAGTTGGGCAAGACCGCAAGACGCGCGGCGCGTGCTCCAACAGAATTATATTATAATAATGTAGCACAATGTAGTTCTTTTGTCGGCATGATAACGACGATAAGTATATATTATTACAATAATAAAAACAAATATGGGTGGTTCTTATAGAGCTAGTTTCACCAGATATGGCACGAAACTGTGATGTTTTCGACAGAGAACAGGCCTATGTTGAAATGAAATGAAATATGTCACATATTAGTTTGATTGCCCTTCAATCAAATTTAAAGAGTGTCACCTCTGACCCGAGGAAAATGAATAGTTGCGATGTAAGGTAGGTCGGAGTGATGAGTGGTGGTGACGTGGGAACCGGTTGTGGTCGTCGGGGACACATTTGGCAATAACGGTTTATCCACGGAACACATAATACATAATGTATTTATTATATTCACAAACATTAATATTCAAAATGTAAAATGTTTTATTCAACTAGGTCAATGTTCGACCTGCCCAATAGTCGACAGCCGACAGGTATTTATACTTGAAAATGAGATTTCTATTTAAAAATATGATAGTCATAATATTATAGTATAATCTACGTGATGATTTGCGACAAGAGCACGCACAAAGTGCCAAAGAACTGCAGAAATAGTCTCTAGGTCACCTTTTGCGAAAACGAGTAGAAAAGTTGATTCCGCTCTTTTGCATTGCCAATAACTCAGTTTGCGAATTGTGTTTACATTTGGCGGGCCGATGGTTTAATCTAATTTGACGCGGATTACTGTGATGTTTGTCAAATTAGATTGCATCAGTAAGCCAATTAGGGAGGTGTGGGTTGTCCGCACGTTTCGCCAACTAGCTGAAGAAATCAACTGTGTAGGACATAATCCGTAATAATAATGTTGTATGTCAATGGTAATTTAGTAAAAGCTCCGTTCGAAACCTAACCTTTCTTGTTTTTAGAAGCTCACTGGGGACCCGTTCCTTAATGTAATCGACAATATTCATAATTAATGAGCATGTATTCATTTCCCCTGTTCAAACATCAGATAAGGGGCTATGTACCTACGTGTGGTACGAGTTTTGAGGTCGAATGAGCAACGGACACAATCAACGCCTGGCTCTGTCCGACGACATTGGCAACAGTTATCACTTATCAGTTCGGCTGTAGGTGGTTTGAAGTGCACCCGCAGGCTAGAGGCACCCGGTATCTACCAACCTACGTACACGGTACGTGTGCCGCGGGTAGCATGTGTCGTGTGGGAAGTGGGTCGCATGGTGCGTTGTGCAAGCTCCGCCTCCGCAGCCCCACGTTCGTTATTACCATCACGTGGTCATATGCATACGCTATCAATCGTTTTGTATCGATTCCTTTAATTGCCTATCGTTAGCAGCAAGCAATAGCAGCGAGTGAGCTGCTTTGTACGAAGTGCTATGTGGCGGATCTAAAAGCTTGTGTTTGTTAGGTGAACTAACAAAACATTCATACCGACTATATTCATCTTCTACGCACAATAAAGCCTCGATTTATGATATTACAAGCTGACCCGCGCAACTTCGTCTGCATCGCCCCATTTTCGCTACATTTTTCACTCCTGCTCCGCACATGTTGGTCGTAGCTTGATGTTATACACATAATATATGAACCTTCCTCTTTAACCACTCCAACTATTAAAATAAATCGCTTCAAAATCCGTTGCGTAATTTTAAAGATATGAGCATACATAGGGATATAGGGACACAGAAAGCGACTTTGTTTTAAACTATGTAGTGATATTCATACTGTCACGGCTCGGTTTTACATACTGTACATCCTCGATGTGATAGGCAGAGGTGAATATAAAGATAGCCCTTAGTGAAAAGATGGAAGAGCCTTGCAGAGTTTCCTACACGATTTGTATTGTGAGACCTCTAGAGCCAGACCACTTTGATGAAATAAAGTAATTTGGCTGGGACAAGTTACAAATATTAAATGGATGAACACGAGGAAAATGGTGACAAAGGTAAAGAAAGCCAGGTAGTACTTTTACTCTCGTAAACATTATCTTACTGCTACTAAAGATGGATATTATGAGACAGTTTAATAAAAGAGTGCTACCCTTCAGCCAACTCAAGCTTCATAATGCTATTTCAAGTTGCTTACTGCATTGCGGGTTTCGCAAAAATCTTAGATAATCTCCTGCAGATGGCGAACTTCGTCCTAAAAGAACACTGCGACGACACCGCAACAAATCAAGTACATGCCCCCCCTTCGACACGACAGCTCTTGTTAAAGTAATCAGAGCTACTGTTGCTTCTACGCCTGACATAGGTACATGCCTTGTTTACATGTTGCAATAATTCCTATCAAAGTAAACTACGTTCTAAGGTCCTCTCAAAGTGTAATGAGTGACGTGCAAACCCAAATAACTAACTTAAGTTTGGCCTGATCCTGGATCACTGGATAAATCAGTTAATTCATAACATAACATAACATAAGCTCACGCCAATATCTCCGAAGGGCTGGGCAGAGGTGCTAGCACCCACATTTCGCCGGTTTATGTTTAGGTCCCAATGTAGTAGGTGGCGAGCCTATTGCCATCATCAGTTAATTAGTAAAATGGAAAATTTACTGTGCATTACTTGCGTATGGTGGTGTATGTACTTCTATAAGTATACGGTGATAAGGCAGTCAGGCAGTGACGTAAGAGTACATAATCTGCCTCGTCCGGCGGTAGTCATACATTATCACCACCGGTAATCACTTTATTGGAACTGTATTGTTATTGATCAAGACAGTAAATTACTGATTACGTTGGTCATTGCGTTCTTTCGGGAAATATTAATATAGAAATTCTTGTAACATTCACAGAAATTACACATAAATACACTAATATTAGGTAAAAGGATAATTTTGACATCGGTTTAGGTAATGAGTAATGAGATTGACGCATGTCATGCCATTAACGTAACACCTGACGAGTGGTAATTCGGATCTTGGGCTCTTTCTACAACCTTGGGTCCTTTAAGCGGTGCTGAATAAACTATAACAAAACTTCATATTAGCATTGGTGGCAATTATAGTGGTGACCTTCGTTCATGAAATTTCACCTTTAACTTATCGGGAGGGGATGAGAAATCGTTGGCTGGCACTAGACATAAGATTTAAGAATCAATTATACCTGAGTGAAATAATGTTTCTAAATTTGTTCAGGCAAGTGTAGTAAGAAATATATGATTTGTATTTGTGCGAGATTTGTTCAATACGGCAACGAGGGCGGCCCCCGGGTGCGGCGCGGGGTGCTGGGGTGTCCTATATTCAGCACAAGTCGGCTACTAAAACTTCTCAGATTACTGAAATTACTTTTCTCGGAACCTGTTCCAATATTTATTAAATCCATTTCTCTTTACCAAAAAACGATAAGGCTGCCTATATCTATTGGTTCCGGGCAGCTTTCCTCATTCCCAAGAAATATAAAGTCATAGGTAGTAAGTATGATAGCCAGTGTCTCCCTAAATTCTCATAAATTGTTGCCTGTTTTTGTAAATCACGATTATAATTGATTACAGGAAATGGTTCAAACATTTTGTTGCTTATACAATGCACTTTGTTGCTAACAGACATGTCTGTCTGTATTTACTTCATTCGGTAAATAATTGTATTCTTCATTGAGAATTGTATACCTATATAAGTATAGCTTTTATACACAGATTGAATAAAAAACTTGAAGGCTTAGAAGGTAAGAAACATCGTCTTTCCTCGTTCTTTATTATTTAATTTTTCCTCTTTCGTCCAAGCTTCGACACAGTGAATACGTGTTACTAGTTCATTTCTTAAATTTAATTAAAATAAACAAACATATAGCGTTCAAATTGATCTACCATTTCCGAGAACTAAAGTTATATAATTATATTATAAACAAGTTACAAGCCGCAAGTGAAGTTCAACCTTATCGGTCTATCAGCGAGCGTTGCCGATCGGTCTGCAGATATCAACGGGGCGCCCCTCACACCCGCTGTGTTAAAGAGACAGGTGATATTTTCGTCTTTCTTTACCGCTGCGCCGACGTCTATCGCTCGGCCACTGTATAGCCTAGGTACGTGCTATACTCTAGTACGAGTATTTACCTAACTAACTTGCTATACAGATATAAACAAATACTTATTAGCTCGCTACCGATCGTAAGCGTAATATTTTTAACATTACGATACGAAGCAACTTGTGCAGAGAAATAACAATATGTCGGTACGACGCTCGCCCGTGTCTACTTCTCCATCTACTGGGGCACATACACAATCAGAATCCGACATAAATGCTATCTGCGATGCATCATTTGTTAATGTAAATCGCTATAAGCGGCGCCTCACGGCCCAGCCTAGCCCACCGGGTTCGGAACAGAATCTGAGTCAGGACATTAAGGAGCTCTTAATTACTTGGAAATCGGAATTTCAAACTAAGATTGATGAAATGAGTAATAATCAAAACATGTTAATTAGTAAACTATCCTCAGATATTAAGGAGCTGAAGTTACAAAATGCTAAATTAAATAAATCAAACGAGGATATAGCGTTATCTATGTCATTTATAAATAAGCAATATGAAGAAATTAAGTCTGGTATTGAGAGTCTACAAAAGGAACGAGTCGCACAAAACAGGAGCATTGAAAATCTTGAAAGAAAAATACAGGATCTACAACTCAAATCCAGGTCTTCAAACGTGGAGATCAGGAATATACCACAGCCAGAAAGAGAAACTGTAGTGGATCTAAAAAATACATTATGTAAAATAGGTCAAGTCATCGGAACCCCAATATCCCCTACCGACCTACGGGACATATTTCGTATTCCCGGAAAACCCGGTACAATCCGTCCGATCGTTGCTGAGTTTAAGACCGTCCAGATGAAACTAGATACAATCTCGGCAGTCCGGGAATTTAATAAGGGTAAGAAACCACAGGAAAAACTTAATACGGAGGCAATTAAAATTCCTGGAAACCGATTTGCCGTATATGTCTCTGACTATCTACCTGCTAGCTCAAAGAAGCTCTTCTATCAGACACGTGAATTTGCTAAAAAATTCGGCTTCAAATACTGCTGGACACTAAATGGAAATATTTTTCTCCGGAAGGCGGATGGTGAAAAGCAAATACTGATTTCAGCTGAGAAGTGTTTATTAGACATGCAAAAAAATATGTGACTAATATTGTCTTATATCTATAAGAAACCACTTCATCTTACTAAATATAACAAGTTATTACAAGTTTGCCATTGTATATTGCATGTCTGCTACTGGACTCCTTTACCTGTAAAAAAGAAATACAACTGTTGCTTAGTTTTAAGGTGTAAAAAAATAGATGATTTAATATTTTTTAAGTATGTATACTCACACAACACAACTTTCACACTGATCACAATTTACACACAATTATACTCAATCTTAGTCCGAATTTATCACTTTACCAATATAACTGCTATTAAAATACAAATTATATATTACTGCACAAATCCTCATTCATATATAATAACTTTCATACTGACAATCATACTATCTTACAAACACAAAACATATACAAAATCCCACGACACACCCCTAGTTTTATCACTCCAGATGCCTAATGTAACTATTTCCATGTTATCATACTACAATATGTATTGCATACAGAGTCACTTACACTTTCAAAATCTTTCAAAAATACACTCAACTTCACAGACTCACCCTATCGGCGTTTTATCTCTAAATAAAAGTCGGGTAAAAATTTGCATATTATATCAGGTAACTAATATTATCTTAAACATACTCTCTTACCTTCATATAAAACTTATTTTCTGTGATGTAAAAATAAAAAATGACTGACATAAATGATATAAACTTAGAATTAGATACGATCCCTCCCCCGACGTCATTTATCTGCCAGACAGAGTTCTGTACAACGTATCTCACACCTTATCAAAAAGCCCTGAAAATAATACATATTAACATACGCAGTATTAATAAGAACTTTGACCAATTTTGTGTAATGCTTTCGGTAACAAAAATCATATTTGACATAATAATCTTTACTGAGTGTTGGCTTTGTAAAACAAATGCTCCACCTACACTTGATGGATATACTTCATATTCCTCAAAATCATTAAAAAATCAAAATGATGGTATACTTATTTACACAAATAAAGAACTAACATGTAGAGTAAATGAACCATTTTTTAAAGGCGGTAGCTGCATGATCTGCCAAGTTAACAACAACATTGGCATCGTGGTTATTTATCGCTCACCATCATTTAAAACTATTGATGACCATCATAGCTTCTTAGAGAGTTTAAATAATATTTATACGGGACTAAGTATGCAGCATACAGTACTGATAGGGGATATGAATATAGATATCACATCAAATAGCTCGGACCCATTATACGAGGAGTATACCACACTCAATGCATCACATGGTTTATTCCCCACTCATACTTATCCCACAAGAAGCAGTAAAAAGTGCGTAGATCATGTTTTTATTAATAATAAACTTTCTTCTACAACATTAATTTTAGAATCTCATATAACTGACCACACTCCTATAGCACTGTTTCTTAATCAAGATAAACCTACACGTACTCATTCCAATACGAAAACTTGTACGAACCACTTAAACATCAAGTCAGTACTTGATAAGACAGACTTCTCATGCATATTAGAAATGAATGACGCAAATTTAGCAGCTAATAAGTTCATAAGCACAGTATCATCTATCGTAACATCGCAAACCAAAACCGTACAAATCTCCAACAGAAACAGGATCCTTAAACCCTGGATGACTCCAGGACTTGTTAGGTGTATAAAAAACCGAGACAAGCTACACATTAAATTCAGACAATCTCCTGAAAATATGACACTTAAAATTTCCTATACACGATACCGAAACTTCTGCAATCGTCTTCTACGAAAGCTAAAATTAGCATACCATAAAAACCTGATAGAAGAAGCTGGCTCAAATAGTAAAGCTCTGTGGCAAGCCATAAAGAAAGTTACTAGCACTCAGAAATGTTACGACAGCCCTGTTGAACTACTGAAAATCTGTGACGACCCAAAACAGTCTGTAAATAAAGTTTGTAACTTTTTTTGCTCAGTAGGTAAAACCTTATCTGAAAATATTGCTCCTAATAACCCTGAAAATTGTTTAACAGCCTCTTCACTATTCATCCCTACAGTGAATGCAACAAAATCCATGGTTTTGCTGGAAGTGGACAAAACTGAAGTGGAAGCAATTATAATGCAGATGCGAGGAAGCTGTGCCACGGGATGGGATGGTATATCATCTCAAGTCTTAAAAAATTCACGTGACTCGCTTATCCCTCCCATAACACACATTTGCAATCTGGCAATAAGCACTGGTGTATTCCCCGATGCTCTAAAGAAGGCTATAATCCATCCAATTTACAAGGGCGGGGACAGAGACAGTGTTAACAATTATCGTCCCATTTCCATTCTCTCGGCAATATCAAAAATTTTAGAAAAAATATTAAACAAAGCTCTTAAAAACTACATGACTAAATATGATATACTAGCTAAGAATCAGTACGGCTTCCGGACAAACGTATCCACGGAGGACGCTGTGATCGACTTAACAAATACTGTAGTAAAAAATTTGGACAGCAACAACAGATGCTTGTGCATATTTTTGGACCTTTCCAAAGCATTTGATACTGTCTCTGTCCCTATCCTTCTTAATAAACTGGATAAACTGGGTATTCGAGGTACTGTTCATGGGCTGTTTGAGAGTTATCTCACTAACCGTATGCAAAGGGTTAAAATGGGAAACCATCTGAGCGATGAGATAATGTCTACTTACGGCGTCCCTCAGGGAAGTATTCTGGGCCCCACATTGTTCCAGCTGTACATAAACGACCTCTGCACTATGGCTTTACCGTATTCTAGTATCTTTACATACGCAGATGACACGGCAATAGTTGTATGGGGTCCAAACTGGGCAACAGTGAAAGAGAGGGCGGAATACTCTTTGAAACAAGTTATGAGCTGGCTTTCTAAAAACTTGCTTACACTAAACTTAAGCAAAACAGTCTACCTCCCATTCTTTTTGTCTAAAATAAACTCACCCCCGCAAAATTTTTCAATAGTAGCCCACAATTGCCTCCAACCTAGTAACTGTACCTGTCAAGAAATATCGTGTGCGGCAAACGTAAAATATTTAGGTGTGCAGATTGACTGTAGTCTGAAATGGGACACGCAGGTAGAAGCAGTTAAATCAAGAGTTCGTAGATTAATATACCTCTTTAAAACCTTACGGGGTACTACCACAAATGACCGGCTGAGACTGATTTACCTCGCTTTATGCCAGTCTATTATACTATACTGTATCCCGGTTTGGGGTGGATCCGTTAAAACTCAAATGCTGGAACTGGAAAGGGCACAAAGAGCTGTGCTTAAGGTTATGTATAGTAAACCGATAAAATATCCAACTTCACAGCTTTACGCTGAATGCAAAGTACTAACGGTCAGAAAGCTCTTCATCCTACAGTGCATACTAAGAGTTCACAAAAACGTGCCTCCTCCAAACCCCAGAATACGTAAAAAGCAACCCGTGTGTCCCGTATTACGCTGTAGGACCTCTTTCGCCAGACGACAGTTCAAAAAACTGGGCTATAAACTGTACAACACCCTTAATATAAAAGAAAATATTGTAGAACTCAACCATCACGAACTGAAAAAGAAAGTAACGGATTGGCTACTCAAACTCAATTACGAAGACACTGAAACACTACTAAAATTCATTGAGTAAACACAATTAAACACACACTCCGACACACCTTCACACACACACACACACCCACACGCGCGCGCACACACACACACACACACTCACACACACACACACACACACACACACACACACACACACACACACACACACACACACACAAACACACACACACACACACACACACACACACACACACACACACACACACACACACAAGCAACTAATATAATTGCACACCCATATGTACACTTACTTATACATAAACAATAATATCGATTAATATAGTTAAAAAATATGTATATATATATATATGTTTAGACTTACCTGTGGCTCATTTTCACTGTGGTGTCATGTATCCAAAATAAACAAATTGTTTATTCTACAAATGAGCACTGTGTCCCAAAATACAGGCCTCAGCCTAGTTTGGGATTCAGTTTTACGTACTTTTAAGCCCAAAAATTTGAAATATTTTAGTAAATTAGTAAATAAAAAATAAATATTTACCGCTCCATTTGCAGTGGTAATTACGTGTCCGTGACGTCACGCGCTCGTCTCCCTGCGCGGCGCCCACGAGGCGAGCCCGGGAGAGCAACAGGTGCCCATGTCACCCACCCCCTACGCTCTGTCCCCCCCGACACCCACGCACTGACGTCACCTTTTCTACCTACCTTTGCTTCATCGAGATTAGATTTTTTAACGATATGTTTACGTTAGAACAACACAGCAGATTTTGTTTTCATTACGTCCGTTATATAATGAATAATGATGTCATTTGCCTCGATCGATATTCATATTTGTACATACAATAACTATAAACTAGTAATTGTTGAAGGTCAATCGTAAAGTGAGGACCTTGGAAATATGAATAGTCGTAGCGGAGATTGTCGCCGCCGCCGCCGGCCGCCCTGACAATAAATCAATTGTTCAAATATTGTCTATAGAACTGAAGTAGGCAGGTACACAATTTACGACAGGGACTATTCCATGGATTCAAGTTTCAACACTACAACAAACACGTCCGTCATCATGGACATGGACACTACATGGACACGACTTTTGTTACAACACGTCACGTAAATAGTAACGGCGGTGTTGATGGAGAGGTATTAGTGCAATACACGTTATCCGGCAGATTACAGGGCTTAATTTGTGAACAGCTTTTGTAACTCATCCATACATGTTTGACAAAAAAATTCAGGGTTTAGGTACCTATTTTTTGCTGCTTCTTTTTAATACGCAATCTGACGTAATCATAAATACAACTCAATCAACTCTTTGCCATAAAAAGAACGAGGAAAGACGATGTTTCTTACCTTCTAAGCCTTCAAGTTTTTTATTCAATCTGTGTATAAAAGCTATACTTATATAGGTATACAATTCTCAATGAAGAATACAATTATTTACCGAATGAAGTAAATACAGACAGACATGTCTGTTAGCAACAAAGTGCATTGTATAAGCAACAAAATGTTTGAACCATTTCCTGTAATCAATTATAATCGTGATTTACAAAAACAGGCAACAATTTTTTTTCGTTGACAGTTAACTCAGCTTGGCAAATTTATGGGATCCGATACGGTCAATTTCTATAGTGATAATAAAAGTCGAGTAAAAGAATCCATTGACAAGAAGAATTCAATTGAAGAAAGAGATACACAACAGAAACTCCATCATTCACGATCAAAGTGCTCGTGCGGTGGTCGACGGCTGCCACGCACTACTGCCACTCTTCAATGAACTCGAGTACCGACCTATACTTTATTATTTAGATGAGAAGAACAACTTTCGTAAATCCGGTTTACGTCCAATTCTTTTTGGTCAGATCAAGATTTAGTTTTACAATTTTCTCACAAATTAGGAACGTTATTTTAGGCAAATCCTTTCTTGATTTGTTTAAGTTTATTATTTATTTTGAGTCTATCTGGAAATGGTCTACGACATATTTAGACTCTCATCAATAAGAAATGAAAATATTTATGAGTCTAACTAAATAAAACGTGAAAGGTATTTAACGTAAGTCTATAATTTTAATTACCTACTTTTTGCAGACAGAGAACATAATTGTTGTGACTACTATAGTATTATCTCTGGGTAGGTATATCATAACGCGTAGCGTGTAGGTTCATTATAAACATCTTGTGACTTGTATTAAGCAATTTGGGAAAGTTACTTAAAGCCAACGAAATAACTTTTAGTTCTAAAACAAAACAGCGAACCTGTATTATTAATATAATTGATTTCATGAACGGGGACTCAAGAAGATCGAATCTACATGATTTGATGATGACGGGCAAAAAAGGGTATTTAGGAACAGTTTAGAATGAGGGAGCAGTACCCGATTGACGACACAGACCCTCTCTCTATTAGTATTAAAGGGGATTAATACGAGTATTAGTAGTGCTAAACGGGTTTTTGTGGTACCGACAATATGACCCGAACTTTAAGTAAAAATCCAATTATGATCATTACTGTTTTCAATCATTTCTTTCAAAGCCCTTGCTTGCCAAACTCTCGTCGTTTAAATCTGATATTTGGCATGTACCCATCATCATATAGATATTCATCACTTTCTAATATAGCAACCGGCTGCATTGCTGAGCAGCCTCACTATTTCACGGCGGATTAACGACATGGTGTATATACTATATATACATACTCATACAAATTGACAAATAAGTACATATTCGTATTAGGACTGTTTTGGAGATCTTCATGTCGTGTCGATGCCACTTCTTAACTCTCTCCATTGGCCGACCAGCGTGTCTCAAAACCTGCTCTTAGTTCAAGGATAATAAAGTGTATTGTTCGCCGTCTGCATTGTTCGCATCGAACAGGAAATCTCATCTGTTTTGTTTGGCTCTAAACGTTTAAGGCACTCAAGGTGACTCGGACAATGCATTTCACAAGATGTGGCGTGGCTAGCTCCTATCGCCTTGACTCTGATATCTTCACAAGTTTAGTAATATAGCTCACATGTCCCAATAACGTGATGATGGCGTCCGTGCACTAATTTAGCGGCTGTTTCGAAATGGTGCGGTGGTCCATTTGCTAAACTAATCTATATATTCAATTTTGACGTTTAGTAAATTCAATTTAATGGTTTATACAGAATAAATGATTTTTGAATTTTCAATTTTGAGGCAACTTAATGAGTGCTAAAACTTACATACATATTTTATAAGGCACAGGCCATAGAGAAGTAAGAAAAGCGCGGTTCAAACTTTGGAAGTGAGCAGTATAGCTGGGCTGGGATTACGACGTAGAAATAGCGTGAAGGAGCGTTGTAGTATGGTAAAAGATGTTGTGATAATGGAAGGGGTGTTTAAATGGTGCAAACACGTAGACAGGATCTACGGCAGAAGATTGAGGAAACAAATTCACGAAGAATTTAGGGGCATACTGGGCAATCCGGTAAGGACCGACTGGGCTTGCGTATGTCAATCAGATTGAAGAAGTTTAAAGACCAGCTCGAAGATAAATCATCCGGCGAGCATGTATGAAAGCAATGATGAAAATATAAAGAGTTATTCCTGGATCGTAGCCAATAAAAAGAGGTGTGACTGTATGTATGTTATGTACACACATCGAAGTGGGGCATCGTTCTAGAAAGGTGACGTAAACGCCTTAGGATAATGCGATATACCTCGATAAGTACGCGTCGTGTAACTGCGATGTGTGTGAGGCCATCGTCCCGTGTTTAATGAGGGGTGAAAGTGTAGTTTTCATCATCAGTCTCGGGGGCGAGCAGCGCGCGGACTCACACGTTGTTTTGTCAGTTTAACTTTGAGCTGGCGCTGTCTTTATTCACCCACTTTTTGTTGTTCTTTGTTATATAATGCACTTATTAACTCATAAGCATAGGTTCACCTAACGCGGAATTTCCGTCCAATCACGCTGCTACACTTTGCACATAAAACATATTTTAACATAGATAGCTCTTTATTGTACACAATAATACAAACATTTACAATATGGACATAAACAAACAGCAGAATGTACAATGAGCGGCCGTATCGCCGACTGCGAACTCTTCCAGGCAATGCTTTTCCGTAATAAATTTTATGCTGAAGAGTGTTGTTAAGTTAGGTGAGTTAACAGGCGTTCATTCAAACTTGGTGCTTTTCTGATTAATGACCATAGTTGACACACCACAGTGTTCCCTTGTCACCTCCAAGGTATATAACAACCCTTCGACCAGGCTGACGAACACTGATTTAATTAGTTTATTTTGTATCCTATCCTAAGTATGGGTTTGTTTTAGTGTGTTGACACGCTGCTGTAGATTCTTGAGTCAATTATTTTCAGTGCTGACCAAGTACATTGCGTGCACTAGGTTGTACTACAGTACCATTCAAACAACATCAGCATTGTCTTTGTAGCACATTTATAATCATGAGTTCTTGTGTTATTTTATTATATATACGGTTAATACACCCTGTAATCTAACTACAATCATTTATTACTGTACGAATTTGTGTGAAGTCTCAGCGTGACACCACTCAGTGTCTCCCCGTGCCCTGAGCGTGGCCCGAGTAGCGGGCGCCGGGCACCGAGCGATCGCGGTCGATACGCTCAAGGTGAGCTGCTGCATGAATTCCTCATTTAAATGCTTATTCTCAATCTGATTATCTATTAATTTGTCCCACTTTCAATCTGAATACTACGAACTGTGTTAAATGCAGTCTTTATCTAGCTCATGGAGAAAGTGCAGCAGTCAATTTAAATATTAAGTGTCATCCTGTGACAGTTTGTGCATGTGGTGCCAGCTTGTACCGCGCAGTGCGGTTCCTCTTAAGATGAAGGAATATAAAAACAACAAGTGCCGACGTCTGACGCTTGTGCTGCGAATGCTATTGCTATATTATATTGACCTATTATATAGATACACTTTAAAGCTTTAATAATAATAAAAAAAGCTTATTTTCTGTTAAACATTTTGACCATTCATGACACGTCACTGTTGTCCATGGTATTGATGATGGAGCACTTCCTCGTTATTTAAAATCCCATGCTTAAAATACACAGACTTCGTCTCAATAACGTTGTTGGATTTCAATTGAAAACATAGAAGAGAGAATTGGCGTTAAAATACCAAAACATGTGTATCTACACGTTACGATTGGTCACCCCGCATAAGATTGCTCTTTCAGCATAACCCTACATGCAAAAACACGACACATATTGACGAAATATTAATTGATATGCATAGATGTCTATAGGTTTCATCTTTGTGTTCGTACAGTTGAGATATAGTTCACTCTCAGCAGATCGGTTGTATTTTGTGTGTAACCACTTAACGTAGTGGATAGCATAGGTCTTCTGGCATCCAAATGTTGGCGTGGAGAATGGAGCTTGGCGGTTTCTCTTCTAGCCTCGAGCAGGACAGCGAATGCACTTGACTGTTGACCATTCTTATAACGACCTTATTTTCTTTTTTCTTCTGTTTATTTTTATCTCTGTACAAGAATTCTGTGTTGCTTTGACCAGCATCTATCAGTTTTCCTAAAAATCTTATATAGCCTATAGCCAGCTTCAGCGTGTTCAATTTAGACATTTTTTTGTCGTGTATGGGTAGGTGAGCTCGTAGTCCTTCGAAAGCTTCACTGATAGATTGCATACGACGGCGCTCGCGCAGATTATAGGCCTGCCGCTGTCGGGTCTGCTGCTGAGGGCTGCATGGGGTCGACGAATTACGCATGTATGAACGACCCGAAGCCGGGCTTTTTATAAGTGTGGAAAAATTCTCCTGATTGCTGGCGTACAGACTGAGAATTGATTCATCATCGAAATGTCTATCAGAACTGTGCACTGATGTTAGAGACCCACTCACGGGCGTAGTGTTCGTACTCTCTGTTGAAGAACACACAATTTCGTCACTGCCATCCATGTTAAACTTTGCACAAAATGCTCACGACACAAATATTAAAGGAGCGCGTGTGCTGGTGTGATTGCCGCGACGTGCTGCGAGGTGAAAGTTCACCACGTTATGAGGGTTAAAAGCAGGACAAATACAGACAAGACTAACAAGGACAGCGTTAGTGGTCAAGTAACTCCGCCCTAGAACTGTCTCCACGCCCAGTGCAGGCGGCCAGAATACGGTGGCCCTTGCTATTACGCAAATGGAACCTTCTTCCCCAGTCTTAGCAGTCATTAGAGGAGAGGTGCATAGTCCCGATACTACTGGCCCATTTAAACGTTTAATTGAATAGTAATAATAGCTAGGCAATCAAAATACAGATATTTAATATTCCATATTCGATCGTCCATTACTTTGAGGTAAGGAAAACTTCCTCGTGCCAGAGAGAAGATAAACAAATCGAGAACGCAGAGGCGGTCGCCGCACTCTAATTTACCTCTGAATTGCGGATCAATAACTACTCGCTACATCGGAAATATTCTTCATTTGTACCACGGAATAAAGTAAACATCTATGGTTCTATGATTTGTACATAAACCTTTTTAAACTCGCTTAAAATGCCTTCTTCACCGCGTCGTCTGTTATTATCCGGTACTTTAAACTGACTTGCGTAGGCAAAAATTACCAGAAAAAAGTTATTGTGTCGGCCGTGTTGAGAATTGACAGATATTGTTGTGTTTGTTGTATTGTACAAGGTTGGCTGGTCGTTTCACCGAGCTGAGCGAGGCGTGCAGCCTAAATCGCGGTGGCAGTTCCGTGTGGAAAGTGTGTTGTGAGCTGCGCGTGCGCCACTGCTCAATGACGCACTGGATGCGTACAGATATCACGGAAAGAGTAGCAAGAGGACGTGCTCGGTTGCGATAAATATTATTGATTTGCTTAGAAGAATGTCATTCAAAGATGGATAAGTGATTGCCTGGCACAAGTGACGACCTACCAAGAATACTTAATCCATTGCTTCTGGTAGGTCATGGTAGGGACCATCGATCGTTATTAAGGTAGATTTAATTATTCAATTATATTTCGATTATCCTCGATATTCAGGTTTATTTAGTCAGGCTTGCGTTGTAAAGGCCCCTATTGAAATTTGAAGATTAGTATCACGTAGGTAAATTAAACAGTGCTACGTCACGGGCGCGGGGCAGGGCTGGCACGGCGCCATGCGCGCGCGCGGGTTAACGTTCCCGCTGTGACACTTGCTCCTCCGCGGCTCCACTATTCCTGACTGCATCGTGTGCCAATTCCGGCCATCACACGACTACATTTTATTTCAATCGCCCTCATTTCTTCTTTGTGAGTTAAGTGTTCAACAGAGCATCACATTTACGCTTGTGTGGTATACGAGGCTTTTATGTAGCATAGGTATCTATTTTTTATTGTTTTTCCTGTATGTAATTTCCTGGTGTAACTTTGAATGAGGTTGATACAAGTCAATCAAAGATGGTAAATTATTCTTCACATTTTGCAATCTTAAACTTCCTCCTCTTTCTCGTTTAGGCGTCATTATAATATGTTCTTCTAGCTTTATGGTCGGAAACTTTTTTAAGGTTGTGTACATTTTTTCAATTCATAAAAAAGTTCCTGCGCGCTGAACCATAGACAGATAGCCACCCGCCGCCCTTGACCTTATCAGCTCGCTGCGCACTCACAAGTTATTGCACGACGTCGCACACTTACGTAACTGATACGCACTTGCCCTGCTCCTCCGTTTATTTGTGCTTAACTTTAGCATTAGGGTGACGTAGTCATTACATAAACAATGTCGTACTAGTACCTATGATCGTGCTGGCCGCCAATCCTTATGTCCCAATGACAGTAAGTTTTCGGTCTTGTCCCAGCTCCCGACTCCCAACCATGGATCCCATTAGGACATTCAGTAGCAAGCAGCACAGAATCTGCAAACGTGCTTAGTACAAGGTATGGAAACAAGAATATAATTGTTGTAATGTGGGTGTTAAATCAACTTCTATTTCAACCTACCCCTTTTTTAGTTGCTTACTAAAATAGAAAAAATGTGATCTATCTCTTGTTCGATCGATCTTGGCAGTGATCGATACCGCTGAGTCAATTTTCTGTACTTAAAGCTCGTCTTTGATTCTTTGGTCGCCTTTATCGGGCGCGTGGGATGCGATAACTTTTTGTTTATACGCAAAAGAGATATTTTGAATGATATCTTGTCTCTGTCTGGCGAAGGGGGGCAGAGTGGGGGGAGCGGTAGTGGCGCGCGCGCAGCGACTCGTAGCGAATAACGATCAGTCTTTGACATGATCTGCCACGCAGTAGTGCTCGGCGTTCTATTCTCGTTGCCGTCGTACCTGTACTCGGCCGTCCCCTTCAGGTGAGCCTCCAGCCGTTAGTCGGATATCGCAGCCCCGTGATCGGTGCCGGACGTGCCGTGTCGCCAGCTCGCCCGCGGTGCAGCCACCGCCGCCTTTTGGTGTATATGTGTGTGCACTCGTGCAGTATGTCGATCGAAGCACTTATTTGAATGGTTCGCAATCGTTTTAGTGAGTCAAGTACATTACGGTGTGGAATGATGTGGTGTATCGAACTCGGGAACGACTCGCGCTGAATCATCGTAGTTTGCAACTTTCGCACCGGGTCCGTCGTTTTATAATGAATCTGTCGACGCGGAACGAATACACATCGATGTATTAGATATTGGTGTCACGTGCGATGGCCACGGCGCTGCAGCAGTGCCCGACATTGGCCCCGCCTGCGCCCGCGCACAGGTCGCGCGCGCTCGTTACGTAACGCGCCATGGACACCTGCCTGGAGGTGCTCATGCTGTGGCTCTCCGTGTTCGTCGACTCCATCTTCGGGAAGTTAGTACTCACTTCGATTATCATGACCTGTGTAGATACACGCACGCTAAACCAATTTCCTTTTGTTTTTTTTCACACATTTTATTAAAATTTTATTGACACAACTAAACTAAAACTAACATTTTTCACGAATAATTTGAACCACGTTCAATACTAGAACTAAACTGGGTGACAACTTGGTGATTCTGATTACGTTTTAATGAATGTATTAAAAAACGTGAGAGCCTATTTAGTTTTGTTTTGTGCTAATAATTCCAACGGTTCAAACCAACGCAATTATTTTCACCGGTGAAAAGATATTTTGAATTTGATTTTTGTATTTTGTAATTTTTCAATAAGCTGCAAGCGTTTTGTTTACTTACATAGTTATAGTTATGTACGGTATGTAGGTAGGTACCTAAATATAAGTATATACCCAAGCGTAATACTGTTATTGTGTCTCAATATTCTCAACGTTTGTTGTGTTGTGTGGAGCCGGTTTTGCCTGGTGCTAGTACTATGATGGCGTAGCAACGTTCGAAACTACAAACTGGTTTTCGTGATCTGTTATTATTCCAACACCGTGATGTTTTTAAGCTTCCATTCATCAATCAATATTCGCTTTTTGTCCAAGACTCTTCCTCTTATACATCGAAAGGTTTCTTGATATAGAATCGTAAATGAACCCCAATTTCCATTTAAAACGTAGTTCGCAGAGCTTGATTTGCACACAATGGTGCGCACGCGCTGGTTCACGCGCGCGGACCACTTCCACTGACCCCTCGTCGACAGCGATCGTGCGGGACTTGCCAAGTAACCGACACTACTGACAGCACACAAGCATATTCATCACTCGTAGTTTGAAAAACAAAGAAAAGCTTCTCATTGAGTTGTTCATTTTTGTGTATAAAATTTTTTAATCCACATTTAGTGAACTAATGTTGTTGTCAGTCGGACGGTTAACCAAATTCCACGCAGCTTTCAAGGTAGATGGATAGATAACTCTTTATTGTACACATTGAGACAAAAATTACCATATGGATATAAACAGATAGCAGAATGTACAATGGGCGGCCTTATCGCCAACGATCTCTTCAAGAGGCAACCTTTCTGGCAACCTGAGATTTCTTAACAAAAAATATCAATAACACTGCTTACCGAGTCAGTTACAGAAATTCATTACATTGTTCGTAATACAGAATGGAGTGCATCTGATTAATGCAACAAATAGTGGCAGGCTATCAGTATAAGGTTACCATTTACTCGTAACTATTCATTAATTTAGGATTCCAAGAAAGCTAATTGCGCGAACTCCGCTGTATTGTCCTAATTGCTTTAGTGTTCCTGTTAAAAACTGAAACTAATTATTGTTATAAGTGATTTCTGTATAACAAGTTTAGTACTTACATACTTCTTGTTTCACGAGTATATACTTACATGATTGCGACCTTCAATAACAAAGTACATCGTGTGTTCCTTCAGTTTTATTGCTGCATACGGGTACACTGCGGTACACAGATATCATTCTGTCATTTCCCCTAATAGTAGTTACAATAACCTGTGTAGATAGGTTTCCCGATACCTTTCATCCGCTGCTGTAACGGAAGCAATATAAACAATATAATCCTTTTATCTACCAATTATGGACTGTCATTTTTTATCTTAATAATTCACATTTATCATTTACTATATAAAATATTCATAACAGAGATAAAATGAAAATAATCATACGAATTAGATCAGTGGGGAATAAAATATAAGGTCAACTGCATGGTTCTTAAGTGTCGCACAAGTAGCTACATGGGAACAGGAATAGGTTTGTTGTCCACCGACGCGACGGCGACGACGGTGACATTCAGCCTGTGGAAAAGCAAAACGAAATAGAAACTGTGTTTAATTTCATTTGATGGGACCAACGAGTAACTGTGTAGAGTGTTTATTCTTTTCTTTCTTTTCATTGTTATGTACAAGCGCACTTGAAAATATATGAATAAGAGGAAAGGGGAGGTCGTATACAAAAATGAATACTTATATTGATTGTTTATCGACGTTATCTGACACGGTACGGTTGTACGGTTGTGCAGCACAAAGGTGCGGCGCAGTATTATCTACGCTGATGTCACCAGACTGTAGGTATGATGAATTCATCAAAAAGTCCCTTGTAAAGATTACAGATTACAGGTCGCCACAGTGCTGATATTGTATCAGTGACGCTGTCCACAAACCTGTGTGCGAAACGTACAGTTCGCCAATTGAGCCAGTGAATACTGTTTTGTTTATTCTACAATAATAATTATACGAAATATTTAAATGTGGAAACTTGTCAAGTGTGGAAATCGAACACTTGCGAGTTGCGATGCAATTGCGATCTCGTCATTTGAACTATTGTGTCATGCGTGGGTTATGTTATTATATTGAGACACTACTGATTTGAATATTTTTTAATTAAATTGAATATACCTACACTATTGTATTTTTACTTCAAGTTAACAAATGCGGTAATGAACACAGTTTTTCTATTATCATGTCTCCTAGTTGTGACTTGACATTGAGCCGGTCCTCTAGTAAACTTACCTGAATCAGTTCTTGCTCTCATGCCGTAGGGAATCATTCAGGGAGCTACTATGCACATTTTTGGTTGGGGGGGTCGTGGATGCGTATAGCAGCGCATCAGATAATGTGTCGAGCGTTTATATTTACACAAAATACTTGAACTAGGTACCTACTAAATTAGCGGGCTAACTTAAGACTTAAAATAAAATATCAATACAACAAATGATGTCCAGTACGCCGAGTACACCGAACCACGTAGAATAAGATAAATTGTGAATATAGGTATAAGATGAATTGTAAATAAAGAATAGCTCCTTAACGCCCACTGCGGGCTAATGAAAAAATTGGTACTTAAGCTCGGTGAAACCGACGCTAAGACACAACCACAACCGCAAACGCACAACCAACGAAGAACCACTCTCAAGAACTACTCTCAAGAACCACTCAAGAAGAAAAGGAAGAACCTAGAAGACATTAGTTGTTAAAACTTAGTATATAGAAGATAGAATAAACGTTTTGAAGCAATTAGTGTTTCTATTGAAAAGGTTGTCAGATAAAAGTCCACAATACAGTCCACACGAAGAGTAGAATAGGACGATCTCAACTGAAAAGTGAGATTGTCCATAACATTGTTTGGTCCTTCGCCTGCCGGATCGACGCCGAGATTTGATCCTTCCGAAGACGGATCAAAAGTGAAGAACAGCGGCAAGACACCGGAGCTTCAAGAGAGCAGAATCAAGTTTCCACAATGGTCGTGACCAGAAGCCAAGCAGATGCAGAAGAAGCTCAAGATCGACGAGAGGAAGAGTACCTGAGGCAGCAGCGCATCGACGAAGAAAGACGCCGAAGGCTGGCTCAGGGTCCTCCGGCATCGCCAAGCACGCAGCAGGGTATGGAGTCAGGGATCGGGGCTACGATGGACGCCCCCCCCACGACCCCTAGACTGAAGCCCGGGAACCTACCCCGAACTGGTTCACCGGGAAGGTCGGTTCGGACGAACCGCTCTACTGCGAGCGCTGCAGCGCGGGCCAGACTAGCCGAACTTGAAGCAGCAGAGAAGCTGGCAGAATTAAAGAAGAAGGAACTTGAAATTGAAGCGGACCTGATAAGAAAAAGGCTGGCCGCCGACCTCACGGCCATCCAGGAAGATCAAGAGAGTGTTCACGAAGAAATACCTACAGAAATACACCACAAGAGAGTGGACGAATGGCTGCAAACGAATCCCGTCGTGCCAAGACCAGAACCCGAAGAATCAAGAACGCGAAGCAAGGAAGATCGACATCTGCGGTTTGATCTACGCGGCAGATCCGCCACACCCACGCGAACAAGAAGCATAGATCAACTCACCGAGGCTATGGAGCGACTAGCAAGACCCAGAATACGATGCGCAGATCTACCTACGTTCTCGGGGGCCCATGGCGAGTGGCTCACGTTTAAGGCTGCTTTCACCGACTCCACGAAGCTGTACAACATATCGCCGATTGAAAACATTCAGCGTCTGAGAAAAAGCCTCACCGGGGAAGCACGCGACATCGTGATGGCGCTACTTGCAACGGCAACGGATCCAGAGATCATACTTAGAACATTAGAACAGTCATTCGGTCGTCCAGAAGTAATCATAGACAAGGCGTTCGAAGATTTGAAGAAGCTACCCAGACCAGGGTCATCGGCAGTGGAGCTGAATAACTTTGCCATACGAGTGCAAAACGTTGTGTGTGTACTACAGAGCATCGATCAGCGGGGATACCTGTACAACCCGGCGTTGGTACGAGAGATCCTGAGCAAGCTGAGCCCCCACGTGCAAGCCAGATGGTGTGACTACGCGACGGACTTCGGAATCGCAGCTGAACCAGAAATCATCACGCTATCCCGCTTCCTGATGAGGGAGGCAGACCGCGCGCTCAAACACGCCTACGTCCCTGCTGCGAGTACAACACAAGCGAAGAAAGAAACTCGTCAGCCGCCCGCGCCTAAGAAGAAACCGAACTCAGTCTTCAACGTCACCGAATCACCAGAGAACAAAGAACAATTGAATCAGTGTGCAAGTTGTGAACAAACTCACGAGTTACCGAGGTGCCCGCAATACAAGGCGCTAACGGTAGATCAACGGTGGGACTTCGTGAAAGAGAAGAAATTGTGTTTCAAGTGCTTAGTGAAACGGCATCGATACAACCTGTGCAAAGCTAAGCCATGTGGTGTCAACCAATGCCGCCACGCCCATCATGCGACGTTGCATCAAGAGAAGGCAGCAGAGAAGCCATCTACCACCGCAAGCCCGACGGAAGCAGTACTGTCGGTGGTCACCCAAACCACCACTGAACCGAAAGCAGTGCTGTTGAAGATGTGTCCCGTCACCGTCGTGGGACCAGGGGGGGAGGTGAAGACTCACGCACTCCTGGATGAAGGCGCTACCATCTCACTGATCGATGCAGACCTAGCAAGGCAGATTGGGGCAAGAGGACCTACGCAACGATTGATGATGCGAGGGGTCAACATGCAGCAGTCGGAAGAAAGAAGCCAGCTGGTGACCGTACGACTTCATGGACCTGAAGGAGTGCCGCACGTGCTTAAAGCGCGCACCGTCCGGTCTATGAAACTACACCAGCAATCCATTCCGACTTCACTGCTCGAATACGAACACCTGCGAGACCTAGGGAAGAATGACGTCTGCTACGAATCAACACGACCGGGAATCCTCATCGGCACCGACCACTGGGAATTCATCGTGTCAAGAGAACTACGTCTGGGCAAGCCAGGCCAACCCGTAGCATCGAGAACCACCCTAGGATGGGTAGTACATGGGACGCTACCGCGAAGCGTCATCTGCAAAAGCGAGAGCAACGTGCTACATGTCTTTACCTCCGAACGAACCGAAAACGGAGACGAACGCCTACACGACCTCGTAGACAACCACTTCAAGATCGACGCGCTCGGTGTCTCTCACAAACCGAAAGTGAGCGACGCGGAACGTCGAGCAGTACAAATCGTCGAGACAACATTGAAGCGAACGAAACAAGGCTACGAGGTGGGGCTACCGTGGAAAGAAGACGGCATCGCTCTCCCACCGAGTTACAACTCAGCGCTGCGCCGATTAAAGAAGATCGAGATCAAGATGGATGAAGACCCAGAGTTCGCCGAAGCCTACACCAGACAAGTTGACAATTTGTTAAGTAAGGGGTACGCGACACCGTGCGACGGCACCGAGGCTACGAGTCCAGTCAGCTGGTATTTACCTCACTTCGCCGTACAGAATCCGAACAAGCCTGGGAAACTACGACTCGTCTTCGATGCAGCAGCCAAGAACCGGGGTGTCAGCCTAAATGATCACCTGCTAGAAGGACCGGACCTGTTAATGTCATTGCAGGGAATTATGTTCCGGTTCCGAGAGAAGCCGATCGCGATCACAGCTGACATTCAAGAGATGTTTCTTCAAGTGAAGATAAGACGTGAAGATCAACCAGCTCAGCAGTTCCTGTGGCGGGGAGGCGAACGAGACGTACCACCCCGACACTACAAGATGACGAGCATGATCTTCGGCGCCGCCAGTTCCCCATTCATGGCACATTACGTTCGAGACGCGAACGCGAAGGCCCACGCAGACACTCACGCGGCGGCCTTCGAAGCCATAACAAGAAGTCACTACATGGATGACCTGGCAGCCAGCTATGAAAATGAAGATGAAGCCCAGCGAGCCGTCTCCGAGTTGATGACGGTCCACGCAGCCGCCGGCTTCACACTACGAGGATGGAACACGAACCAAGCCAGCGTACTCCGAGACGTCCCTGCCGAGCTACGAGCGACGTCGCCGACCCCACTGGGGGGAGATGGGCCCGAGAATAAGATACTTGGCCTCATCTGGAACGCAGAGCAAGACGAGCTTGGGTTCAAACACCTCAATGAACAGAGTTCCCACCGAAGTCGTCAACCGAACAAGAGCGCCGACGAAGAGAGAAGCCCTCAGCGCGGTAATGTCCATATATGACCCCCTCGGACTGCTGAGTCACTTCACCATACGCGCCAAGATCGTGTTGCAGAGCCTGTGGCGACTTCAGATCTCGTGGGACGAACCAATACCCGAAGAAGAGAACGAGCTTTTCGCTGCCTGGCTAGAACGACTCCCCGACCTAGCCCGCCTACGACTCGAACGATGCTACGCGCTAAGTGAAGCTCAAGACCTGCAACTACACATACTGTGCGACGCGAGTGAGCAAGCATACGCAGCAGTGGCATATTGGCGTATCACACGGCCGGACAGAAGCATCAAGCTATGTCTCGTGGCCGCCAAATCAAAGGTGGCACCCCGACGGGCGCAAACAATACCGCGACTAGAACTACAAGCGGCGGTCATCGGGTCAAGACTGGCGGCGACAATCAAGCGAGAACATCGGGTGAAAATTGACAAGACAGTGTATTGGACCGACTCAACTACGGTGATACATTGGGTACGAAACGACGAGCGACGCTACACGCCGTTTGTAGCTCACCGCCTGGGCGAGATCTCCGAGCTCACGCACAGCAAGGAGTGGCGGTGGGTGCCGACCGTGCAAAACGTAGCAGACGACGCGACGCGCATCACTCACTCACCCATCACCGCAGACGACAGATGGTTTCACGGTCCAGAGTTCCTGTTGCAACCAGAAGATCAGTGGCCGGCAGATAAGACACAGTTGATCGAAGACTGCGAGGTACTACACGTCAGCGAGAAGAGCGAAGTACATCATGCGTGGTTACCCGACCCCACGCGATTCTCTAACTTCACGAAATATGTTAGAGCCGCCGCCTACGTGTTAGCCTTCATAGACAAGTGTCGCCGACTGACGTCGCATCTGAGAACTATACACATTGAAAAAGCTGAGAACGCGATCATCAGCCGCGCGCAGCACGAAAGCTTCGGAGAAGACATCGCGCGACTGCAGGCCGCCCGCCCTATTCCTAAGGCGAGCCGTCTGTACAAGTTGGACCCGGTCATGGAAGACGGATTACTGCGGGTCAAGGGACGCATCGGAGCAGCCACCGCGCCGCTAGAAACGAAGAGACCGCTCATACTCGACGGCCGACATTACATCACTAAACTTATAGTGATGCGCGAGCATCGGGCCGCCGGACACGCTGGGCGAGAACGAGTAACGAACGACCTGCGGCAGCGGTACTGGATCATCCACCTGCGACCCACCGTGAGAGCAACCGAACGAGACTGCGGCCTGTGCAGAAAAAGAAGAGCCAGACCGCAACCGCCGGCAATTGGAGATCTGCCACGAGAGCGCCTAGAACCGTACCAGCGACCTTTCACTCACTGTGGGATAGACTACTTCGGACCCATGGTCATCAAGGTGGGACGTCGCCGAGAGAAGAGGTGGGGCGCCCTGTTCACCTGCCTGTCATCAAGAGCTGTGCACCTGGAGATCGTCGCATCACTCACTACAAGCTCCGCGATCATGGCACTTCGGAGGATGGCTGCGAGAAGGGGTTGGCCGAGAACCATATACTCGGACAACGCCACCAACTTCCACGGAGCAGACAAGGAGCTGAAGGTCGCCTACGAAGAGTGGATGCCGGCGCTACGAGAACTGGGACAGCTGCATGCGGTGAACTGGCGATACATACCGCCGGGAGCGCCGAACCAAGGCGGAGCGTGGGAAAGGCTAGTGCGGTCAGTGAAAACAGCGTTGGCGGCGACGTTAACTGAAAAGGAGCCGACCGAAGAAGTGTTGGGGACTCTGATGGCCGAAGCTGAGTTCTCGATAAACGCAAGACCGTTGACCCACGTGAGTGTCGACCCGAGCGATCCGGAGGCGCTGACCCCTAACCATTTCTTATTGGGGTCATCCACAGGACTGCCTTCGACCGGGCCGTGTCAATACGCCGATCGACGAACATGGAGGAGTTGTCAAGCCCTCGCCGACCATTTTTGGAGCAGATGGGTAAAGGAGTACCTACCTACCCTGGTACCCCGCGGCGAGCCAAGCAGCCAACGACGACCCCTGCAAGAAGGAGACATCGTGGTGGTAATGGATCACGTACTACCACGCAACGTGTGGCCGATGGGAGAGGTCACCAGAACCTACGTGGGACCCGACGGCGGAGTTCGGATGGCGGACGTCAGGACGAAGACTGGAGTCTTCAAGCGCCCCGTGAGCAAGCTCGTCGTACTTGAGAAGGCCGTTACGCGGACTGCTGCACTGGGGGGAGAACTGTCCAGTACGCCGAGTACACCGAACCACGTAGAATAAGATAAATTGTGAATATAGGTATAAGATGAATTGTAAATAAAGAATAGCTCCTTAACGCCCACTGCGGGCTAATGAAAAAATTGGTACTTAAGCTCGGTGAAACCGACGCTAAGACACAACCACAACCGCAAACGCACAACCAACGAAGAACCACTCTCAAGAACTACTCTCAAGAACCACTCAAGAAGAAAAGGAAGAACCTAGAAGACATTAGTTGTTAAAACTTAGTATATAGAAGATAGAATAAACGTTTTGAAGCAATTAGTGTTTCTATTGAAAAGGTTGTCAGATAAAAGTCCACAATACAGTCCACACGAAGAGTAGAATAGGACGATCTCAACTGAAAAGTGAGATTGTCCATAACAAAATGACGTGCCTCGACGGATGTAGGCGCAGGCGCTTTGCGATAATCGAACAAGTATTACAGTTATATATATTTCTTTAGTAATTCTTTGCTGTACGCCAAAATTAGTTCTACTTACGGTTAACCGTTGTATAATGTATGGCTTTATCGCTTAATACATGCAAACTAAGTAATGCGGCATTCCTGATGAGAACTGGTTACCGTCAAATAGAAAATTGTTCACTAGATAGCAGTACAGTACAGAGTTATGTACTGAACTCAATGATAGCGAAGAATATAACACAAAAGTAGTTTACAAGCTATTTTATGTCGAATGAGTTTCGTTTCCTTTCTTGAACATTTAAAATCCGCCATACCTTCCCATTTGATTTGACAAATCTCCTCTTAGTTGATCCCATATTGGTGGAATGTGGTTTTTAGTGGTTCACTATCAAATACAGTCTAATAATCCACTCTTTCGTGTCATGTTTCACACAATTCTTACATCGTTTGTTCGGTGAATTTCTCCCACTCTGCCACTTCTATTCAGTATTACTACAGTTTAACGAACTTTTTATTGAATTAGAACCATTCACCGAATTCGTTATACTGTGCTATTACTATGAAAATTTATAGGCCAGTCAATTTAGTATAGATTTCTCCTCAGATTTCTGCCCTTCGGCCTTTTTGAGTACATACTCATGAAAGACACCAGAGCTCGTATATATTTTACGTGTCATTAAAATATTGCTACATGTGATAAAAACAAGGTGTCGTGCATATTGCCGATAAAGCTTAGTTTTAACAGCGTTTTTAACAAGCAACGTGAGCGATGGCCGTGAGCGGCTGCGGGCGCGGCGGTCGCGGCGGGTCCTGCGCGGCCTCGCTCTGCGAATCCGTTCTCTTTCCATATCGCTTACATCGAGCGTCAGGCCATGTCAGGCTGCGTGCGTGCGAAAGGCCTCCACCGAATTTAATATTATATTTATTGTAATTTATCGCTCAACAACATGCACCTCTATCGATGTCCACTCCATTGTGCTTACTCATACAACTTTTACAACAGTGGAGAATTTAATTAGGAGCAGAAAGAAACATTATTTTAATACATACACTCACGCATATTCCCCTAGGGGTGTACAAAGTCAATAGCGCGCCAGGTCCTTGTGTCTTTACTAAGGTACCTCACGAGCCACGATCTCCCTCTACGGGAATTATACCCTCCTTGCAAGTCCGTTGTTTTTATTTATGTATGTTGTATAAAGTATTTGGTTTATCAATCACTCCGTATGTACTCATTGGTTTATTAACAAGTCACAATTTATTGCATGTGATATTTATTTAACACTTTAACGCACAGGCGCCTCGCCCAGCTGCACATGATTCATTTTAAGTTTTATCAACTATCAATCGTATCGGTTAGTACTTATCGTGAAATATCGCTGCCTATTCATAAACACGATTGCAAATTACCTGGTACGAACTTATTTGTACCCTAATTTTTATTTTTAACGGCATATACCTTAGGGATAACAAGCTGGTGCCTATTTATGTTAGGTACGGGGCTGGACATCGTGGACATACCTGTACATAACATGTTACATATCGGAGCTGTACTCAACCACTAAGTGTTGTCCGCGGAGCACCCTCACGAAAAGGAATTCGGACAGGTCCTACCCTGTTCATCTAAAGAATGAGTAGGCACTTGGTCGGGATACCTTCGCAGTTACAATTCATTGCCATGACAGGTGGTCTGGTTTTCGGAGGTCACCTTGAACTTGTTAAGTTTCTCCAGGTGTGTTGTTTTAGCCGTCTGCATTTAGATACGTTTTGTGCTTGACTCATATGACTGACAATGGCCGTCTACCTGACGAACCAATGCGCTAATTACTTCTTCGAATCCAGTACTACAATACATTGTATGACATATAAGTAAATGTCACTGGATTTGAATCGGCAGACGAAACACGCGTTTCCTATTTCCTATAGCCCCGGGATCGATCTGTAAGTGGGGTTTGCAGAAGTATTTTAAAATTGACAGCATCTGAAATGGTGACCTCTCCTTCTGAACATCACCTTTCCTTACTACGAGGTGGGGTTTCGAATCTGTCGAGATGCTCTGTGCTAACGCGTTGTGTTGTGGTGTTCCAGGAAGGCGCGACGCAAGGAGCGCGAGGGCGAGGCGGCCGGCGACCCCAAGCTATACCTTCAGGAGGCGCTGCTGGAGCGCAAGCTTCCCGAACTCGACATGCGCCAGCTCGTCGACCTGCCCGACGGACTAGACTATAACGAATGGCTCGCCTCACACAGTAAGTATCTCTTTGTACCTCTACTTCGCGCACACTCGCCACTCGTGCGGCTTATAGATGAGGTATGGTAGCTGTGCTGGCTCAACTTTCTTCTTTGTGAACAATTACGCTCTCCTCCATTCCCTTTAGTGTGGCAAGAGTTCATAGGATGCGAAATAAATAAAAGAAATAAGAATGGTGTTTCTGTCGGTGTGTAGGGTGCCTTAGTGCAGCCAGGGTTCATAAGAACGTTGGCTGGTAGTTGACGTACCTAGTAGTTTTATATCTGCGGGTTTATCTCAATGACCCAAAGCAGTCGTAGGAAGTGTTTACTGTTCAATGTTATGAAACTAAATTGGTATAATTATTTAATATACGCGAGCCAGTTCGCGAAGCCCTCGCCCACGGCGCGGCGGCGGCGCTCCGTGTAGGGACGTCACGAGGACAGCTCAATCTTCTTTCACTTTCACGTTAGCTCGCACTGGGCCAATGACCACGTCAATCGACATTTCGATCCACCTTAACTAAGTATAATTGGCGCTGTTTGTATCGTCCGTTCGTACTATCGATTATATAATGGCTCTGTTATCGCAGCCAGTGCAATAAGTGTTCGTTTCAACATCTTATCAGAAGTATATTTTGTAACCGGTCGAGTAATAAGAACGTCGTATAATCCTTTTAAAACTGCAGGTGATTTAGCGCTGCCTTACAATGTTCAAGGCTTTAAGTGTTTTATTTATTGTATTCCGAAATCGACACATTAAAAATTTAAATTAATGTCAAGAAAAGGACGAACGACAGCAACCATACAACAACTTGGTGCTCCATTGACACACATGAACCTCGCCTCCGCCCCGTTCGGCTTCTTCTAGGGTAACCGGCGGCACCTCCTGCGGCGGTGGCCTTTAATATAAATAAATGAGTAAAGATAAATCAATACGTAACAAGTGAAAAGTTGCACAATACAAATAAGTAATCTATCAAAGTACGAATAAGTCGTTACAAAATTCAACACTAAGGAATTAAAAAAAAACTGCAGAGAAATAATCCTAACTGATGCGAGCAGGGCAAGCCGAGTGACGTGGAGTCAGTTCCGGTAGCGCGTCCTTGATCCGGCCGTGAAAGCGCCAGCGCCCGCGTCTGCGCCCGCGCCTCCGCTCAACTGGCTGCCAATACATTCGTTTTACCACAAATCTATAACCAAATACATATTCATTGACACGTTGCTTCATTACACAAGCCCGCTGAATTCAATTAGCTGCGTTTACACACTTTGACCCGGTTAGCCGACTGCCGACTAGGTCACACCTTCAAGTTGGCACTTCGTAAATACTGGATTTTTGGTGTGTTATCTTTTCGGTATGCAATTTTGTAGCCGGGCTACGTGTGAGTAGTCGAGGTCCATACGGGTAACATATCGCAGGCTTATTGGAATACTGACTTAACTCAAAAAAGACGATTTTTGGGAAATCGTGAAATAAAATCGTGCATTGAGGACTTATCCTATTTGCTGATGAATAAATCTAAAACTAATTTATTAATTAATCAGGAATGCTTGTATTTTGAAAGTATGATAATCTTTTCATAAGGTTTCATTAAAAAAGGTATCGAAAATTATTTCTTTATATTTAAAAAATATATTATAAAATGTGCATTCTATGTTAAGTCAGTTTCTTATAAAAAAATAAACATACTTTTAAAATGCAAGTGTGCCATTAAGTTTTAAGCCAGTTTTATTTTAAATAATGTATTACTTACTATGACTTAATCAGTATTTAGTCAGTATTATAATAACCGTATAAAATATATTTGGAGATTGTGTCTCTTTTTTCAAATTAGCAGATCGTGAATAAATTTATTGATGGCATTTTTAAGGAATTAAAAGTCATTAATATAATCATCAATCTTTTATTACAAAATAGGAACAAAATTCGCAATCAGTACTCTTTATCATTCGTATATCGTATCATATTATAAATGTGAAAGTTTGATTAGATGGAAAATTTCCTCTTTCTCCTCCCAAAAATTACTACATTAAACTGCGGGTGCTGCCTAAGGCAACAGCTGAAGATTCTATGAGTCAACAGAAAAATCAGGGCGGAAAATAGTTGTACTAAAAAATAAAATTTAAAAAGTTCTAGCTGAGTATGAAAACCACCCAACCCACACACACAAACCCACTATAAAATAAAACAATGTCAGAATAAACAATTAGGTAAATTACTATAAAACATAAAATAAAACTTCTAAGGAAAACATAACTAAAGCTTTGGTCAATTTTTTGTCAGGAGCTCTCTGAAATCTTTCTTTTTGTTTTCATTTATGTCTTGGCGTTGTGTATAGGCATTACATAACTTGATTTCATATCAAAAATTGTTTGCCTTTGAACTACACTTATATTTTCACAGCAGTTATGTCTACATTTATCACCACAAGGTGGTTGTACAGAACGAGGTTTGATTGCTTTATTTTTCTTGGTAGTGTATGATTTACCTGCATTTCTCAGAAATTTAGCTTTATTCTGTTTTCAGCTTTCTTCATTACGTTTACGCTTTTTACCCTTCTTATTTTCTTGGTTTAGTGAAAATTCTGTTGTTGTAGGTTCATTAATGTTTATGTGCTCTAAATGTTCCTCTGCAGTTACTGGAACTATGCTATCTTGAGTTACCTTCTGTTCATCACTAGAGTCCATATCGGAACTATCACTAGAAGATCCTGAAGATGATGGGGACGTAGAAGACGTAGATGATGATGAGCTCCCAGATGATTTTGATTGACTTGGATATACTGGCACTTGTCCTCGCTTTTTAGACGCAACTTCGTATAATTGGATCTTGATCATTTAGATCCCAATGTAATAGGTGGCGAGCCTATTGCCATTAACCAGGCACTTATAATCCTGCGATAAATACACACATAACTTCGAAAAGCATCGAAAAGTCATTGGTGTGTGCCATGGTAAAACCTCGTCTCGGCAGTCCATTACCCATACCACATTACACGAAATGTGGGTGCTAGCACCTCTGCCTACCCCTTCGGGAATAAAGGCGTGAGTTTATGTATGTTGTTGTCATCCAGTATGTTCTAGGTTATCCTAGAACATAAATAATAATATCAGGCCTCTTGTACAAATTAAAAAATGTATGCACAATTTTAGACCAATAACGACTCAATATATAATATTTAGAAGCAATTAAAAATTTATATATAATATTATATTCATATTTTTTCCAAACAAAGACTCAACTATTATTCTGTCTACTAACTAACATTATTTTTAGTAGTAAAAAGACTTATATTTGAATATTATAAAGTGTTACCATTAATAATGGATAGGTTTTAATAGTAAACAGACTTAACTCGTAAGGAGTCTAGAAAAATATAACAACGTTTAATGATAAACTGACTAAAAACTGAATGTGTCACCAAATATATTATGAAAATAAGTAGTAAACTAACCTAAAATTTAACTTGTCATTATAAGATTATACAGTTTCCTTAAACTTACCTGTGAATTTAATAGTAAACACACTCAACTACGATTGGGTCTTCGTCCAATGAAACGATAATAACCTCACAACATAAGTGTTGGACACAATCTGGTATGAGTCGCTATGCGACTTAAAGTCAATGAGAGAGCGCAAAAAAGTGAAAGAGACAGATTATATCGCCGCGGCAACAAGAATGCGTATTTGCAACTCATTTCAACGGGTAGGCGGTAGATGGCGCTAAACAAAGCCTGTATCTGTATGAAACTCAATTCTGACTTATCTACTAATGGGTCACTGTTCCATTAAGCCTGCGATATGTAGAAAATGCTTGTTTGCACACCACGAGACCGGTTTCTTTAGGTTCGTTGAGCTAATGGCCAGGGGGCCTAGCCAAAATGCATTCGTTCCGAATCTACATTCGTCATCGCTCTGAAATGTATGGAATGACATTTGTTGTCGGAATCGGATCACATGACATTCGACAACAAATGTCACTCCCATACATTTTCAGAGCGATAACGAATGTAGAATCGGAACGAATGCATTTTGGCTAGGCCCCTAGTAGTGGAATCACATCGCAGACGCTAAACGCCTGTGTCGCCTGAAGCCTGACGCACCCTGTCTGCTCACATTCTGAATAATCACTATAAACGCATGATACAATACATACACAAAAGTGTTTAAACTGTTAAACACTTTCCATTCTGCCAGGCTGCGTCTGTCTGTGTCAGCCGCAGGCGGGCGCTCGCTGAATCATACCGTGATGTAAACTGATGATTACTTGTAGATTAGATTGTTGTGCCACAAGCAATCACTTATAAAATATGCGGTTTCGTCACAATATTTTCAATTAACAGATTATTCATAATGTCTACTGTGAAGGTGGCAAACTGACACACAGTTCACACTTAGGTTAACGTTTGCCGTTTGCGTGAACAAAAACTAATAGTACTATTATAGTACTTCTATAATAGAGGTGTAAAGAGGTGAAGAAAGTAGAGATTATGAATCCGATACTCGTAAACCGTACGATATGTGTTACCTGGGATAAACTGGTCCTGCCTTGTACTAGTATTACATCATTAAAAGGTTTTGGCTCCTAGTTACAAGATTTCTTTACATTGAATACGAAAGTTATTTAGGTAAAGCTAATAAACGAATCTTGAAAGAGCGGTGGCAGACCACCGCCGCCGTGATAACATCACCTATTTACTCGTTGTAACAATCGAGCTTACTTGTTCATTTGAGGGCCCTTATTGAGCCAGTTACCGCTCAACAATGAAAGGTACTAACGTAGGTAGCTGATCGTCGTGTGTATTGTTACAGCGCTGGCGCTATTCGACCACGTGAACCTGCTGTACGGCACGGTGTCGGAGTTCTGCACGGCGGCGACGTGCCCCGACATGACGGGCCCGGGCGGCCGCTCGTACGCCTGGTACGACGAGCGGGGCAAGAAGTCGCGCGTCGCCGCGCCGCAGTACGTCGACTACGTCATGACCTTCACGCAGAAGACCGTCAGCGACGAATCCGTATTCCCCACTAAATATGGTGAGCGACCACTCGAAAACCGTTTGTTTCCTCGTTGGCCGTTTAACGCGAAGATGACTAAACAATTCCCGCTAATATATATATATATACGTACGGAAGGGTATATATACGTACGTGCGACAACCATGTAGTCACTTTCTTCGTGACCCACACAATGATGAAATTAAATGAAATCGTCAATATACATGTATCCATTCCGCGGTTGCAGCGAACGAGTTCCCGGCGCAGTTCGAGGCGACGGTGCGGCGCGTGGTGCGGCTGCAGTTCCACGTGGTGGCGCACATGTACGCGCAGCACTTCCGCCAGCTCGCGCTGCTGCGCCTGCACGCGCACCTGCACCTCACCTTCGCGCACCTCACCGCGCTCGACACGCGCTTCTCCCTGCTCGACCACAAGGAGACCGAGGTGAGCTCGCCGCGCCGCCGCTCTCCCACTTAGCGGCTAGCTCGGAGAACCCTGTGCATAGCACGCTTTTATATCTCTTTGGTGGTAAACACGGGGCACGAACGTGTCCACTAATAGATTATAATTGATTTCATCACGAGCTCAAAGGACTCGCATCGTCGCTCGGCCTGTACTTTTATTGCTCGGTCAGATTATGCACACGTATGAACTTTTTGATCTGAGCTCATGAGACATATTCCGGCGTAACAGTTTGAGTATTTACACAAACGAACCTCGCTTACGCCGCACATACGAGTACCCAAACTGTGATTGGATCCGGCGACAAGGTGCGAGTGATCGTTGTCCCGTTGCAGGTGCTGCGCGACCTGGAGGTGGCTCTGCGCCTGACGGAGAGCGCGGGGCAGGCGGGTGCGGGCGCGGCGGGCGCGGGCGAGGCGGGGGACGAGGCGTCGCCGCGGCGGCGCTCGCCCGTCGTCACGCAGCCGCTGGCCACCGCGTGAGCGCCGCGCGCGCCCGCCCCGGCCCCGCCCCGCCGCGCCCGCCGCGCTCGACGCGCCCTCCGCGCTCGACGCGCCCGCCGCACTCGTCGCGCCCGCCGCGCCCCCGCGCCCACGCGCCTGCCGCGTTCGACGCGCCCGCCGCGCGCGCGAGTTGAACAATTGTTAATTCTATTGTAAATATTTCGATCTGTTAAGTAGTTTTAGGTGATTACGATTAGTTTTACTTATAATTTGTGATCGCTTTGGTTGTAAATAAAAGTGATATTTGTTTAACTAATAAATTGAAAGCTTTATGAGAGTGGTAGTTTTATTGGTGTCCCGACCGTAGCTTCGCATTAGGGTTCGGGAAAAGAAGATAATAACATAACCTTCTTCGTTCTTTTCTTTGCGTCGATCTACTGCAACTTTTTATGTTTTAACTAAAGACTGCCGGGAACTAAACTAAACTCCGGGCGCCGACCAGGGAGTGACATTTGTTGTCGGAGTGTAATGTGATCCGATTCTGACGGCAAATGTCACTCCTATACATTTTCAGAGCTGTGGCGAATGTAGCTTCGGAGCGAATGCGTTTTGTCTAGGCCCCCTGGTAGCATGTCGGACTCACGTATCGTGCCTTAATATTTGTCTTTCCTCGTTACAGTTGCTACTATTGCAGTAGCGTTGTAGGCAATTGTAAAAAAAAAAAACAAAATAGACAGTGTTATGAGGAACGCATAAATGTACGATAAATGCAAACATGTGAACCACAGATATCCGATATTGATATCTGTGATGTGAACAGACTCACCCCCTGCACGCTACTATCAAAATGTCAAGTCCCTTAAAATTGGACCTCGCTATAGATTCTTATCATCCAGCAAGCTGTAGACAATAACCAAATACTGCTTAATATCTCAGTCTTCACAGTAAAAATATGCATTACAAAATAAATTATTGTCAAACTAAAGTGAAACTTTAACTTTTCAATGTGTTTAGTTCCCGAGGTAGGTCAAATTCTAAATAATCAAGTGGATCAAGAAATTGAATTTACCAAATCAAATATCTTTAAAATCATTCATTGTAAGAAAGTTTCACATTGGCAGTTCATTATATTGTGATTTGTGATGGACTAATTATTTTTCGATAATGCCGTCTCCTCTCAACTAAAGGATTTATTCGCGATGTTGAGCAAGTTGTGCCACGCGCAGAAGCTAAGGAACGGACTGACACACATATAAGCTGGTGCGTTAAAGAAAGGTTTTATAAATGGCGGCTTGTACTTGCGTTGACAGATAGTACAGCTAGCATATAAAATTTCAAATATTTTTTTTTTCATATGAAAAATAACAAAAACAAGACCGGGTCGTAATAATTTCTAACTAGCTGCGCAAGCGGCTTCGCCCGCGTGAATGTTAAAAATTAGAAAGACACGTGACTGCATCTATTTTTGTTTTCATCGGAAACAGTACCTACTTTTACACATAGAGTCCTTTTAAACGCACATTGAGCACTATAAGGAGGATCATGGAAGATCATGATGTTGGTTAAAATAAAGAAGTAACATTATTATGAACAACGGTCTTGTTTATATTTTTTTAAACAGAAAAAAAAATATATATATGCTAGCTGTACCTACTATCTGTCAACGCAAGTACAAGCCGACATTTAAGAATCCTTTCTTTTATGCATTGCGTCAAGAGCACAGAGCGTAGAAGAAAATAAAGATCAATATTTTTTTTGTGTTGATGGTACGCGCGTGAGTGAGTATAGACGGTACTAGTGTGCGAGCGAGAGGAAGTGATAAGGTCCGCCATTTATAAAACCTTTCTTTAATGAACCAAGTTATAACTTCGAAAAGCATCGAAAAACCTCGACGGAGAGTAAATAATGCGAAAAAAAAGCCAAATCATAAATTTTATGCCAATATGATGTGTTCCAGGTCTACTACCAAGGGCCTTCGACTTCGGAACTTTCACCTCGTATTATAAGTATTAAAACGCAAAAACGCAATTCTGGTGTTGCAAACGTTCATGAGCCACGGTGACCAGTTTCCATAAGTTGTGCCGTGTTCATGTCTACCACTTATAAAAAGTCTATTGGACGTTTCTATATTATCTATACCCACGACATGATATCATTATCGTATGATAATGTCGCGTCGTAGACAAATGTAAAAGCGTTCATTGGAAAAGGCTGGAATACTAAGGAATCCAACTTATAAAGTACGGTACACTGTTAATAATATATTGTCTTTCATTCATCATTCTCTGAACCTTTTCGCAACGCAGTTGGGCTTTATATTATATTGTCTTTCATTCTGCCAAAAATAATTTGCACATTTTCACACATTTTGCTGTAAAAACTGGCTAACAGTTTTATAAAAAAAAAATTACTATCGTTCTGTCCATTATTTCTAAACGTAGTTTTTGTGCGCTAGCAACACGCATTCACTAAACGTCAATAACTCTATGTTTGGTTCAGTCGTAATGTAATATTTTTATTGTGTCGTATTTATAAAAACGTAGTAGAGCCAGCGTCGATATCTGAAAAATCCGTCGCGGTAGTAGTCTCTCGGGCCGGGCCGACAATGCGCACACCGCTAGGACGACCCTAGAAGCATGTACGATAGTACATGCGGCGCGGCCGCCAGCGGCCAATGCGGGAAGTCGCAGCCCGACGGAGACGGGCCGCCGCCGCGCGAGCCCCCGCCCGCGCCGCTCGAACGCGACTACAGCGGCTTCGACATCGTCAAGGCGACCCAGTATGGCGCCTTCGGCCGCGTTAAAGAGCTCGTCGAGGCCGGCTGGGACGTCAACCAGCCGGACCACGAGACCGTGACGCTGCTGCACTGGGCGGCGATCAACAACCGGCGCGAGATCATCCAGTACCTGCTCGGCAAGGGCGCGCTCGTGGACGCCATCGGCGGCGAGCTGCAGTCCACGCCGCTGCACTGGGCGGCGCGCCAGGGCCACCTGGAGGCCGCGGTGCTGCTGCTGCGCGCCGGCGCCGACCCCGCGCGGCGCGACGCCGAGGGCTGCGCCGCGCTGCACCTGGCGGCGCAGTTCGGGCACACGGCCGTGGCGGCGTACCTGGTGGCGCGCGGCGCGGCCGTGGACGAGGCGGACGCGGGCGGCATGACGCCGCTCATGTGGGCCAGCTGGAAGGTGGCGGCCGTCGACCCCGCGCGCCTGCTGCTCACGCTCGGCGCCTCGCCGCGCGCCGCCGACCGCGCGCACGGCAACACGGCGCTGCACTGGGCCATCCTCGCGCGCAACACCACCGCCATCTCCACGCTCATCCTCTACGTGAGTGCCGCGCCCCCGGGTACGTGGTGGCTCGCCGGTGGCCTATGAGTAAAGTAAATGTTTCTTTAAAAGGGTGATGCGAGCCTGGACGTGCCGAACCTGCGGGGAGCGACGCCGCTGGCGATGCTGGAGGCCAGCTCAGACTCGCTGTGGGTGGGCACCAAGGTGTCGGATAAGATCAAGGAACATTCGCTGGCTGCCAGCAAGAGGAACGTATTGAGGAGACTGACTTACGATAAGGTAAGACAGCGACGATTCTGCCCCTTGATTAATGTAAAAGAATTTCAAACTTATACTGTATTAGAAACCGACCTGAATATTGTTTCAATATCATATCGACAGTACATGTCCTTGCTAAAACTTTCTCTTATCATTTACTGGTCTAATCCGTCCATATTATATATTACATACCTAACCTATATGCTCATCATTTATAATTTTTAGGGTTACATCCAAAAGGTAAAAACAGATTCCCTATGACTAAGACTCTACTGTCTGTCTATCACTAGGTGTATGTTATGAACCATGGTAGTTAGACAGATGTTGAAGTTTCCACATTCCTCTGTTGCCGCTGTAACACTGTCTGTAGCTCCCTCTGACTAAGAACTTGAGTCAGAACTTTTACCATGGAGAGATAATGGACCAGCTTTTTACAGGATATTACTTTAGCAAAATGTATGCGTAGGAGATTTCCTTAAAGAACATGTTTGGGCTGTTTGTGTGTTTCTATTTTTATTTGAACTTATAAAACATTGCTTTTTTAACATAGCTTGTCTATTTTAGCATTGCTTGTCTATTAGATGTAGTAGATAAAATTATTAATGAAAAAAAATCATTGTTTCCATTTACATTATTAAGACAGAACATGTCACATGTTGATGTTTCTTTTACCCGAGTGAGTCTGTGAGTAATGTGTCACATTTTGTCTTGTTATGAATCACATTACATTTTAGTAGAAGTTTATTATTCAAGAGATAGTCAACATAGGAAATTATATTTATAGTTCAATAATAGGTTCTCAGAAATAGATTCCATTCCATCTACAGATAGAAAACTAAATGAATGGGCGTGGCTTATTGTAGATAGTGTCACAGAACATCATATCAGTAATACACTATTATCACACGTGTGATAATGGTTTATCTGGTCTCGTTAAAATGACATGACTATGTATGAGTGGAAATAATTTTATTGTGTATGTTCAAATAGCCAAATGCTTGCAGTTTTTGTTGACTAAGGGAGACCTTCACCAAACCTGCAAATTTACCTACATTTACACACCAAAATGTTTATTGATATTGACATTTGTGTTAATTTGCAATAAATACTGTGTGCAGTAAATACTGCTTCAGTGTTTAGCCACCCTAACTGGCATCACAGGGGCCAGATCTGTGTGAGAAAAATTACATCACGAGATGCAGCATCACCTGTTGGACCCAATTGTGAATATCAACTGTACAAACACTAAAAAAATGTATACCTTTAATATTTAATGACATGCTTCTCCTTTCGATAGTGATGGAACTGCCCATACTAACTTTTAACCCCTAATTTACCCACTTGGGGATAAAATTTAGAAAAATACCTATGGTCATGTATCTTTATTTCTACAACTATAAACAGACACTTACATAACACAATACAATACAATACAACACACGTCATTTACAAATACTCATCGACATCTCATTCTAAGAGCATGATGTACAGATTCTGTTAACTAAGTTAACTATGTCAATATCATATTTGGTTGTGGAGGTCCGATATTAAAGTTCAGCCGCATCATAGTTATCAAGCCGACCCCATCTGAGTTGGGAATGGACTCAGAGAATGATTCATTACAGGTAGTACACAGCAATTTTAAAATCGAACAAACAAAAAAAAGATAGATTTACATACAGGTACCTGTGTATGTAAATATTTCATTAATCATGCAATGTTTTACATTATCAATAGATTAGTTTGATGACAAGTTTTTATCCCTAATTTTATGATATGTAACCTTCAAGAAAAAAGATACACGTATCAATCTCACGTGTTTATTAGTGTTAGAGAAAAAAAAAACTTATGCAATGCTAAATGAATCGTTTATTTCAGAAACCACCTAAGCGACCAAATTTCCAAAAATGTTGTTTTGTTGGTACTGTTCACTTCAGAGGTGAATACATCGTTTAGTGCAGAAATAACCAATGTTCTATATCACCAATGCTATTTGGTAGTCTTGAAAAGAATCCGTTTATTTCAGAAAGAACCCAAGCGCCGTCGCATAGGTACTTTCTGCGGTACATTTCGCTCGCGACGTGTTCCGTGGCTCGCTGTTTTGTTTGTAGTTTATATCGAACGGACGAGTGGATAACATTATTTTTATTTTAACATTATATTTTATAACATACTGCGGCTCTTACTTCCTTATCACGTATTCCATCGACGAAGGCTTGTAGCAGCATCCTCTCAAAGAATGTCGCAGGAGAGGACTGATATGCCTTCCTCACAAGCTTCTCTACTTCTAAAGCCCATTGTTGCAATGTCTGTGTAGGCTTTTGTACCCTGTCCCGAAGCTGGGCTCGGAATACATGCTCCAGATGTGCATCTCCGTACTTTGACTCTAAGGCGTCCTTGACCTTGACCTATCAAGAGCTCCTTAGCTCTTGATAAGAAGCCTCAGTCTCTATGGCCTCTAACACCGTTACTGCTTGGTCTCTTAGGGCTAAGGTGAGGCCAGTCCTCGCTTGTTCTTCACTCCAGCCGTTTAGTTGTACTACAGCTTGAAACCGTCTCTTATATGCATTTCAGGACGATGTTCCGTCGTATGGTCCTGAAGCTTCGTCCTAAAGAGACTACGGCAACCGGTGTTGTTGTACCTGCAGCCTTGATTTTTCGTAGATCGCCCTCAACTTCTGAGATGCGCGCTTGGTGGTCCGCGAGCATGTTTTCATGACTTTCTGCACCTCGTCCACTTTCTTAATGGTCTCGGTGACTACTGAGAGTACTCGGTCTCCCGTCGCTTGTAGTTGCTCCTCCTGGCGGCGCACTTGCTCCTCATGGCGGCGTGCTTGCTCTTCCTGCATGGCACGCAGTTGCTCTTCCTGGCGGCGTGTTTGCTCCTCCTGGCGGCTCGTTTGCTCCTCCTGGCGGCGTGTTTGCTCCTCCTGTATTGCGCGCAGTTGTTGGAAGAGTGCGCTTATGTCCATCACCGGTTCCTGAGTAGCTGAACTATGTGCGGGGACAGCAGAGGGTCCTTCGCCAGCATCACGTCAATCACTAGGGACTTCGACGTGTGAGACCGCTGGTTCGGTTTCACCTTGTTTTCGTTCCGTACTTTCGATTACACTAATTTATTGCAGAAATCACCTAAGGGAAATTTTTTCAAAAATTTATAACTCAAAATCTTGAGGGAATTTTTGACGTGACAACGTCTTATAAATTGGCTTGCCGGGTGACACTTCAAGAAACTGCGTTACGCTCCGCTCACGTTATGCGCTCACAATGAGAGCGAGTGAGAGGCACGCGTCCCTTCCACTCGGGCATGGTTAGCCCGCCTAAGAGCGAGAGAGACAGACATAAAAAGTGAAAGGCACGCGTCCCTTCCACTCGACGAATGAATATTCACATTAAAATTATTTTACCACTCAAAGTCGTTGTCACGTAAAACTTTCGCCCGTATACCGACTTTACAGGCAACCAATTTTTTTTTTTAACAAAATAAATTATTCCAATTACACGTTCTTGATTTAGTAAAAAAATATTTGAAGGAGACTAGAGCTATACTTAAGCTGCAAAACAGTTTTTTTTAGTTTTCTGAAAGTTGAAAAAAACGCACTTAGGTAGTTTCTGAAATAAACGATTCAAATAACGAATGTTTTCTATCCAATGTGTGTATACATTAGATTAGCGGAATACCCGGATAATAGAAGTACAGTAGTTAAAAGGAAAATTGATGTTTGAAAATATATATATTTTTTAATTCACATCAATTTAGTCACACGTCAATTTAACTTCACCTCGCCTGATGTTAAGCTGAAGGCAAAGTCTCATGAAAGAGGGTCACCATTGCAAACACGTTCAGTGTACAGTGTACGCCATTGTATGGTGGCACTCAGTTTGACGGCCACATCAGATGCTTTTTCACGCCCTGCTTATAGAACCCGGGACTGTAGGAAGAAGGAAACTCGTGCGCCGGCAAGGAATTCGGATGAAGTTATAATTTTCATTTAAAATCTTCTGTTCCATTTTGTTCGTTTTCTGTTCTATCGAGTTTTATTTGCAATACGTCGTAGATCGCCATTATGTTGTTGAGGTCAGATAGCAGTGGCTTCACGAAAAATCGAAGTTCAAGTAAACCAGTAGTTAGACTGGAATAAGGAGACTCCGAAACTTTCGTCTGGGAGTTCTCCCAGACGAAAGTTTCGGATTTGACCTGAGTTAACGCTAGGATCAAGAAAGATTTATTTTGTGGATTTTTCATTGTCATTAGCTCACTCCTTTTTAATATGTACAGCTGTACAGCATAATTTAAGTTATAATACGGCCACTAGATCTCTTTCACTATGAACCCCGGAAGAAAAGCCAAGTCTATGGTCTCTGTTGTTGTCCGCTGTCGTTGTAAGATTTATACGTTGATGAAATTGAACTAATACCTTTCCAAAAGTACAGATGTAAATGATTTCCTGCAGAAGTTCCGGTGGTGGTGCGTGGTGGTGATGCCGTTCGTGGCGTTCTACATAACGGGCCTGGTGCTGGAGATGGACACGCTGTACCTGATCAAGGCCTTCCTGCTCGTGTGCTTCTACGCGGTCCTGCACTTCGCGAGCAACCTGCTCTTCGACGACGACCTCAAGAACATATTCCCGCTGAGCGTTTATCTGGCTACTAAGGTAAACTGGCATAATATTGTAGACTCAATTATTTTCGTCAATATTTATTTGCATTGGATAAGCTGTCAATCGCACAAAAGGCAAACTAATACAATCGACAATGAATCGTGTGACATATACTAACATTACATATATTATGGCAAATTTCCTCATTTACGTGATATCATAATTGCGTGATAAAATATTTGAAAGCTTTTACATATCAAAATAAGGAAAAGCCACCCCTTTAAACCAAAGCACAAAGTACATGTACATACCATATTCTTAACGTTTGATTCAAATGATTTTCGAATATTTTATATGCCATGCGATCCACTGTGGATTGTATTAGTTTGCCTTTCGTACGAATCACTTTGTCAGAATTTAAATTGAATGCAACATATTTATCCCCAATAATTGCATAAATGTAACATGTGTTGTGTCAGGCGTGGTTCTACATCACGTGGGCGGTGTTCGTGGCGGGCGCGGTGAGTGCGCCGGCGAGCGCGCTGTTCGCGCTGTGCTCGTGTGCGCTGTGGTACACGTTCCTGCGCTCGTGGCGCAGCGACCCCGGCGTCATCACCGCCTCGCGACAGGACCGCTTCCGGGTACGACCACGCGCTTTTTTATTTGCTGACCCGTGTCTTCTTCATCTGCGTCACCCCATCATCATTCCCTGAACCTTTTTCCCAATTCAGTTGGGGTCGGCTTTCCAGTCTAACTGTGATGCGGCTGAACTTCGATATTTTCCGTGAAGCGACTGCCATCTGACCTCCACAACCAATGGTCTAATGACCAATGGCGATATCGAAGTTCCAAGTTAGGCTGGTTGGACTTTTGAGGGCTCCAACTACCCGTAACGACTGCCATAGATGTTTGTGTGGCAACCGGGACCGACGGCTTAACGTGCTCTCCGAGGCACTTATAAACCTGCGATAAATACACACATAACTTCGAAAAGCATCGAAAAGTCATTGGTGTGTGCCATGGTAAACCTGGGATCGAACTCGAGACCTCGTCTCAGCAGTCCATTACCCATACCACTAGGCTACCGCGGCTTTCACACGCGGCGTCACCCCGTTTTTGCATTATTTTTTATTCCTGTTCCGTACCTGTTGGTCTTAGCATGATGTTATATACATATAAACTTTCCTCTTTAACCATTCTATCTATTACAACAAACCGCATTAATATCCGTTGCGTAGGTATAAAGATTTAAGCATACAAAGGGACATAGGGACAGAGAACGCGACTTTATTTTATACTATGTAGTGATTAAGGTCACGCGTGCATTTCTTACATACACAGTTTGCACGAAACAAATCGTTTCAGTTGGGTGAAATATTTTTTACATTGTAATTTTTCGAAAAGACCTACTCCCACCGACTCGGTGAGTGGTGTCCGTGGACAATCCTACAAGTCCATGCTAGTCCATGCATGCCATGTGCAGGGCACAACGAATTCTGGCAACTGCACTGACCTAGCGAAAGCGTTTGGCACTGTCTCGAAGGAGAAATTGTTCAGAAAAAGTATTTCCTGAGAATTCCCGGTTGTCACCAGTGGCATGGTTAGTGGTTTCAAATACCTAAATAGCAGCTCTATTTAGGTACTTGAAAACCGAAAAAGTCATAGGAGATTATTGCAGGCAATTAACAGTCGTTAACTACGGGGGTGTCCCACAGGGCAGTGTGCATGGTCCTACGATAAGTGGTGAAAATATGCATGAAATATACTATTTATTAAATTTACTATTATGGTATGTCTGCACATGATTACTCTCAGAGGAGATTCAAGGTTTTGAGATGGTATTTCTGCGAAATAAAACATTCCTAATTGACTATTTACAGACAATAATTGAGCTGTCAGAGTCGTCTCGTGGCGGGTTCGAGCCGGCGCGCTTCTGTTCGGCCTGCCTCGTGCGGCGGCCGCTGCGCTCCAAGCACTGCTCGGTGTGCAACCGCTGCGTCGCCAAGTTCGACCACCACTGCCCCTGGGTCGGCAACTGCATCGGTCAGTGGTTCTCGATGGCTACTCATCGTTCTTCACTTTACACTTATGTCACAATTGTCAGTGATTACGTGTGGTGCTTCTGTGGAGAAAATATAGTAACGTATGTGTCTCGCTACCGACCGCAGGTGCCAAGAACCACCGCTACTTCATCGGGTTCCTGGTGAGCCTGCTGGTGATGTGCGTGTGGATGCTGTGGGGCGGCGCGCAGTACTTCCTGTCGTCGTGTGGCGCGGGGGACGCGGCGCCGCTGGACGCGCTGCTGCAGTGGGCGTCCTGCAACGCGTGGGTCGCGTGGGTGTGCCTCAACGCCGCCTTCCACCTGTTCTGGGTCACCGTGCTCACGTGCTGCCAGATGTACCTGGTGAGCTTCTCGTGCGGTACTCGGGAGAACTTAATGAATGTTATCAATAGTCGCGTTCATTCTCGCGGTTGCATGCGAGACCTCGTCCTGACCCGTCCGTTCTCGTCGCAGGTGGTGTGCCTGGGCATGACGACCAACGAGCAGCTGAACCGCGGGCGCTACCGGCACTTCCAGGCGCGCGGCGGGCGCTCGCCGTTCTCTCGCGGGCCGCTGCGGAACTGCGCGGACTTCTTCGGTGTGCGCGCGTGCGGCGCCGCGTCGCCGCTGCGCGACTGGGGCGAGGCCGAGCCGCCGCCCGACGCCGAGCCCATGTTGCCGCACCACTACGTGTGAGCGCGGCCCGGCGCCGCCCCAGGACACTTCGTGTGAGCCCGCCCAGCCAGCGCCGCGGCGCAGTGCAGTGCAGCGCAGTGTGGTGTGGTGTAGTGTGGTGTAGTGCAGTGTAGTGCGGTGCAGTGCGGTGCGGTGCGGTGTAGTGCAGAGGCGGGGCGCGGGCCGGCGCCGGCTGCGGCCGACGAGTTTTAGAGAATACTCAGAACTTTGCCGATTAGCTTGATATAATGTGTCGTTTCATATCTTTGTGTTGCAGCAATTTTTGCAAATTAGTAGATACACTTGCACTTTCATGTAACTATGGACGTTTGGGTTGTCCCCGGTGCGTCGATATGGATGGAATAGACCGAATGAAGTTCCGCCCCGACTGACCTTAAGTAAGGAAGGAATTAGCAGATGGAAGACAGTTATGCCAGGGTGATTGGTTGAATAATTTGATTATGAGAAAGTAAACTCATACTTTTGAGTACTCTCGTGTCAAAAAACAGAAAGCGAAAAAATCGTTTAAAGCTAATAAGTATTATTAAACAATAGAGCGACTAAAACACCACCATCTTCTCCCTTCTGCTGAGATCCGATCACTGGGATAACCTGACATTTTCACTAAACTGTACAGACTTCCCACACGGCACATCATGATCAAATCGCTGATGATATTTGTAGATTGAAGATGCATGTTCTGCTTATGCTCTAAAACTATTTTGTGTTGTGAGTGAGTACAAAGGCACTTCACTCCGTCTGTAGCACTGAGCACCTCATTCGAGCACATGCACCATTATTCCCATGTACTATACTTAATTTAACATAGGTAAATTATATTTAAAGTTAACTTATATTATTTGTTGCATGGCTGCAGGAGAATAGACAGCCGAGCAGACTTACAGCCACAAGTAGAACAAGAAACGTCTAATGTAATATGATGCTTGAGAGCTGTTCTGTACCGGATGGCTGCCAATTCAGCTGCTCCTTATTAGATGTTCAATATTTGAATATCACTCTTGTTATAAATTATGAAATATTATCGGGCACAAATGAAGAAGATTGTGTTAAAATGTATGAATGTGATGGAATCCTATTGTCTGTACACACACATCTTTTTACATAAATATAAATAGTTATTACTTTTCTATAACCTGGCTTTAACTGACATTATAGATCGAAATTGTGATGTAAATATCTTATATGTGTATATCATGTACAGGTGTACCACTTTAATAAGTCGCATCGGCAAAATTCGTTTGCGCAGAAGAGAGCAAGCTTACGCCGATTAGTTACGATTGCTAACGCTGTTGAAACGCCGACTTTATTGCATTACGTTAAGATTGAAAATGCAATAAATTCAGAGAGTAGTGCTATCTCGCTCATTGTAGGTGTACACTTGTTAGCAAATAAAGTGTACCAATAATTTTAAGTTATATTTTTTATATTATGAAACATTTTTTACAAAACACCAGTTTATAAAATGAATATCTTATAATGTAACGAAAAAAAAAAGCCGTGCTTCATAAAGAAATGTTAATTATGATCAAGCCTTATAATGAACCAATTCATCCTGTGAGGGTTTATAGAACAGCAATTGTTTTTTAAGATGAATGGTGCTAAGTACCATTTGATTTAACGTACCTAATATCTACCGAATCGAACTTTTTTTCTTGCATTGATAAACATTTTTTTTCATCAAAGCAAATTCTCACACGAATTAGAGCCGCCACCAAAGTATTCCTTTCTTTGGGATTCTGAAAGTCGGTCTGGCACTAGATTATGGCTCCGTTGCAAACGATTATTTTTCGTTAATCATTGTCGAAACTGTTTTTCTTACGACTCCTGTAGCGCGTGCTGTAAGTAAGGTCTATCACTGCTTGAAAATAATCCATTGTAGGTAAATACTTTGTCTTTTGATTTAATTAGTTCATTTTGCATGAATTGATGCACATTATATACAATTCCCCTACTCAAGCCTTTTAAAGATCTATCTCTTTTAAGTAAAGACATAATTGTAAAAATGTTCACGTTTTTTGTCTCACAAGTGTACGGTGCGGTGAAAAGACGTATATTCCACTAGCAGTACAATTCGCGACTGACGCGGTACCGCGATGCTGCGGGCATCGAGCATGGCGCGCAGGCGGCAACCAATTACAATGGGCCTCGTTCCCGCGTCAATGATGAGCGTTGTGATTGGTTAATATTGTTTTGCGCGTATCAAAAATGAGACTTCTGCGCAGGTACATCGGCGTAACTTATAAACGTGGTACTACTGTACTAGCTACTGCAGCCATGGCTTGAGCGAGACACTCCTTTGCTACTTTGTTAACACTAAATGATACACATCATGGGCGTGCATTTCACAGAGTCAAAACCACTACCTTACCTACATCAGATAAACTTCAATTCGTATTAGTTTTAGTGGAATCACATTGAAGATGTTTTTGTATATCGCTGATGCACATACAATTCGAGGATGTCTGCTCATATGTTTGACTGATGGCTATTATAGAAATATTTAGTGGTAAGTGCTACTGCTTCTTCCAAGAGCGGGTAGTGCGATGCTAACGACCTATGACGCCTCGGCGTACTCATGTCGCGAGTGTGACATAACTAATTGGTGTGCTTATAGCTTTTGTAATTCAGTACAAAATGAAATATTTAGAGATATATGAGAGATTGACATTTTTAAAGTTGCCACATCTAAGTGTTTTCTCGTAATAAACTTTGTTCTAAGTAGTTGTTAGCAGCTGCTAGTGGAATATAACTGTTCATAGTACTGTGTAACGTAGCGAGAGGAGAGGAGTGTGTGTATGAGTGTGTGCGTGTGAGCCAGCGATCAAAACACATGACTGTATATTATAATTTAGTACAATATCGCGTTGAGTGTGATACTTATACGATACTGTAAATTTAAGGTTAGCTATTATAAAGTAACTCGTAAGAAACGAAGCTTCCTTCTTCTACGGTCGTCCAGTTTTCAACATTTTAAAATTTCACTATTCCCATTATACTTAATACATCTAATATCGAGATGCATGCTGTCTTATTGTTATAGTTCACTATAGATCGCATCATCAATGTCTTAAGTCTTTCTGAACAAAGTAAATTATATATTTTTGTAATGAACAAGGGACTACATAATATCCAATCATAGATATATGGCGTGGGACGAGCGGTTGCAAGATGTTGTGGTTAGTTAGACTAGTTGGATTGTACTGTACACCTTCTCACTATGTCATGATGAACATATTCTCAAGCTCATATTCTCCATCGGTCTCTCTGGAAGACAATAGCTCTTGGTTGCCTGCTCTTTGAGGCCACAGTTTAGACACACATGAAGGCAGAGGTGCGCAGTATGTTCGTCTGGTGGTGCCTGTGGAACAGGTGGGGTGTGTTACTCCCTTAGTAAGCTTTTAAAAAATAGTCTTCTGTCGTATCATAGTCAGAGTAGCCACTTTGTATAGTATACAGGGCTTCCAATAGTTCCAAGATATTGTAGCTTCCTGTGTTACATATTGCCTCAGATAGCAGCATTCAATTATTACAGCGTGTGATATGAGGAGTGTGGTCGTAGTGCTGTCTTGTATTTGTCTACATTAACTACAGAATTTATTCTTGATGTTGTACTCTATTGCAGTTTCTTATTTCGTGCGTAGATCTTTGTAACTCATTTCGTAAATATTAGAGTATGTGTGTTAGGTTTTAACTATATATTAATACTATAACACACGTACATGTTGCACTCTTTTATATAATCATTATATAATGAAAAAGCTATATTAGGTTTGGTTTAAACTGGGAGAATCTAGTATTGGAGCCAACAGCAGCGGGGTTAAAGTTTTAAGCGTCATAGAACGTACAGAGACAGTACCCTGTATGCCTTTTTGGCCATTCAGAGAACTTCAGCTGAACTATTATTTGCTCATAGTGATGTTTTACTGAAAAGCAGAGATTACTAGAGCTCCTTGCGGGACTCTCCGCTCGCCATTGCTTGTGCAAACATTTAAAGGCACATTCATCGCTTACAATGAGTCGGGCCGTGTGCTCGTTGCACACTACACTATTTTCAGTTGCTGTCAACTTTGTCTCCCCGGTTCATAAGCTAGAGCCGCGTCCATTTAAACCGGGACTAATTAGGCTAGGTTTGTTTTGGTATTAACTCAGGTACCATAATCATAACCGGATCGTGTTATAAAAAGTCTTTACGTAGGGATTCTTCGTACTTCCTTAACTTTACCTCATTTCTCGGTATCATACCAGCGCGCAAATGTTAAAACCAAACTGTTGAGTCTATGGGAAAGAAGCAGGAGACTGGTTCTGGGGTCTTGACCCTGGTGTAGTCGACTAGATTGTGTCTTGTTCTAGAGAGCTGTGTTTGTTGGTATTTTTACCTGTTCCCTTGATACAAATCTTTGATCATCGCATCCAGCCATCTCTGCTTACCACTACACGACATACTTGGACAAACACTCCCAGAAGATGTGCGCTGTCAGCGCACTTAGGCGCCGGTTCCCATCACTTGGTTAGTTCAGCTATTCGTCATTGAAAGAGAGTGATATGATAACAGTCTCCAGTCTACATAGCGTTGGTATCAGCTGACACTTGAATTATAAATACATTAGCTAAGCAGAAGTCTGCTCGAACATATGTTTCTGAATACAGATTTCCGTGGATATAGCGTCATATCATAATGCATGGTCAATATGTTGGTGGGCGGGGACTCAATCTGTAGGACAGACTGTCGGCCGGCCAGCGCGCAGTGTCTGATGGTAGGACCGTGGTCACAGCGGAGGGACGAGTCACTCCCCTAGCGAGTGGTCACTGGACAGGGACTGTTCACATTCATTCGTGTTCCAGTATTAACGTAGGTATATTATTCGTAGGAGACATCGATCGCCCCTAGTGTTACGACTAAAGAGAGACGGTCGCCTCGACCGGTAACTAACCTAATGAACATTTTGTGAATGTCTAATATTGAAGTACATGTACATTATTTTGTATCACTAACTCTATCTTTATCTACCTAATTTATATAATATCAAATGTAAGAGCTTACAATAATATCATTGTTACCGCGCTTAGGGTAAAACAAATGTATAAAGAATATCGACACCGAGCGGGCGCGACGTGCGCCGCGGGATGCGCTAGTATGTCGCGCCCGCAGTTAGATGTTAATCTACATATATATATAGAATATAGTTGTAACATGACCGCGGACACCGGCTGGTATGGTTTATAAGTATTATGGGAAATAATAATTTATTGTTATTGGGAACACATCATTTAGATATTTTATTAATGGGCTGTCGCAATGGTGAGATAAGTAGTTAGTTTGACGAGTGTCGGCCGGCGCTGCGGGCGCCGAGTGGTCATGTTGCAACTGTAGCATAGATCGATCCTATTGTATTATACATATAAAAACGAAACCAAATTGCATTTAATGTCAATAAATATTTCATGAAGTCACAACGTTGTTTCATTACCAAGCTCGCCGGCTGTCAGCGCCCGGTAGCCGCCGAGCACCACTATTGTGTGGAACTTCCCTAAGGGTGAATACCATGCGGCATTACTACATATTTCTCTGTCCCTGTATCCCTATATCCCTCGTATGCTTAAATCTTTAAAACTACGCAACGGATTTGATGAGGTTTTTTTCAAAAGATAGTGTGATAGAAGAGGAAGGTTTATTTATGTATTTAACATCATGCTCTCTCTCTCTTGCAACAAATAAACAAAATTATGATCATTATCATCAATCGTGCATTAATTCCGGTCGCATCCGAAGCCAACACCTCGGAGTCTAGGTCTTATTTTCATTCAATCTAAGTGCGTTGCGGTGGCTGTACCTCGATATTTCCCGTGAAGCACGTACCACCTGGCCTGCACAACCTATAGGTATAGGCGATTTGGACGATTGCAGCAGTAGCTGGACCAGTTGTTGATTTTTTTAGGGCTACTACTAGAATCGTAACAACTACCATAGACTAACGTGCTAACTAACTAACGTGCTCTCCGAGGCGCGACCAGACTATTGCAAATAGCATTCATGCACACAAATATTTGCACTGAGCGGGGATCGAATCTGCGCCTTTTGCGTAGCAGTCGCATTCACTACCGCCACATAGGGAGGAGGATTTACAAAATTATATTTCAAAGAAAGAAAAAACAGTATATAGGAGTAGTTTGACATCTAGGTACAGTCAACCCTGTGACAGGGGGTTACACAAGGCCCTACATGGCGCTAAGAAACCCATCATTATCATCCTCATATCCATTTCCTTTTTATTATGCTTTACGGAAAAGACCTCATTTACCTGCTAATAACAATGGATAACAAAACTAATAACTCGAAAATAATTAGCCGAATGGGTCGACCATTCGGCTAATTACTTATGTATGTTCCAAAAGTTCGACGGAAGATTTTAAACAAAAATGCAAAAATGGTAGCAGAATTCCACGTGGGCATCGGCTAATGTTCAATATGGACCAAGTATCACACCCTGTGGTACTCTCCTCTAAAATCCACAGATTGCACTAAACTTCTACAGTTAACATCGCCCGCCCGAGATTTATCGTTCAGATACTTATAAAGTCAGAACATCGAGAGCTTATAAGATGTAATGATATAGTTGCCTATAATTTAAATGTCATACCTAAATATGCAATCAAAGACCTTTGATAAATCTCACAAAACATCTAGCGAATTACTTTTGATTCCAAGACACTGGTTATAGATGATGTGATACCTACAAATTATTTATTTCAAATTAACAAAGAATCAAACCTTCCTAAGACTTAGGAAAGCAACGTAATTATATTGATAGTGAAATTTTCAGCACGTCACTAGTAAAAGCCCAGGCGAGTTGGTGCCGCGTGCAAAATGGCCAGTGTTTGCACGCGGCACTACGGCTGTTATCGGAAGTTATCAATAACATTATCTTTCAATCGGAGCAGAACGAAGTGGATCAACGCAAGTGTGCTGCGGTCGACGCTCGCGCGCCGCTCACCAGGCGTCGCCGCGTCGCCAACAGGATGGCCTGGCGACGTGACCAACACATGCTCGGCAAAGGTGACATTCTCTCGTACTGTTATTTGATTTTAATTTATCTGACTCACGTTATCATCAGTAATCGCCTACATTATTTGCTAATTATAAGTTAAATTTATAAAGTTTCATTCATTGTCAGTTTCCTGCGGTCAATGACCTGTGAAGTTATCATCAGGATTCTGAATCTGAACAGTTCGAACTTGAGAACAGTCATAGTTTTGCGACGGATCTTTTGTAAATTATTGTTATACACATAGTTACACTACTTTCCCTACTATTTTACTACTTGGTGTAGGCAGAGACAACATCTTAACTAACTGTAAACATTACTTATCAAATATTTGCTTGGGTATGTCGTGCCAACAGAACCGTGGTGTACGAAAGTGTATAGTAACAAGTCGCTGGTGTTTATCAGTGTCGATAAGTAGTCTCTAATCCTTATAACTGATTACATTTTACATTGACTGAGTATTAGGAACTATAGAATAATCGAAATATTTATTGATAACTCAATAAATTATTTACGGGGATTTATTGATTTTAATGACAGGTTAATATCTATTTCCGTTTTTATAATCCTAGTTTATTAGTACGGATGTGGAATTTTAAAGATTCAGTGCTACGCATTGATAAATCTGATGTCTTTTAAAATTAAATACTTTTGGATATTCTTAAAACGAACAGTTACCTACCGCCTTATGCCCTTTCAACTGCACAGGCCTCAGAAACGAAACCTATTGCCGTCTGTTTGGTAGTTACTGTGTCTAAGCTGCTATTGAAAATCGTGTAGTAATAGCCCCAACAAAACTGTTTCACCCGCTTCCGCATATCGGTTCCAGAACTCCGCGACGAGATAATAATTATATCTTTAAGGCTTTAAGGTTCAAAATTAAATGATAAAGACTTCACGACCTGTTTTCTTTTACTCTTCATAATGCCATTTAATTGTATACCTTAACTGTATAACGGTTGAGTCAAAAATTCAATGGCATATTTTGTAATCTCAATGGCTTAACAATGGTTGACAATTAGTAAAATCGGGGTCCTGGTTACTTTACTAATGAAATTCACCAATCTGATCTAATTCCACTTTACAGTAGTTAAGTTCCTTGTTTGACTCTAAACAGATTAAGTACAAGGGTCTTTCCACTAAAATACCAGAAGATTATTTTCAGTTATCCGTAGCTTACTTAGTGATTAATTAGTTCGAATCTTAGGTTTTTCACTACCTATGTGAAGTCACTCATATAAGATAAGCAATTGAAATTATTTGGAGTGGTGTAATAAGTAGAAGTGCATTTACGTGTAATAGTCTGGATTCGAACCTCGAACCGTGTAAGGAGATTGTATACATTTAGAAATAATTATGACACAAAGATGAATATATTTTGTAGTAAGCGGGAATCGAACATGCGACACATCTGACGTGGCGGTCGAACTTTGTACCGTTACGCTACAGAACTCCCGTAAGTTCTTTATCATAAACTAAATGACAGACTTGTACTTAAACTGTAGTTAATTATAAAATTAGGAACAACATAACAGTTGTAATAGGCATCCTGGGTCCGAGTAGGTATAAACCGCATAACACATTTATTTCACTAATAGCCTTTTCAATTAGATGTGTATTATACAGATCAACAGACAATAAAATTTATCGTATTATCTTTTGCTAAACAACCATTTTGGATATTTGATCACATCAGGTGCGATGTCAGAGCGGTGCGACGTTGGGTGACCAGGATCCAGGAGTGACCAGGATCTCAATCTGGGCATTTGGTGCGCAGGCGCCGCCGGTCGTTGATTAGCTTCACGGCTCATTTCGTGCGATACGAGCGCCGCGACCTATAAATACAAGCAATAATGTAATCAGCCACCAACCACAACGCATCACCGCGCACGCCGGCAGCGCCCGCGCACTCCACTCGTCTTCAAACTTCAACTACACACAAATAAGGTATGTTTTTATTTTTTTATTTTTTTATTAATGGCACGTCAATTTGACTTCACCTCGTCTGATGTTAAGCTGAAGGCAAAGTCTCATGAAAGAGGGTCACCATTGCAAACACGTTCACTGCTACAATGGTAGCGCTCAGCTTGACGGCCTCATCAGATGCTTTTTCACGCCCCGCTTAAAGGACCCGGGACTGTAGGAAAAAGGAAACACGTGCGCCGGCAAGGTATTCCAGGACTTATTGGTGCGGCAGAGAAAAGACTCACCGCTTGGTTCTTGATTCTTAATGGAATAGTAAAGTACTCTTTTAGAATATACGTTGTGAACCTTGCAGTGAACGGTGTCCGGATTATTATGTGAAGCTAAGCCTTGCTTTATTTATACACTTAAAGGACTGTGGCCCTGATCGGGGGGGTCAGAGGACAGCTGCAGCACGACTATTCGGGCTGACTAGGCTTTTCTTGACTTCCAAACCCAGTTACTTCTTTAGCGATACTCGAGTGGGTCGGTGACAAACGCCGGGTAAGCAAAAATGTATGAAATACAGGTGTGTCCGAATGACGGATAAATAATTAGTGCTAATTTAGAGTCTCACTAACTGAACACACGAGTGATCAGTGTCTTGTGTACAGTTGATGAAAAACCCGCTTTTGCACGGCGATCGCCGTCACCGGGGTAGCAAGCTTCCAAATCTGCATGTATATTGGTAGGCGGACGCGGGGCGGCACCGGCGCAGTGGAGAAACGAAGCCACGGGGCCGGTACACGGTCACGCCGGTGCCGTGCATCCCGGACCGGCTAGTGGTAAAACGCCCAATGTAACTGCTTTATTCAAAGGGAAGAAATGATCCTGTAACATACCTCTACGATATTCTTATTTTCAACAAAACTGTCATATTTACGAAGCTGATTGATTTATTATTGTAATGTTTCACTATACGCAGCGCCACCATAGACACCTAATATAATTTTAACGGCAGGAATGCAATTATTACAGTTTTATTTTTGCTTATCATTGAACTAGATTTATTCTTGCACCAAATTCTTCTAAGCCGGGGCTGCGACCCACGGTTTTTCCCACAATGAACATCGTTGCAGCTTCGATCGAAGTCTAACCTCTAATAACTCGGCCAAATATTACTTGTGAGTAGCAATAACTACCTCGAAGGAAATGATAAGAAGTAATTACATTTACTTTTTGAGATACATTTCGCACGCGAGCTCCGAAGAATCGGGAGGATAAGGAGAAAATGGTGAAATGAGGAGGTCGGGCCTCGGGCCTAACCAAGGTTATCGATGTTCCATCATCATCCACACTGTAGCGGCTGATGCTAGTTGTAAGTGAAGTCTAACTTTGGAGCCCGATGTCTCCATTTTCTAACTTGTCCTCAGCTTCCGATTCCTTGTGGCGCGCGGACTTATGTTCAGAAAAGCTTTCCTTTGAAATTATTGGATCGAATCGAATCGAGCTTGTAGGTAATTGCCGACACTGACTTGGCTGTACCAAGAGTGTAAACGCACACGGTTTAATGTTGTTACTTGATCAAAACAATTGTACAATATTATGTAATATATTACCGCAATCAAAGTTTACGTTATAGGAAGAAGATTACGCTGTTTGCCGCGCCTCGACACTGGCACCTGTTCCCTCGGCCCATTGTGCTCGCTACAGCTGTACCGCTGAGCTACCAACTATTATTCATTGTGTGCGTTTACGCAATGTCAAACAAAACTGTTAGTTGAAGAAACAATCAAAGCTCGGTCACTTAGTCACTCGCACTTGGGACCCAACCAATAACATTATTATAATAACACATTCTGACACCACTAGTCACTTGCATACCTTGGTGCATCGCGCACGTGCGGGGAACTCTATGTATACTATGCAGTGTATAGTGTTTGTGTGCAATGCTCTGAACACTTAGTGAAGTAGTAAGAGTGGTTTCCAAACTGTTGTGTGACACGATATAATTCTGTTTCCATCAACGTGTCTGTTTATATTCAGAAGTCGTAATTGACTGAAAACATGACCTAAGCATGTATATTTTGTATCGGCGGCAAGCAGCTGCGCGATATACATGTAGTTCCAGGATTGAAGTATTGAAAAGTGGTATATACAGTATGCTTTTATGATATTATGGCCATGGTTAAGCAAGATACACTAGCGCAACTGCCAGTGTGTACCCATCGATGCGGACCTAAGTCGCGAGAGAATTGTTTCATAAAATCTAGGATTGGTAGATTTGAGATCGTCCTTCATCGTTGGAGCCCGTGCTATCTTCAGAAAACGCGTACCACATATGTGTAGCTCTGTAGGTTTGCCTATAGAACGCAGTTTGAGCCCACAACTGGTGCTTATAGCTGTAGAAAGGGCAAGATAGGGCGATATTCACAGATTACCTAATAGTTGAGACTATAGTTCTCTCTAATCTATTTCTTGTACGTACGTATCATTTTATCGTGAACGTGTCAGAAATGCGTGGTCGTCACCTATTTAGCTGCGTGATAGCTGACCTTAAATGACACCATCGATCGCCTGGTGGCCGTGTCCACGCAACTCTAGATTGTGTGTCCATGTGCCACAAGTTGTTACGTCCACACTCAACGTCATATCTGGTCCGCTGTTGATGTCACAAATGTGGACGCACCTACCACACTATCTCAACCATCTTAATATTAACCATTAATCTTAAACATCTTAATCCCCTCGGCTTCGTTTCACTTCAGTTTATTTCTTTGTTAATCATGGCTTGATTAGATCTTGACTGATGTTATCAACAATACCGGGTGTATCTAATACCTAATTTGAACCAAGTCTCTATCTTTTGAGCCTTAAGAAGTTCAGAAACATCTTCGAGGAGTTATCTATCTAAGTTTTTTGGAATAAATAATATGATAAGATATGATATGAGTTGATGATTTAGTTTCTACGCAGATTATTGCTTGCCTAAGCACCAGGTGCTATTCGGCTGGGTGTTCTCACTGCACCGTTATAAGTGTACCTATACACTGGACAATGTTGTTGTTTGTGATTGTTACCAGCTGACCCGAAAAACTTTGTTTTGCTTCGAATAATTAGTATTGTGTTTCCCTTAATTAATTAGTATAACTTAGGTATTTCAATTATATAACATTAGTGTAGGTAAATCTAAATTGCTTCATGGTTTGCAATCGGATAAATTCTTCCTGTTGAAACACATCTGAATATAACGTTGAAATTGGCAAATATAAAAGTCAATATTATCGCCATGGACCAATCCCACTTATTTTTCTGTGTGCGAAATCACCACGGATCTTACTGAAGCCGGAGAGAGGTTATGTCAGACACGAACCTACTAAATCACACTCCGTCTTTGGGTCTTTAGTTGCCGGTGGTGACTATATCCGGCGCGCCCCGGTAGACTCAAGGAACTCTCTTTCGAGATGACTTATTCCTTCGGGTGTAGGGACCACGGTATCATCGTCTAGTCTCCGGGTATGATTTGGAGCCTGCACCGCGGCCTGCTTCTGCTAGGGTAACAGGCAGCTCTACCCGTCAACCCCAGACCCGCGCTCATGGGGGACGGACGTCATCTCGCACTCCAAGGGCCGCCTATAGGACCGCCCACACCGTCTCTCACGCTGGGCACCTGGTCAACGTGTGCAATCCAGACGCCTCGCTCGCATCGCAGTGGCACTCAGACGTTGATTCCATCTGAATCCGATGCAGGTAATCCCCAAAGCACCAGTGCCCGGTGATCACCTGCATCAACCGTTACGAGAGGCTACCACGTGGCCTCTCTAGCCGACTGGCTTTGGCACCAACCGGTGGGGGACTCCCCATGAGAGGTCAGAAATAGGCTCGTGCTTTTCTGTTCTAATTTTAAAGTTATAATCTGATGTTATAATATAACAGTAACAAAAGGCCAGACGCCAAATTCAAATGTGAAGATCTTCATACCACTGAACCTCATATACCTGTAGGGTGCATATACCCATGGAGCCCATACGTCCTATACCTACACCTGAGGCCAGCGGTGCCTGCAACACCCATAAATCGCGGCCCCAGCAAGTCTTCAAGTCGGTACATAATATGTTTCTCAATTAAAATCGGTGCGTTCGTTCCCGAGTTATACTTAAATGATGTAACTAACACGATTGTCGACTATCTTTTGTTTTCTATGATACGGGCACCTACAGATTGAAAACCGTTATATCAAATATGTACTACACTTCAAAGCTAGCACGTTGACACCCGGGTCTGCTCTCCTGTTCTGCTTTGTTTTGTTTCCGTCCATCCATCAGTCATCACCATCAACTTGAATTGTGTTGTTTGTTGAATTAGTCGTCCCATCAGTCAGTCAGAACAAATAATTTTATTATGTTCAGCTTGTTGACAAATATTAATATTCAGGTCAGATATTGTGTGCCAATGACCTGTGAGTCATTTCCGAAGTTATTAATATATATATAATGCAATATAATGCGGAAGTTGCTTAAATATTGCTTGTGTTTTCCAAGGAGTTTAGAATGGCCCCAATTCATTTGTTCATGACTTCATCATAGGTGTTGTTTGAATACGAACAATAGATTGACAACAAAAATAATATATTTATACCGCTGTTCCGCCTGTCGACGGACGCGCTGGAGACGTCCAGAGGCAAACAGTTCACACTGCGCCTGTGCGAGCGTAATTACGTTACGAGCAGTCATTTATCTCGAAACTCTGATAGCAACAAATCATTAAAATTATGAAGTGCAATAATTAATCTTCGTAGTGAAGACGATGTGTTTGTCGCAATATAAAACAGTGATATTGAAGTACAAGTGTAATAGGAATTAGTGCAGTTTTATAGTTATTTAACTAGTATCGTAACTTTCTGGAAAAGTTTTAGTGAAACACTTATTGATAGAAGATTATCCGGTGATCACATAATACGGTAGTGGTCCAAGCAACTTGTTAACTACAAATGTTTTTCAAGAATCAAACATTCCTTATATTTTTTTTTTTTTTTTTTTTTTTATCTATGGCACGTCAATTTGACTTTACCTCGCCTGATGTTAAGCTGAAGGCAAAGTCCCATGAAAGAGGGTCACCATTGCAAACACGTTCAGTGCTACAATGGTGGCGCTCAGCTTGACGGCCTCATCAGATGCTTTTTCACGCCCCGCTTAAAGGACCCGGGACTGTAGGAAGAAGGAAACACGTGCGCCGGCAAGGAATTCCAGGACTTAATGGTACGGCAGAGAAAAGACTCACCGAACCGCTTGGTTCTTGATGGAATATTCTGTACCGTATGCGAGTGACACCTAAGCCCTGCACGCGTTGTCCTGTGTAGGAAAGGGGAGGGTGGGATTAGTTGGAAGAGCTCATCAGAACATTCACCTTTCATATACGAGTAGATGTCATACAGCTAGTCGTTATCTGTAAGATACCAATTGTGATAATAGTACAGACTATTACTGTACGAACTTGAGTAACAATAACATATTGTAGGTAGAGAAATGCTGCGGGTACAACTGTCCCCGTGGGTACGCGGGCTCGGCAGTTTTGGTGGTCGCAAGCTCAGACGACGAGCGTTGAAACTACTCGTTCTACCTCTCCTCCTTACACTACTTTTGTAAATCACATCTCATTTGTAAGTTTGCACGCGATGACGATAATGTTTAAAGATAACACGACTGGGTAATTGTTTTCAGGGTAGCGGCGTTTAAGATGGACGGACACCACGATGATCACCATGACGACCACCACGATCCCGACGACCCCTGTGGACACCACAACCATGCTATGGTGGTGAGTACTAGTACTTCTCGCTTTACTCAAGGGAAATCACAGGGATATCCTTTAATTTGAGGGTCACACAGAGTTACTTCTAAGAGTAGAAGGCATTGTTCACAAACTAAAGTGGTTACTTCTCTATAGTATTATAATTAAGTACATACATACACATTGAAGTCTTCTTTTTTTGGGTTAGAAGATACAAGGAGGCTAGTTGACATTTAATAGAAACAGCAGCATCATCTCGCATTTATTTTAGTCGGATGAATATTGAAGTGCTGTTTTGAATTAAATCACCTGTCGACGCACCATGTCATTCTTATTAACCAAAAGGTATCAGAATTTTGGACTTCAGAAATGATGCTGTATTTATTTCTGAAGTCAAAAATTGTAGCCATTTCGTCAAAAGTAGGTGCTACTGTTACTGTAATATGTGTTCTATCTTGATCATTGATAAACTTTGCACATATTTCCAGTTCCACTCGTGCGTGTGCGCAGAGATCCTGTTCAATGGCTGGGCGACGAAGAATGCTGCGCAGTTGTTCGGCTCGGCAGTGGCCATCTTCGTGGCGGCGGTGCTGTACGAGGGCTTCAAGTGCTTCCGCGAAGAGTTAGCACAGAAACGAATCGCTTTAGGAGAGTCGCAGGTCAATATCGCTAAGAACGAGGGCGACAGCAGGGTACAGCATACTTCTGCTGCGTAAGTATCTCTAAATGCTACTTAATAATATTTTGCATACTTTAAAGTTTTTGAAGATGTTTCAATACTTGTTAGGTACAATCACACTTCAACGGCTCAACAGATCTGGATTAAATTCGGCACAGGGATAGATTATAGTCTGGAATCGCACATAGGTCAATAGTTTCTACAAGAGCTGGACAGGTATTCCACCATCCACTCCGCAACTACGGTGGAATTGTGAGCGGTAGTCATTTATTTAAGTACTATCATAACCGTAGATAATACCCCATACATAGGTATATTTACGTACCAAAAAACAGTGAAAAATGTTTTCTTAACTCAAGATTGCATTCTATATCGTCTATATCGGTAACTAATATCGTATTCCAGCCGGAGCATGCTGAGCGTGGGCCACGCCGTGCAGACGTGCATGCACCTGGTGCAGTCGACGCTGTCCTACATGCTGATGCTGATCTTCATGACGTACAACGTGTGGCTGTGCCTGGCGCTGGTGCTGGGGCTCACGTTCGGCTACTTCCTCTTCGGCTGGCGACATCGCGGCTCCGTGCAGGACCGCAACGAACACTGCCAGTAGGATATGCCCAGTGAACAGCAAACTTGGTGGCAATGTACTCAGGCTCAGGCAAAGTGCGTTTTAGGTCTCTTTTGAGATGGTGTGCCTATTTTCCTTATGTCACTTATAAAACATAACTTAGGTATCTTTATACCTAAGCGATGGGATAGGTGCTCACTTTAAATCAGAGTGGATTATCTAGCCGTCAATGAGTCTTGTCTGGGCGTTCGGAACCAACCGAACGCCGCGTCGTCGGCTGGCGCTCGACTCGAACCCAAAGCGGTGTAGCGTGAGTCATCCTTTACATTTAACCACGGAGTTAAATGTAAGTAAATTCTTACACTCTCACGTCTAGACTCCTAGACTAGATAGGCTATACAGTTGTTTCAGCTCTTTTAAATATATGTGTTGTAGCGGCCGACTGGGCACACTAGCGCACATAGGAACAAGTAGCATCTAAGCACAGTACAAGTAGCCCGACTTAGTCCTAAACTTAAGATATACTTATATGTGAGGAAAGTGGAAGTAGGCTGCAATAAGTGTGTATTAACTATTTTTATAAAATTTGCCTAAGCAGTAACCATAGTTGTGATACGAATGATAATTATACAATAAACTGTGATTTGTACTGGATGTTTTATTGACATGGTTGATTGCGTATACACTAAGCAGTCGTTCAGTGGACCGGAGTAACGTCTTACACAGGTAGAGTAGTATTAGTACACATAATCTTTGAGTTGAAAAGGAAATGATTTGGTTTGGAAAATTAATAGCTTTTGTGGATTTTCTTTTTATTTACGTATTGTAGTTTTACACAGTTGAATCAGTGTGCGCACAGTGTTCAGTGCCGCAAGTGAGTGACACAGTGGTGCTCTCGTGTCGCGGGGCGGTGGCGCTGGGCGCTCGCGTGGTGCGGCGCCTTCGTCTGCGCCTGCGCCGCCGCCGGCCGCGCTCCTGTCCCGGGGCGCCCGGCTTGCGTTTGCGTCTGCGTCGGCGACCTGTCCACGAAGACCACGATTAAATCCTTGAAAAATACGAGGAAGATGCAAGTTCGGACCTTTTTTCCGTTTGCAGCACAGATGTGCACGACGTACCTACTTATCACATTCTTTTTGTACATTTTTAATTTTTAATGTAGTCATTTGTGCTGAAAAAGGCTAAATAAAGTATATTTTCTTTCTTTCTTTCTTTCTTAGTATCTTAAACGTACCCAAGAGACGTAGTTTTGTGGAGTTCACAAATAAAAAAATATTTCAGTTATATTGTTTGTAAGAGTTATTTAGTACTTGATAATGACATGACATCAACAGTTACTTTATTTTTTTATACCACTTAGGTGGCAGACGAGCACACGGCCCACCTGATGGAAATTTGTCACTGTGGCCTATGGACGTTTGCGACACCAGAGACACTACACTTATGCTGCCGACCCTGTGGAAACCTAATTACATTCTTGAAGAACCTTGAAGTGGTGGTTTGTTTGACTTATGTGAATTACATAAAGCGGCCATTTCACACTATGTGCGCTACGCAATACACCCAACAGATAGGTAGGCATTTGCTAGGGGGTTTTGAAACGCAAAAAAATTCGAACTGGATCTGTTTACAGGACTCACCGCGCACTCCTCTCCTTGCATGTTTACCTGAAACAAACATATTCAACAATTTATTGAACATTTAGTTGTACTTATTTGTTGCACTGTTTGAGGCTCGATTGGTTACAACACTCCTTTGTACATGATTCTTGCAAAATGTATGTGAATAATCTCTGTACTTTGTGTGTGCAATAAAGAATTAAGAATTAAGAACACTCATTAAAACAATTTCAATAAACCAAATGTTCCAATTTAATAGGATGTTATGTCATTTCATCACTTACTGAGGGCACCAGGGCCCGTGGCCAGGTGATAACGATAAAACATACTTACAAGGTCGTCGAATTTTCTTGCGTCTTGTTACAGATTCTGTAATATAAACAAAACTATGTAAATCTGGTAGCACTTAATATGCCAACTACTCTTGCTATTGAAGATTAAAATAACTAAGTCACACGATTTAGTTAGTTTAGTCTTCGTTAGGAAGAATATTAGTGAGCATATTAATGTAGCTAACTTCGTAGAGCAATCCCTCCTGTAAGGGACCGGTCGTGGGTTCATTCCCCGCCTTGGACGTTCACTTTTCATAACTTATATATTTTACTACATTTATATCAGAGAAGTAGTGCCATGGGAAAATAAAATTACCTATGACACTACTGGTAGTGTCAAGCAGTAGTGCCACTGGCAATGGACGATTTGTAATAATTAAATAAAAAGTTATCTATAGGTAGGTACCTAATAATTAGTGCATCTCTTAACTGTTGCGTCACTTGCAAATAGTTGTCATACTGCACATTCACAAAATAGACAGAATGGAGACATTCTATCTATTTTGTGAATGTGCATCAAGAATAAGTATTAAAAATAATTACCAGTTTTATTTGTGCAAGTTTGTATCGATGGCGACAACACGGGAGTGTCCGCCGTTGTGCATCGTTCTCGGGCCTGTGGTGAACTTTCTGTTTGTCGATCAGGAGCAGATGTGTTCGGGGCTCTTGCTGGTGATTCTACACGTGATTCAGCTGCTTTAAGATTTGCCTCCATTGCTATGCTTATTCCAAATGTATCCATTGTTACGTCATCACTTTCAGAAGACGCTTTACCTGAGAAGTCCACAGTTACGTCACGAGTGTGTAGTCCCGCTGTGTTGAGTGTGGGTGTTTGTATATCTTGTGTATTTGTTTCGGTTTCAGATACAGAGGTATAAACTGGTGCACTTTCTGTGCTTGTGACACGTAGATATGGTTCATTTGGTGTCACCAATACTAGTGTACCTGTTCTTCGGTGTGAATACGATTCTTGGAAGTTGTTGGTTCGTCCTTTTTCAAAAGAAAATAAAGTTGGAATATCTGGAGTAGCGAGTTCATTTGTTGTTTCACGAGAAACTGAATCAGCATCATATGATTCAATGTGTTTTGCTTGAAAGTTTTCCGTTACGTCATATCTGCTTGGCAATGTTAATGGAGAGTCTGGCATTGAGTCTCTATCGTATAGTTCTGTTATTGTAAATGGCGGAGGTGTATTTGTTGAGAGATGATAAAAGTTTGTGGTTATATCATGTTCAGATGATGTAGCTGGTATATATATTGTTAAGTCACCTTCACGTGATTTCATTTCCATGAAGATCTCTTGATTATCAGCATAATCTGGCAAAAATGAAACTGAAGTGATATCGGTTGGGTTGGATATAAGGAATGACGTAATGGGAATATCTGTTATTGGGTCTTTTTCCTGAGACTCCATTGATGTATCATCGGTTACCACGTGAACATAATATTCTTTTACATTTTCTGATGTGTCAGATTCCGGCAAAGAAGTAGTTATTTCGCTTGTGATTAGATCTATTGCAGGTACATCCTCCGGCATATGGTCAAATATTTCTTTAGCATTTTCTGTACTGTACTGTTCTGGAGGAGACGTCGTTACAGTGTTGGTTATGGTGGCTTTCACATATGTGTCTATTATAATATCTGGTCTATCATTATATATTTCGAAGTCTTTTACGACTGTTTCTTGCTTATGAGATGGCAAAGCTGGGACGCTTATAATTAGGTCTTTATCATTTGTTTCCTCAGACAATACTTCGTCCACTTTGGATGTTATAGAATGCGACGTCTCGGCACTTTCCTTTGAATGCAAGGTTTCTGCATCATCGTACAATAAAGTCGAGGGACATGGAGGTTCAGTATCCTCATTAAATATTAATGTAGGTTTTGAATTAATTTCATCTACATTCCATGATGACTTTGGTTGTGAAGTAGTTCTATTCTGTTTAAATGTTAATGCCGGTTGTGAAGTCGCACTGTTGATATTTAATGTGAATGTACTATTTGAATCAATTATATCCTCATTTGAGTTCGGTGTGGTTTCGGAAGACTCGGTATCCTCTGCTGGTGCTGGCACAATTGGATCAGGTGGTATAACTGTTTACAAAATAAATCTAAGTTAATGGTTTATACACCTAATAATAAAAATATATATCTATACTACTATACTTATAAATACATTAACTACCATAATAAACAAAGCGAGGCTTGTAATGTGGGTTCTACAAATGCATGAATTTTTAAAATATATATAGATTATTATTATCAACAAAAAATACTGACCAAAGAAAATTATCTAACTCGTTGTGTGTTGTGTGTGTACGTTAGCAAGCTGTAATAACGGGCAGACCACGTAGTAAGAAGAATAGGTGGCCGTTGGAGCCGAAAATTCTACAATGGAGACCACGTACCGGTAGACGAGGCGTGTTACAGCTCTCTGCGAGATGGATAGTCAAAGTCGCGGGTACCCGTTGGATGCAGATCGCCTCCAACCGGTCGTATTGGAGATCAATGGGGGAGGCCTATGTTCAGCAGTAGACGCCCTATGGCTGAAATGATGATGAATGATGTGTGTGTGCGGTGTGGTTCATGTTGTTGAGTGGTCTCACCGCATTCCGGCGGCACTGGGTGGCGAGGCGGCGGAGACCCGCGCACTTTTTCCACCAGATTCACCAAGTGTGGGATTGAGAGCTTCAGGTTGGCGAGTTCAGCTAGCTTTAACCGCTTCACGTGCACTGGGCCGTCCAGTGGAAGTATGACATTGCGCGTGCCGAGTTTGATCTCTGTAAATACAAGTATATGCTGAGTGGAAAAGCGATACTCAAAATATTAAAGACATAAACAATTAAATATCTTAGGCAGTAAAAGGAACTTACTGAATTCGGAAAGATTTCGTAGCGATTCGTATTAATGAATTGTTTAAGATAAGTATGTTTGATCAGGCGTTAGTGTGCGCGACTGTGACGCAGGTCTCACGCACGGCGTATGCGCATATTTCAGTAAAGTGTTTCAGAGATTTTGAATTATGTACAGTAAATATATAAAAAAGTAATACTAACCAACGGATTCCAAGTTTGCTACTCGTAACTCCGCCTGAAACATCAACCTCATCTCAACTTAGTGTAGTCAACTCATGTCATTATAATTATGATAAAATACGTTAGAACAATAAACAGAACTAAACCAATTAGAACTAATATGTTGATCAATCACTGATTGGTAAATACTTTCATGTATTTAATTTCGTGGCCACAACTGGTTTAATATGCCATTAGCTAGACACTGGGAAATTGCTTTTAAGATTAAGTAACGAGTAAATAATCCTTGCTAATTAGAAACAAAATAATTTAGTAAATGAAATAAACAGAATGACCTTATGGTACTGCAATTGATTGTGAAATTTAAAAATATCTAACTGATGTCACTTTGAAAACCACCTGCGAACATACGGAATTTAATATTGTAAGGTGTCTCGAAAGCACACGCACACACACACACACACATATGCTCACTATGTATTTATTTATTGTATAAGATAAAACCTAGGTGGACCGTCGTATATTTACTGACCAAAGTGAATAAAAGAGTCACAATGAACTTGTATCCGTCCATTCCGAGACACTCGGAGCACACTCACCACACGTGTGTTATTTGGCGACTAATATATTTAAAGCTTGCTTGATATTGCGCTAATACATGTATTATCTCGGCAAAATAAACAAGAATTATTTTGTCAGGTGCTAATTGAATTAGACATGGTTTATAGTGTCGACGCACTTGGGGCGCGCGTCGCGATGACGATCACGGGGGCGAAGGGCGCGCGCCTCCCGAGCGCCGAGCGGCAGCGTCATCATCGACAGGGCTAGTAAGATGGTAGGAGCTGTGCACTAGCTACGTCGAGTCAACCTAGTTTGACCTGAATCTTACTTCATTTTGCTTACATTGAGGCACGAAGATTAACGCTCGTAGGTTTGTTTAAACTCCATATCGATTTCAACTTATTGACATTACAAACATGTGTTTTCCAAATTCAAAATGAACGAACTTGTAAGTATGTACTTACTAATACGTCGTATAATGCTCCTTAAGGTGGGCTCACACTGTTGTTCCGGCAAATTTCCGATGGTACGACGCGCGAGCATCGGCGCTGTCGTCGCCTCCTTCTGCGAGTTTTTTTTTTTATCTATGGCACGTCAATTTGACTTCACCTCGCCTGATGTTAAGCTGAAGGCAAAGTCTCATGAAAGAGGGTCACCATTGCAAACCCGTTCAGTGCTACAATGGTGGCGCTCAGCTTGACGGCCTCATCAGATGCTTTTTCACGCCCCGCTTAAAGGACCCGGGACTGTAGGAAGAAGGAAACACGTGCGCCGGCAAGGAATTCCAGGACTTAATGGTACGGCAGAGAAAAGACTCGCCGAACCGCTTGGTTCTTGATGGAATATTCTGTACCGTATGCGAGTGACACCTAAGCCCTGCACGCGTTGTCCTGTGTCGGAAAGGGGAGGGTGGGATTAATTGGAAGAGCTCATCAGAACATTCACCATGGTAGAGACGGTAAAATACTGCCAGGGACGCAACATCTCTACGCATCTGCAAAGGCTCGAGGGAATTTGTGACCTCAGGACTCCCAATAATGCGGACCGCACGACCGCACGAGTAAATATGCTCGTGAAGGAGACAGCGGACCTTTGACTCTGCCTCTTGGCCCGCTCAGCCAGCGTTGAGCTAAGGCCTGGAGGTGACGGGTGGACCCGTCTATCAACCTAGCAGAAGCGTTGTGCGCCTCCTCATAGTGCTGATGGGGACATTGTGGTCCCCACACCATCCGAAGACCCTAAGAAGTCCGACATAACCACTCTTACCGGTGTAAAGCGTCCCGTGGGAATTTTTGGCACAAAGAAAATCGAAAGGTGTTGTGTTTTGCATAACATACTCCTTATGTCATTGCAGATCATATTGTCCATGTACAGTAATCTGCACGTTTGTGCTCGTACCTTCTTGTTGGATCCATTGCCTTGTTCACTAGCTATTCTCCTACGTTAATTCAGCCAGCCTATTATTAGTAGCAGCCTAAATTTGTTGTTTCCTAACGTCATGTAAGTACATTTCCTCTAGTAGCGGTGAATTAATTTGCTCCAACATTAACAGTAGGCACCGCCTCGCACCTGAACAATTCAACATCTGCTCCAGTGCGATCCTGCGAAGCTGATGGTCCTAGAGTGACTTATTGGTATGACGTGTAATGTTTAATTTATTTAGTTTTCAGTGCGTTAAATTCTAAAAGTCTCAGTCATTACAATGTTTTTTTGCAGCTGACTTAGTTTATCACTGCAGTTTGCCTGTTTTGACCAACATATACGTGATCTGTTACCGGCCTGCATTTCTACCATAACTATACGCCAGGATTAATATCCACTAGGCATATTATGTTTATCAAATTTGATAGCCTTATAAATATTGTAATCCGTATTACGTAGCAGGTCTTGAGAGATAATTTGTGTAGGTGCATGAACTATCATATTTGTTGAACACATCGGAGTTTATGGATGCTAGCCTAATCTTATTTTGAATACCAACCAACTAGTTACAGAGCTGTTGGACCTAAGACGCCAGTTTTTTCGGGATATTAAAAAAAAGACAATGTTTGTTCAAATTTGTATTCACTAAGCATTAAGGTATAACTCCTCCACTATCATTGCCCGGCACGGCCGAAGGCGTGTGGCCTCCGCGTTGGATGCCGTAAGGTCGTAAGTGGTAGATGAGGTAGTCGAGCAAATACATTTCTTGAGGCTTCACGTAGTGGAACGACACAGCGTAGTCAGAACAGCAATCTAAACCCTGGGGACAAAAATATTTTTAGGAAAAATGTGACACTGAAATGTGATAGCAAATCTGAAAAGACTAAATGTATTATATTGTGTTAGGAATATACTATACATCTTAGAAGGCGTAATATTTTTGTATATTTTTGAACACTTATAGCATAAGTGTATAGTGAAGATTACGAATACACTTTCATTTCATTTCATTTCATTTAAAAAAATACATGAATATGGTTTACAGTTCAATAAATTAATCTACTATATAAAAATAAGCCGGGTTTTCCTTCCTGACCCTATAACTCCAGAACGCACGAATCGATTTCCACGGTTTTGCATTCGTTGGAAAGGTCTCGGGCTCCGTGAGGTTTATAGCAAAGAAAATTAAGGAAAATTCCAAAAGAAAAGCGGCAAAATCATTTTTCACATTTGGTGGCGAAATGGAGTTCGCCGGATTTGCTAGTTAGTGATAAATTCAATTATATTATAAGCGTCTCCGTCCACTTGTATTTTTTCCAATCGAAGGTACCTACACTTCTAGTAACCGGGCAATAGGAAGGTAAGTATACTTAAATATATATTTGACACATCAGTGTTTATTTTAACAAGTTCCACGTGAAAAGGTCCAGGCAAGTGAAACAAGGTAAGCATGTAAAGTTTGAAAAAGGAAAGGGCTCGTAACATTTATATACAGTTACAGTAGCTGAAATTCAATCTTAGGGCTCAGTCACAGAAAAGGATAATATATTATCTGGTATCTACTGTTCAGCTTTGTGCGTGAGTGAAAATGGACGACATTCATTATAACGAATACTTAGTAATAGCCTGAACAAGCAATTCACTTAATGTTTTGCCCAAGTTTGTGTGGCAATTATCTGGAAGAAGGAAACTCAATTTATGTCAAAATGAAGTGACAAACTCTTACCTCATCAGTGGGGTAGTATATGTACTTCCAGTACCAAAAGTTTTTGTCCGGGAAGGGAATCAAATGTTTTTGTGGCATGTACGGGAAGAAGCGTCCGCGTTTCAAGGAGTCGCGGGAATCCATCGCGCGGACACCCAGCTTGTCCAAACATTTACCTGAAATGTTGTTACACGAAAACATGTTAATGAACTTTCCAGTGTGTTTAGTATATTAGTTCCAGGTGCTAAGAAAGTAATATGAGCCACTCACCCATTTCAACATCTTCAGCACCACCATTATCGACGCGACAGAGCTTTGGGGACGGGATGCCTTTGTTCACGAATGTGTCCAACGCCTTCCTACTGAGAACATAACCTGCCCCACCGCTCATGAAACCCTGGCAAAGACAACCATTTATATTACGAAAACTGAACCTAGCACAATCACAATGTTTCCTACATTGGGTAAACAGTGTAATGATCTGACCTGCGGCGTAAACGGTTTGAACCTGCATCCGAAGTATAACGGATCACTGCTGTTGTAGTCAGCCAGCATGTATCTTAAATTCTCCACTATGACATATCTGGAAGAAAAGTAATAATGCTGGCGAGACATCCCAGGGCCTGGTTTAAGTTCTTCTTTTAAAAGTTCTTTAAGACTCAAATCATATTGTGAGTAGTGGGTACATGCAAATTGATAATATAAATCTTTTGGCACTTGGTGGGATATTTACCACTTTTTTTTATTGTTTTGAGGTTACGGTATCATTATGTTATGAGCGCCATGATCACGGATATGTTACGTTATGAAAATAACAACAATGTTGTCGTTCAAGTTGCCCTTGAAAGAGTGAGACTTTAGATGGACTTACGTGTCATCGTCCGCTTTAAGGAACCAGTCGGCGTCTCTCCGGTGGTGCTCGTACACGTAGCGGAAGGCGGCCTTCGTCTTGCCCCACAGGCGGTTCCTGCCTTCCCTCACGTTGATATTGATTGCTGGCAGGTCCTGGTCTAAACATGATAATCTTCTTGTGAGATCGTATGGTAATTATATTAGAATGGGTTTGTTTGGTACATGAATTTCTGTTATAAAGTTTGCAAATTTCATAGTCGAAGATAAAGTTTACGTTTTATTATCTGGCTATGCATATTCTATTTTTGGTTCATCCAAAATTACTTATGAAGATTGAAGGAAAATATGAGTCAAGGTGGCGAAAGGAAGGGAAATCAGTCAATATGATTGAGAGCTACAGTTTGCTAAATAAGAGACATTTCATTTACCTTCGCTACTGCTTATGAATAGCAGCTTGTTACACCTCTTGCCCCAGGTCTCCTTCACGTGCCGAGCCTTTTTTTCATGCATCTTGGGCTGGGTCATCACCCAACACAGGACTCGGACTCTCCGAGCTAAGTCATCGGCCACCCTCCTGTCGTCCATCGCGTGTAGCCGCTCGTCATAGCTATGTACGGCTACTGACTTTATAGAATTGACGTCCAAGTTCAGTGACCTAAATGTTCAAATTCAAAACTTAGTAATGCAGATAGCGCTAACGTATACGGAATTGTCGTAACTGGAACGATAGCTTGACACAAGGAGAGTAGTATACCTAATATTTGAGTTTGAAGAAATTGAAGGAAACCCAGTACTTACTAACATTTTTGCAATTTTTTAGGAATGACAAATCTAAATTTTATGATTTTTTGGTGTATGAACTTTTATTACATTTTTTAAAAGTGACAAAATTTCAAATTGGATAGCATTTAGTACTGTCTTTGAAGATCGAATTTAATTTATCAAGCGGCCAATAAAATCGAAATTAAACAAAATATAAATAATGGAAATAGCTATTAAATTTCAGGAACAACGAACTCATGAATTTGTAAGAAAATTTCGGAATTTGATATGTAAAGACCTACTATAGTTATTTCTGCAATATATACATTACTTCTGTGACTTTATCTACATTTGGTTAAATGCTTCGAGTACATCACTTACCCGTACGGTTGGGGTACAGCTTCTTGCGTGTCGAATGTTACATATACGAAACTGAAGCCGATGACCAGTCCGCTCAGGAATGGTACAAGATAGCGACACTTCATCACAGTGCATAGCCCATACGTTTGCAATGGTTCTGTTATGTAATTTGTACGTTTATTGATTTTCAACATTTTCAATAACAGGAAGCGTTAGTTCGCTTACGTGCCTAGTCGAACTTTTGTTGGTGTTATGGGCGTTTTAAAATTACGAAACACACGTTACAAAAGCTTTGTTAGTACTTAGACCCCGTGTGTTCTGGCCCACATGTTATTAACAACACATGCTAGTATATTTAGTTTTCCTGGAATGTTGCATGATACTATAATGGTATTAGTAGTTAATAAAAATTATAGAATATTAGCAATGACGACAGTACTATGTTGTTTGTGCAGTTCAATTTAAATAACACGCACAACAGGTGTGTCGCGCACGTATCTGTTGATACTTATATTATTAGTCGTGAGTCCTTCGTGAGCCTCAGTAAGTAAGAACTTTGGTAGTTCTCAAAAATATACTTAAAAGGCGTGTAGGCGAGAATTTCACCATCCAGAAAAGACTCAAGCCCAGTTGCCGGAGTATTCCCCCTTGGATAAAACAACCAGTTGTGGAGGTCAGATGACGAATTCACGGAAAATATAGCTCATCCACATCTTAGTTAAGATTAGAAGCCCCCACCGAGTTGAAAAAAGGCTCGGAGCAAGATGACGAAACGAGTAGGTACCTACCTAAGTACAAGTAATTCGGTGTAGTCTATGCTATGTGGAAATAGTCATCCTATGGAGGATTGTTTGAGAGTCTGGTCCTGTGATATTCCTTAATATGCGCTTAGAAATTATAGATCGACTAAGCGGAATATGAACCTACCGAATGAATTCCGGAGTCATCGGGAAAAAACGAAACCCTATTACTGTCCAGTGTCCGTCCATTGCCCGTCAGTCTGTCTGTCCGTTAATCTATAGAAGATAAAGTACATAATAGATGAAAACCTGCTAATAAAATAAACTGGTAGCTAGACCTCTGGGCATACTGAACATAACCTCAAAGTTATGTACCTACGTATCTAAAACTCGTCTCGGTACCAAATATGTATATTTTATTTTGTTGATATTTTACATAAGTATTTTATTAATTCTAGACCTTTATCATAATGCCGCGCGGCTCTTACTCTATATGTATAAATCCTAGTGTTAAAGTTTAAAAAGTGACTCGCAGCCACCTGTCGGCAGCTGGGAACTATTTCACCAATAACACAAACATTCACGTCACAACATTGTACAACGCACAGCGAATTATTTATTGTGGAGACTGGGTGAGGTCACTTTCTAATGTTAATTAACTTCTACATATTAATAATAAACTGAGATGAAATAAAGTTACATTGACAAGAGCGACTAGTTGAATGCGTGTTTAGTACCATAAGGCTAGAGCACCCGGAAACTCCTAACGATAACGTGGTGTGGTGACGATATAATGGTACCTACGAAATTCAGTTCAGTCACACAGAAATAATAGGCGATTACTCGCTTTGTTACAGTCGGCGACTTGTCCAATAGTGGATTGCAATGGTTGGGCTAAAGTCAAATACACTGTTTGTTGACTTACTTTTAATATTTTTGATTTTGTTTTCATGTCATGATGTCAACTTCACTTGTTACCCGACTTCAAAAGAGAGGTGTTTCTTTTCGATCACGACATCCAACTGGCTTACGGCACTGCTACAACTACTCGCTGCGTGATTTTAATAAAATCATGCAGTGAGTATTATTTGATGAAAGGCCATCGTCTGTATTGAGTAAATATTCTTTACAAATATGATCTGAGATGTTCGTACACAAGTGATTCAATCATAAACATCTCAGACCCGCTACTCTTCGTGGACGCCGCTGTGGGCTGACCCGGCGGGCGCTATCGCGCCCTTTCCGGTACTCTGCGATAATATGTTAACATAATTCTAATATAATTAAAAATGGGGAATGACGTCACCAGTATACTGTAACAAAATAAATGTTAATTTATATTAATACTAGCTGTTGCCCGCGGCTCCGCCCGCGTGGATGTCGGTTATCGCGACCAAAATATCATTTCCAAAGCTCGTATTATGGTGTTTAACAAACCTTTATTTTAAACATTAGGTTAGTTTGTTTGAACCCATTTTTTCACGATTTATTGAAAGTCCTAGTTCATCTCTGTACCAAGTACATATTATAAGGATCGGTTCAGTTAATTTAGTTCAGTGGCTTAGGTGTGAAAGTGTACGTGACAAACAGACAGTAATTATATCTGTATTTGTATATTTAGTTCCTAGAGTAGCCATGTGATACAATGTCTACCACGCCACACAATTCATAGAATAAAGGTCCGGTGAAAAAAATGCATGTTTTAGCTCTGGAAAGCTTTAAGTTCATACGTGTTTCCTTCTTTCTACAATCCGGGATTCTTCATGAGCGGTGTAAAATCTAAAATGGTGGCCTTTAGCTTCTGAAATACACTATCACTTTCGATCACACCAGGTGAACTCAAAATGATAAACCATAAATGATAACGACGTCTGAATCGAACTTTTATGTAAGACGCTTAAGGAATAAATAAATATGCCACACTTGTCTATATATTACATAACATTTAATTTGTATTGTGTACTATGAGTACCTATATATGTACAATTATCAGTATGTACAATTTTCTGGTGTAAGCTATTTGCAAAAAAAAAACTTACGATGCTGGTCGGTGTGTGCCTGGGCGCTGGGAGCACGCAGTGGAGGACACAAAGTTTGCTTAGATTACTAGCATGTGGTGATATGATGGTGGTGCAAAGAAAAGACTCACCGAACCGCTTGGTTCTTGATGGAATATGCCGCACCGTGACACCTAAGCCCTGCACGTGTTGTTCTGTGTAGGAAAGAAGAGGGTGGGACTAATTGGAAGAACTTATCAGGTGAGTTATTTACAAAAAATAGTCAGTTCACAAAGCATTAAAATGTAATCCTTCCACTATATTCACTCGGCGTGGTCGCGGGTCGGCGCATGGCCGCCGCGTTGGATGCCGTAAGGTCGTAAGTGGTAGATGAGGTAGTCGAGGAAATACATGTCTTCAGGTTTCACGTAGTGGAACGACACAGCGTAGTCAGAACAGCAATCCAAACCCTGGGGGTATAAATATCTTTAAAAAAATGCGATGACATCAGAAAGTTTTAAAAAGTTACACGTGACAATCGAGTCACGGTCATGTCTCCAACATTAGTTCCTCGCACCATGTGAAAATGCAATGCACTGAATAAAAGCGAGTCCAAGCTTGAATAGAGTTAAGTTTGTGTGTCACCGAGAAGGAAAACTGAATTCACGAATGAGGTTAGGCATAAAATTACACGATTACCTTTTTAGTGGGACGGTATATGTGCTTCCAGAACCAAAAGTTCTTGTTCGAGAAAGGCATCAAATATTTTGGTAGTTTGTACGCAAAGAATCGCTCGCGATTCGTGTGGTCGCGCGCATTCACCGCTCGAACACCGAGTTTGTCCAAACATACACCTGCAAAGTTATTTTAGTTTCAGTTGAGGCGGGAGCGTCCTTGTCGAGGGTTGCTCAGAGGTTTTTCAAGTGTCTCTCTGACTAACAGAGGGCACAGGAATTGGAATTGGTGACAGGACGGTCCAGCACTCCAGTCTCACCTTAACGCCCTGCGATGCTCGATCCACTTTTTCCGGGATTCGATGAGGACACCGTGCTTTCCTCACCCGAGGGGGTCATCTTAAAACTGTTGATGGCCCAAAGTCAGCTTGTTTGTGAGCGAACGCCTTATTGGATAATCTTACACCTTGGTTCGGTAATTGAGACCCGAGGAATGTTATAAAATACTACGATCGTTTTGTGGTTTATATTAATCACCACTTACCGATTTCAACATCCTCAGGGCCACCGTCGTCGACGCGACAGAGATTTGGTGACGGAAGTCCTTCGTTCACGAAAGTGTCTAAAGCCTTCCTACTCAGGATATAACCTGCCCCACCGCTCATGTAACCCTGCAAAAGACACAATGACTGGATATGACACTGAGGCTGACATTTGTACAACGTATTGTGGTTGCGGCTCCTAAAGTGCTTCAAAGAGTGAAATGATCTGACCTGTGGCGTAAAAATATTCAACCTGTGGCCGAAGTATAACGGATCACTGCTGTTGTAACCAGCCAACATGTATCTTAAGTTCTCCGCTATGATATATCTGGAAGGGAACAATGCAGGCGTGATATCCATCGATTGATGATTCAAACAGTTACAGTGCCAACTAAACAGATGCGCCGTATATGTTAGTTTTCGAAATTCTGTATCTTGAAACTGTAACTTTAGAGGACTTACGTGTCATCGTCCGCTTTAAGGAACCAGTCGGCGTCTCTCCGGTGGTGCTCGTACACGTAGCGGAAGGCGGCCTTCGTCTTGCCCCACAGGCGGTTCCTGCCTTCACTCACATTGGTATTGATTGCTGGTAGATCCTTGTCTTAAAATAAACTTCAAAAAATATAACAATCTTTAACAAGTGTTAATAGAATGACATCAGAGCAGGTCCGTCCAGTGCGGGGCAATTCGCGTTCAGCACCTACAGCATTTGCAGACTTGATAATGCTACATGTGGTAAATGGTAGTAATTGTCATCGACGATTTGTTGTTGTTGCCCTCGTTGATTGAGCACCACATTGCAGGTGCGTGCACACAATGCATACCCTAGCCAAATCAGATAAATACACATACATATGTACCCATAATCACGTCTTTAAACTCGAAGTACTAAGTTAATTAACACCCACATTGCACCAACATTCGGTTCCGCGTAATAGGGCACTCCTATTGCCTTTTGCCGTGTTCCGGACACTATTGTTGAGTGGAGAAATGCATGTCAGGGTCATTTATAAAACCAAAAACGACAGTCATCTATTCAGTTCGTTACAGTTAAATTACAGACAATTTTATTCTTATTTAGGACACGTCAATTTTCAATTATTAGCATTGGAGTTCGTGAACAGCTAGGGAATGTGATGAATAGCAGAAAGTGCACCACGGCATCATTTACCCTCACTACTGCTCATAAATATCAGCCTGTTGCACCGCTTGCCCCACGTCGCCTTCACGTGCCGAGCCTTGCTCTCATGGGCCGCGGGTTGAGTCATCACCCAACACAGGACTCGGACTCTCTTGGTTAAGTCGTCGGCCACCCTCCTGTCGTCCATCCAGTGTTGCCATTCCTCATTGTTATGGACAGAATGCACGTCCGATTTTGGTGACCTATGGGTAATTCAAATTCAAGGTTTGGCAGTAGGTAAGGAAAGCGCTTATACGGCGTCATTTTATAAGTTTTGTACCTGTAAAAATGGTGAAGAGCGAAACAAAACAAAAAGACTCTACAATAAAATAAGCAGATATATACGATACGTTCTTTCCAAAAATGCAAATGCCATACTGTTATAAATTGTCTGAAAAAGAATCCTTCTTCGGTATCAGCGCGTTGACTGTCTCTTCTTTTCTTTATGAGGTAATTAGCCTCTTGCATAGTTGGGTCGGGGATGCCAATGATGATGATGTATACCATTTGGTAAAATGAAAATAAAAATAAATAAATAAAATAAATAAATTATATTTTTTTATTGTTTTAGTCATTTGACTTGGAAATTAGTGTCATTATCTTACGGTCTATCAATTAGCAGTATTTTAAAAGTAACTTACTTACCCGTACGTTTGGAGTACAATATAATGAATATTGCGTACTATGACATAGGTGGAGCTGAAGCCGATCAACAGTCCGCTCAGGAAAGCAATACAGTGCCATTTCCTCCCTGCACGTATTATATACATTTGCAAGGTTGTGAGAGAGGGCGGTAGCTGGTAGCTGGCAACACTACGGACACTAACATACATTCGAACACATTTTGGGACGCAGACTGGCTGCAATTTTATAAAAAAAAACACTGAAATAAAATAATAATACGTATGTTAGTACATTGATAAGTACGACTCGTTGAATTGAGTGATTAACACCACAAAGAAAGAGAACCGGCCGGCTCTTGAGGATAACGTGGTTAGTGGCGATAATATGCTTAAAAGAATACATTAAAATGGTAATGGTATGTCTATTTATCATACTAACTGTAACCCGCGGCTCCGCTTGCGTGGAATTCCGATCCCGTTCCTGTGTATTCGAATACACCAAGCAATCGTGTAAGTGCGAACACTTATACCGAGTAATAGTCGGTTATTAATATACTACATGGTTTCATATCAACGTAAAGTAATTGCTGTTAATATCAGATCGCTGACGACACATGTGCTCCTCAACACTCTATCAGCAATGTTCAACATGAAAAGCAAAGCCTCGGCTGCGCTGAAGGCATTTTTATAAAAATCTAGAGTATACTCTAGATTGTTATTCGGTCTTTACTTTCGGCTAAGTTCCTCAGTCGTCATTATTTCTCTAGCAAAGCTTTACTGTTTATTAAATGTTTTATTGCAGGCCTATTTTATAAATGTACTAGCTTCATACAAAGCATTGTCCACTAATAAAAAAATTGGAAACGGATACACGATCATTGTGATATCTGAATCAGTTTTAAATATTATACTATCAGTTGTAACTGAGAACAGTTACATTGTGAAGTTCTTTTTGCAATTAAACAGCGACTTTCAATTGTTACAAGCTTCGTTTTCAAACATGATGTAACATCGTATATTCTTTGGTGTTTACAGTATGCCTCAGTAAAATGATCTTCATAGTATCGTTCAGTGGACAATTACCAATTTTGTATTTATATTTTTATTGTGACGCGTTTCTGACGAGTGTTTTTAGTCAAATAACTTTGATTTACGTGTTGGATGGTTATAGGAAAACTATTTCGTATTTGAAGACATCAATAAATAGTAATCTCAGTAAAATAAATACAACCGACGGAGAAAAATATTCGCAAATTAAGCAGTTCCTTTGTGATTATATAAAACTAACAAGAAATTTAGCTTCGGTTATGGATTTTGTGCGACTAAAGGTACGTGAATCATAATCCTTGCATAAACAAGGTTGTGCCATCAATCTGTGACAACTATTGATCTGCCTTAGCACTAACTGCTGCTACTTACTCTCATATTTACTAAGACTTATGTGTTATTCTGTCACCTTCATCAAAAGCTCAGGCTTAAGTATAGATAAAGACGATTTCAGGCGCAATATATAATGCGCAATAGAATCCCTTAAATATAGTTTTATAACAAGATTTATTTTACTTTCAGATTATCATTGGTTGTTTGTCGACATTTTTAAAAACAATCCTACTGATATGTTATATCACAACATTGGAGAATGTCGTAAGTTGAGTATGAACATTTTAATTACCAACTTGGTTCAAACGGCATTTGACGATATGAAATCCTATACCTACGTGTAGAGATATGAATCAGGGTGCACCAAGGATTCGTCCTCAGTCCGGCATGATATTAGACGTTCTCGCGATCGTCAAGGTAGAGAGCACCATTCAGAGATTGTCTGCATCTGGAATATCATCTAGACTAGCCGCGGAAAAGCCGCGGTAGCCTAGTGGTATGGGTAATGGACTGCTGAGACCAGGTTCGGGTTTGATCCCAGCTTTTACCATGGCACAGACCAATGACTTTTCGATGCTTTTCGAAGTTATGTGTGTATTTATCGCAGGTTTATAAGTGCAGGTTGGGAGAGGGCGTTACTGTGCTCATGTGTACATCTGGTCCGCTATCTTAAATGCATAAAAAGTGAATTAACCAAGAAATAGACATAAAATACAGTTAATTGTGTGTAAATACAAGTGAACTTACTGGATAAATGTTATACTCAGTGCTGGTTCCATAATAACTTGAAAATTTACAAGAAACCGCAAGAAACTGTTAGTCGCTGGAAAAACTTCCCAACACTTGAAATGTGGAAAATACTACAATTGGAAGGTTAGTTTCTCCGATTATCTAGCCAAGGACAGATATACTATGCGGATGGGACTGTGTTATACTAAAAAGTGCAAATTATAACCTAAAAATCAAATGCAATGAAATGCGAAATCATCGTAGCAAATCGATATCGCGTAGTAACACCATCTAGCGGTCAGTAGTATAACTAAGTTAACTGCGAAGAAATCAAAATTGAAAATAGCGCCATCTAGTAACCAGCAGCAAAAATATATACAAATACTAACATCGCGGGAAACCCAATAGAGGGCAGCAGCAGTATGGAAGAAATTCTTAAAATGTTACAAATTATACAAGAAGACCTGTCAAAACAAAAACAAAATATGAAAGAGATGGAAAATAATATTATGGTATCTATTAACAACAATATTGATGAAAAATTCAACTTTATCGAAGCCAAAACAAAACAGCTGGAAAATAAAATTGATCAACAGCAAAAAACCATTGATTTCTTAGATAAGCAGGCAAGAAGGAAAAATGTAATATTTTTCGGGATTGAAGAAAAGGAAACTGGATATGAAAATCTGCTTTCTACAATAGTGGATGTCATACAAAATATTTTGGAAATACCGTGTCAGAAATGGGAAATAGAAAATGTGAACAGAATCGGGCAAAAATCAGGAAAATTGAGACCAGTGGTGGTTACAATGACTACAGTCAATAGGAAAATTGAAATACTGAAAAAGGGAAGGAAGCTTAATAATACAAATATGTATCTAAAAGAAGATTTTCCAGCCAGTGTTCTACAGAAACGTAGAGACTTACAGGTAGAGCTGGAACGAGAGCGCCTGGCAGGGAAGAGAGTGATTCTGCGCTATGACAAAATCGTAGAACTAAAAACAGACAAAACACAACCCCGCACACACACTGAAAGGAACAAACGACATATGTCAAGTTCGCCCGAGGAGGCAGAGAAAGAAATGAAAGAAACAACTTGTGAAGGAACTAAGCATGCTACAAAAAAGAACAAGTCACAAACTATAACAGGTTTTTTACGCCCACCACAATTGAACCTTAATAACCAAACATTGTCAAATGAAACTACTTCAAAAAACTAGCTAGTGCCTCCTCTACCTCTCTCCCTCTTCCAAGCCGGCCGGTCACCGTGGAAGAGTCTGACCACCACCTCCTAAATCTCAAACAAAAGCAATATAACAAGAACAATAGCAAAACAATTAATAAAAGAGAAAAACCACTAAACCTACATATAGCAAGCATCAATGTAAATACTCTACTGTCAAATAGCAGAATTGAAGAATTGAAATATGCCATTAAAGACATAAAGTGGGACATAATTGGCCTATGTGAAACTAGAAGAGGAATGGAAGAAGCAGAAGAATATTCTGAGTTTATCCTATACCATACATCTGGAACGCATGGAAGAAATGGAGTTGGATACTTAATAAAAAAGCAGCTGAAAAATAACATATTGAGCCTAAGAAGCTTCTCGGATCGGGTGGCACTGCTGGAAATGCAATTAAATGACAACTCTACCTGGTCGTTTATTCAAGTATATGCCCCCACAGAGGAGTACACAGATGAAGATATAGATCTCTTTTATCAAACAGTGCAACTGGCCTTAGACTCTACATATACAAAAAACCTTATACTGCTTGGCGATTTCAATGCAAGAATAGGTAAAGCTCAAGAAAATGAAGAAAATAACATAGGGAAGTATGCATACGGAAAAAGAAGTCCACACGGTCGAAAATTAGTGGAATTCGTACTAGAGAACGGCTACTCCATCATAAACAGCATGTTTCCATGCAACCCACGCAAAAAATGGACATGGCGATCACCAGGCGGTGAGCACCTTAATGAGATAGATTATATAATCACAAACCAACCAAGATATATAAGGAAATTTGATATAATAAAAAACTTTAACTTTAAAACCGATCACAGAATGATACGTTGTGTATTATCTCTGGATATGAAACCAAAGAGGAGAAAAATAAAACCTGTTGAATACACTAGAGATTTACCAACAATATCAGAAGATGATGCTTTTTACTGGGAGAATAAATTTATGGAAGCCGTTAATATGTCAAGTGAAGTTCAAAACCAATATAATAATCTAGAAATGGAAATACAGAAAGTACTAAAGCTTTTGCCATCTAAAAAGAAACTGCCAAATAACTATATTAACGATGAAACAAAAAACCTATTAGAGCAGAGAAAAGAACTGTGTAAGAAGAGAAGAACAACAGAAATCAAGTCCGAAATAACACGAATAAGCAAAATAATTAATAGGAACATAACGAATGAGAAAAAATTAATCCGCAAAAAAACTTTTGAAAAATTTATAAATAAATCAGGGGCTCTACGCAAAGCCTACAAAGAGTTGAGTGACAAAAAGAAATGGACAGTGAATATGAAAAATAGACTGGGAATTATGCAATACAGACGTCCAGATATTATGAAAGAAGCAACTAACTTCTACGCCGAGCTATACAGTATGGAAGTTAATACGCGTTATGCAACATTTCACCGTATAGAACTGAACGACCACAACATAGTGAACAAGGACTTAGAGATACCAGATATCATTATATCAGAAATTGAACATTCTATAAATACACAGAAAAATGACAAAACCCCAGGAAGTGACAACATTGCCAATGAAGTGCTAAAATCCCTATCAAATTCACTTCAGAAACCTTTACAGATACTGTTTAACAATATTCTAAAAACAGAAACCACGCCGGAACAATGGTCAAAGTCGACAATTATATTACTTCACAAAAAAGGAGATAGAAATGTTCTCAGTAACTATAGACCAATCAGTCTCATGACAAACTTATATAAAGTCTTCTCAAAAATAATATTAAACAGAATAACAGTTAATTTAGATGAAAACCAACCGCGTGAACAAGCAGGCTTTCGCAGGGGATATTCGACTATAGATCATATACAAGTCATAACACAATTAATTGAAAAAACTAAAGAGTACAGGAAGACGTTATATATGTGTTTTATAGACTATGCGAAGGCCTTCGACTCTTTGTATTTCGATGCAATATGGACTTCACTAGCACAACAAGGGGTAAATCCATCATATATAAATATAATAAATAGTATATATTCAAAATGCTTTGCTAAAGTACGGTTAGAACGCGAGGGATCAGAGTTTCCTATAAAAAGAGGAGTAAGGCAAGGAGACCCGCTCTCACCAAAAATCTTTTCAGCAGTACTCGAATCTGTATTCAGGCGCATGAACTGGGAATCAAAAGGAGTAAACATTGATGGAGAACTACTGAACCACCTGCGCTTCGCGGACGACATCGTAGTATTCGCTGAAAACGCGACAGAGCTTGAGAGTATGGTCAGAGAACTAGCATTAGAGAGTCAAAAAGTGGGACTGTCGCTCAACACAACGAAAACTAAGATCCTAACAAATGGAGATATGCAGGATGTTGTCATAGAGAGAGAAAAAATTGAATACGTAACAGAATATATATATCTGGGGCAACTTATATCATTTGAAAATAACACCGCAAGAGAAATACAACGAAGGATAACTTTAGCGTGGAAAAAATACTGGGGCTTGCGTGAGATCATGAAAAATAACTCAGTAAGTCTAAATATAAAGAAAAAAATTTTCGACACAACAGTATTACCATCCCTAACATACGGTTGTCAGACGTGGTCAGTAAGAAAAGTGGATGAAGAAAAAATTGCTATCTGCCAAAGAAAAATGGAAAGAAGTATGCTGGGAATAAAACTATCCGATAAAATTCGCAACAGTGACATCAGAAGCAAGACAAAACTGATAGATGTAAGAAAAAGAATTAGAATACTGAGTTGGCAATGGGCAGGACATGTTTGTAGGATGAATAATCGATGGACAAAACGTTTAACAGAGTGGGTACCAAGGGACAGAAAAAGGAGAAGAGGGAGACCACTACAAAGATGGAGAGACGCTTACAGTCGCAGATGTGGAAATCACTGGATGCAAATGGCTCGAGAAAGAGATTTATGGAAAGGTTTAGGAGAGGCCTACGCCGCAGAGGCGATCACTATTTGATTATTAGAATAATTATCTAAGTTGCATGCACACATACAAGGACAGATATATATATATATAAATATATGTGTGTATATATGTTCGTCTGTAGAGAAAAATAAGTATATAGATATATGGATAGAGCTGAGACTATTATATAAATTGCAAACACGCAGATGGATACTATTTATATACTCGTAAAGTTAATTTAAAGTAAAGAACTTATAAGAAAAAATATATAACTAAAAATTTTAATAGAAAAATACAGATGCAAAAAACAAAAAGTGTAAACAGTTTTTGTAAGTAGTGAGTAAATAAAGGCTATTTTTATTTTTTTTTTTATTTTTTTATTTTATTTTATAAGTGCCCGGTTAATGGCAATAGGCTCACCACCTATTACATTGGAACCTAAACATAAACTAGCGAAACATGGGTGCTAGCACCTCTGCCCACCCCTTCGGAGATATAGGTGTGCGTTTATGTTATGTTATGTTACCTCAGCGAATGCCTCGGTGAAACCTCAGTGTCAACCTCAGAGACTGTAACATAACGCTGGGGTGATACTTATTTATTTATTTCCAGGACCATAATATTGTACCTTGGATAATTGATACCATTATTTTGATTGTAATCACGTTTATGCAGCTTATATTACTGGAACTCGCTGGAAATAACTTGGACAAAGTGAAAAAAGTAATTGCGATCCAGTTGATAACGTACCAAGGTTGGTTGTCGATTCAACTGTTATCATCATTCCCTGAATTCAGATGGGAAAAGGTTCGGTTTTTCCAGTCTAACTGGGATGCGGCTGAACTTCGATATTTTCTGTGAAGCGACTGCCATCTGACCTCCATAACCAATCGCGTCCAATGACCAATCGCGATATCAAAGTTCCATGTTAGACCATAGATGTTCGTATGGCAACCGGGACCGACAGACAGCTTAACGTGCTCTTTAATGCAACTGTTATAATATTTGAGTTTCTACAAATCTTTAATGTGATTCAGAGTCTCACTTAGAAGCAATAAAGCTATAAGTCTTAACCTTTACTCGTATTACTATAGATACCAAGCTGAAGTGTGCTGCTCGCGATGCCCTCGTGTACATCGACGCCTGCGCATCCAGGCTGACGGCGTGGAATCAGTTTGGTTTAAATATAAAATTAGTGTTGAGTTTCAGCAACTTATGTGTTACTTATGTCATTATGTTTCTACAGTTTTCTTATTAGAGTTCTATAAATAGGTTCATTGTGAGTGTTCCTAAATAAATATCAACACATTTTCCTATTGTTTATTGATCTTATTATCCTAAGACTTAATATTTATTTATGCATAATATAGCTTTATTTATAATAATTCAGCTGTCAAGTTATTTAGCTGTACTTATTTAATTTTGCTTGCTGCCATCTAAGTGGTACAAATAAATTGATAAGTAATTGTAATTATAAGGTATGTGCTTTTGAAGAGGATATCACTTGAAAATGTAAGTTTTCAATCTATTAAAAATTAAGACATAAAAAATATCTATGTAAGATAAAAATTAACCGCGAAATTATGTTGCTAAGCGCATGATTCGAAGACGGGTGGGTCAATTCGATAATTTTTTTATATTACTTGAACTCTTTATATATATTTATTACGAGAACGGGATCAGAAGTGCACGCGAGCAGAACCGCGGGCAACAGCTAGATATTGATAAAATAAATATTGAATGACATAATTAGTTGTTCTTTGGAGGTGTATGAGTCTAAGCTACGAAGCCACGTCTGAAGCCAATACAACCATCTTTGGGGCGAATGTCATTCATTGTGATCGATAGTTCATATGATTGTGTACTAAATTAACATAAAGACCTGGGTGTATGTTCTTAGAAATAAATAAATTCTTTCGTTCGTTCATTGTCGGTAGGTGGCTCCCACCATCGCCCCAAAGATGGACGGAGTATTTTGAATGCTTCAGCCGTGACCTCGTGGCTTAGCGGTCACAGCATTTCCCCGTAAGTGAAACGGGATTTAATGTTATTTCTGTTTTTATTGTTGAGTGTGTACTGTGTATGAATTGTTGCGTGTGAATGTTGACATTTGTCCTTTTCAGCGGTAGAACTTTAGCCCGCATTGTTCTGAACTTGTGTAAGTACTAGTGTCTTAACAAGAGTTCACGCGGTGCTCGGGTGCGCCGCGCCGTTCGCGCCATAAATTTCATCCACTGACGATTGATTTATTTCGCGACAGTGACCATAAGAGGTTCTGAAGATAACATGGTGTACGCCTAGTGAGTTCTACATGCTTAATATATGTTTAGTGCAAATCCGGTGGCCGTTCTGATTCAGGTCATACAACTTACAGGCAAATGCATTTTATCTGGATATTACCGATACACTTGCACGTCACTGTCTTGCAGCGTTGATAGTTTTTGACAGCGGCGTGCCCTCGTTCAGATTGCCGAACGTCGTGCTATCCTCATCGGCAAGTAGGCTCCAGAGCCTGTACACAATCGACTGCATTAAGCCATCAAGTCAAGCATCTTAGAGAACTTTCAACGCTGATGTCACAAAGTCATCCGACCTGACATCATAAAACAGTGCATCAATTTTGAAAAATATAGCACTTGTATTTTTCATTTTCAAAAGTAACCGGTATCGATTTATCGTACATGATCTCACAAATTCAAGTAAAAATATTTTAACACTATTTGTTACCCGCGGTTACGCCAGCCAGCCATGCATATTTTACACCAGCATGAATATTGCGTCCAATGTCTTTTTCCAACCCCTAATCTATTTGTGTAAGTATAGAATGATGATTAAATAAGCAAGATAAAAATACTACCATTATTTTTTTTTATATGCTCACGCCTGACATTATCGAAGGGGCGGGCAAAGGTGTATTAAACACTCACATTTCGCCAACAATGATTTACGTTCCCACGTAAAAAAAATGAGGATGCCGAAAATAAATTACAAACCGAAAATGTTGCAGTAAATCGCAAGGAAATTAAAAACGTGCTTAGCCGCACCAATTTTAATTTTTGCAAAAACTCCTCATTGGGTTTGGCCCCTGCAGTTCTGTTAAAAATGTTTTCTTATGTTACAGTGTATTGCTCACTGGAGTTATAGCGTTCTCAATTTACTGGGTCGCGAGGTTCGTGATCTATGAGGAAGCGATGAACTCAGCGAAGGGGACGAAAAGAATTCTGCAACTGGACACTACCGACGCGCCGACGACCACGGCCCCCGACGGATACATATAAACTGTTCATTTGTTACTATAAATTGTTTTATACCAAGTCCAGTTTTATTGTTGAGTACTTTATTAAATAGTTAGAGAGTGTGGATATTTGTGGAGGTGCAAAATAGGATTATTTTTGCCGATAGAGGCAGGAACTCCGCCTTAGTGGCTGAAGACATAACTAGGAGTGTACAGTTTTAGTCAACATACAGTGTCCTGGGCAGATGCTGAGCTGTTGATGATGATGAATGGATGAATCTTAATAAATAGGTTATCCATGTTATAGCAACTTGCGATAGATATCAAACTAACCACGACTTAGCATACCTTGTGCAACCAGTCTGCCTCATCATCAGTCTCGCGTCCCCTTTGTGGTACGAAACGATCATTTTAATAACTACACTGACAATTGTAGTGGCTAATCCAAAATTTGTCATCAAGGACTTTTAGTTGAGCTATCAGAAAATAAACTGCATAGAAACTTACCATATTAATCAGTATATGAACACATGTAACCTATCCGAATTACACATTTTACATTATTTGAATGAAAATAAACTTTTTGGTTAGCGCCGTAGAACAACGTCTCATTGGTAAACGGTGAAAAGCTGGTTCACTTCGTGTGAATTAAAATACTACCACATCATTTTAAATTATTCACCACTACACTTGCATCTCGTATAATGATGAACTAAAGAAGGACTTCACATAGGTACCTACGTACATAAGCCATGATACGTAGTGCTCATGTCTTTCTCATTCCAGGGCAGGCAGAGATGGATTAAAGTTCATTAGGGGTGCACTTGCCACAGAGTGCTCGATAAAGAAAATGGCGAGACACGAAGATTACTCCTCATTCCTCCATGTGTTCGCAGCTTACGGTCTACCCCAATCAAAAGAACTGAAGTGAACAAATAGATTTTGAAAGGTTGAAAAAGGTTCCAGGACATCGGCTCACCTGGCTGAGCTGGGCACCTTCCGTGTACAGATCCCTTGTCTTCAGTCTGGGACTCGACTACCCCAACGACCAGTGGTTCCTCGGCAGATGTTGCCAACCCTTGCTCATTTCAGTTGGTTTATTCTGTATCTCAATTTATAGATATGTCGGTACCTTTAATTTTTCCCAAATTAGAATTATTGATATCCACTTCATTGAGTGACTTGAATCTCACATAGACAAAAACTCGCCATTAGTATCTCCCGCTCTTGTGTGTTTACAAATGGATAGTAAAATAAATAGCAATTTGTATGAAAATTTATTAGCGACTAGACGTCGCTACAACTTAGCGACGGATACAATTAGAGACTTTGTTTATTTAAACGTGTGCTAATGAGATGATACATACATTAACAATACATTTCCAGCACCAAGGACGATAAGTAGGTAATTCGTGTCTACTAGTCATGGACACAGGGACACGATACGGTCTACGCGATATTTTGTCTGCTTCGTTAGTAGGTACAGTACCTGACTTCATAAGCTCCTTGTGGTTACCTCATTCCACAATTTTTTTTTACCTGTAAACACAACCGAAATGAAGGTATGTGGACAGCTGGTGCACTATTGAGATTTGTTTGCGGCTCACGACCGCTCTGTCCAGTGCCTAGAGCCTTGGTAAATGAAATATGGAAGTAAACAGTCGTGTGTAGGCCTTTTTGATGCTCTGCGGATACCTGTTATAAATGGGGATATGAAAGGGTGAAATCTGAAAGGCTGACAAACTTTGGAGAAACTTAGAGTGACCATAGCGGTCACTCTAAGTTTGTCCAAATTCGACGCATGTTTCTGGACGCACTGAATGTTTGCAAAAAAATAGAATTGAATACCTATACTTACTTCTACTAGGTACCTGCTTACCGACAATATGCCGGTATCGGTATGCTATGCTATGCCATGGTATGACAATTAACATTCCAATGGTCTATAATAGCCATTAGGCAGTGGTTCTAGTAAGTCTAGATATTCCGAATGGTATAAATAACACACAGTGACGTCTCACTATCGCAGACATTCTGACATTCGTCGGATAACGTGACGAATTAGCGCCTGTCTAGTTAATATGTATTTAACACAACATGCACAATCATTTACTATTTAAAACTAAAATTTTCATCACAAACAAATTTTCTATGGTTACCGAACAACGTGAAGACAGCGGATCTGTGCACGTAAGGTGGGCCCAGCTCAGCCAGGGGAACCGATGTCCTGAAACCGTTTTCAACCTTTCAAAATCTTTTTATTAACTTCAGTTCTTTCGGCTGGGTAGACCGGAAGCTGCAAGACCGGGTCCTTTGTTGTACCCACATCGGACAGGTGTGTGTCTAGGAGTGGATTATACAATTGTAGTACCTAGGTTTTTTTAGTACACGATATATTAATTTTTGTTGCCTCCATTAGTTGCCTCAAGGCCACCACAAAACACACTTCTACATTTTTGCTTGCCTTTTTTTGTAAGTGAAAAATTATGTAGAATATACCTACTATTTTATTGTTGTTCTGATCATTCAGTGAGGAAAACAATGATACTGCTGCATTGTATGGGCGACACAACAGCGGTACAAGGGGTGCAAGACCTTCTGTAATAGCACTTGTCAGTTACGGCCTTTAATACGCTTGTTTCGCTTATTTTTAATTTATTTTTATGTTGTTTTTGTGTATGTATCGTTAGTTCGCAATAACTATGAGTAGTTTTAATGTTACAGTTTGCCAACATACGCCATCAGCATTGTTATAATAATTTCATCAGATCTCCTCGAGGTTGAAGGTGATCTGTGTTTTTCTATTGGACTAAGCTTATCGCTTGTGTACTTGCATCTATAAACAAAAACATTCATGAAATGACCTCATATTATATGACAAGCATCAATAATAAGAAATTCTTAAAGCGGGGCGCTCCTACCCTGTGTACCTTGTCAAATACAGGAGTGTGCGTGATTCAAGTCAGGTTATCCGGCGCTTCTCGGGGTGCGCTTAGTCGGGAGGAGCGCAGGAGCGGCAGCTGTCAAGTGATTTGAAATTATAACAAGAATATTTCGCCTCTCAGGCGAAGAGTAGGTTAAATGTGTATTCTAGGGTTAAAGAGTAAAGTTTATAATTATAGTCTACAATCGTATAAAACTTACGTGTAAGGTTTACTAAGTGGTCTTGGACTTGTCAATCTACAATGAAGTCTCGAGTAGGTAAGTAGATACGTCTATAAGCCGATTGTACCCGTCGCCGTCGGTCCGGTGGTGCATCCCTCCGGTATTTGGAGCCCTAAATATTCCATCAATTTTAACAGAATTTCAATATCGTCAGTGGATTGGCAGCACTTCAAGAAAAATATTTAGATGTTTCGCAGTTACACTAACCAAACCACCCCTAAGTAGGGAACAAGGTTCGAGTGTGGCAAGTGTATTGCAGTGATGAATGAATTTGCTGAACATATTCGTAGTTGGTTTATACCTAATTATTTTCTGAGATAAATGTTTTTTTCGACACTCCATAATATGTCAAGGTTAAAAGTACTGTATGCCTATACCTAATAACAACGTAAATAAATTGTTACTAAGGTTGTCCTAGATTGATAAGCTTATACAAATAATATAAATGTTATTGTGATCTTATTCCATTCTTTTATTACTTAAAATGTTCTAATATAAATAAATAAAAATGTTTATATACATAGGCTAACCAACTGCCACTTAGTTTATAATCAAAGGTTAATTATATTTGTTAAAAGATCTGACGTGGGGCACAAAACTGATGCATCTGCGTATTCACGAGTTGGGGTAGGTATATACTTATTTACGTGTGCGGTCACATACATCGTTCGGAAACTGTAGATCTATGAGACTTACAATTGGTTGTGCCTAGGAACGATTTACTGTGAAATATAACCGAAAAGAGCGTATGCGATAACGCAAGCTTTGTCTTTTCTAAAAGTAACGCAGTTGAAGGCACGTGGCGACACTGCATAAACAAACACAGAATTTTCAACTCCCACTCATTTTCTTCAAGCAACATATGAAGGTATCACGGGGGGTTGATTTGTGCATAACTCTTTGATGTTGATGAAATTTCCTTATAACATTTACGTTATAAATTGTTCAGTTTGCCCTCTGCTGAACAGATATACTTACGCAAGAAAATGGAATGAATTTAAATGGAAGGTAACTTCCACTTCAGAGGAAAACGATATCAGCAAGGTCAGATCGGACTGTATGTGTCCTGACTTGTATTCTTAATCACATTAGAGTCGCTGCTTGATGCTTGTACATATGTTATGTCGCAATGTAGTGCGCGCTGTCTGGTTATGGTAATTATATTGTGATTAACTAATTTTCCACTTAGTGATAAGAACTCCCTCACGTAGCCTACAGTATTATTACATATGTATATAGTTACCTATAATGAATGGTCTGATGAGCTCTTCCAATTAATCCTACCCTTACGTTTCCTACACAGGACAAGTCAACACGTGCAGGGTTTATATGTCTTCCGCATAAGGTGCGGAATATTCCATCAAGTATCAAGCGGTTCGATGAGTGTTTCCTCTGTCGCACCATTAAGTCTTGGAATTCCTTGCCAGCGCACGTGTTTCCTTCTTCCTACAGTCCCGGGCCCTTTAAGCGGGGCGTGAAAAAGCATCTGATGAGGCCGTCTTTGTAACACTTTACGTGTTTGTAATGGTGACCCTCGTTCCTGAAACTTTACCTTGAGCTTACCATCAGGTGGGGTGAAGTCAAATTGACGTGTCCTAAATAAATAAAATAGAAAAATGAATGCAACACCTTATGATACGAAATGTGTTTAATTTATACCTACTTGGAAGAGAAAGTGCAAAGACTCCCAATTGCCTCGACTGTCAGTCATGTTGTCAATAAAACACCTCTATAAGTATGTTTGAACAACAAAACCTAACTCGTCCCTTGTCCCCTTCTTACGGGTAGCCCTTTCTTAAATAAATAGTTAGTTAATTAAAAATAGCTCTTGTGGATCGACTCTCTTGAATTCGATTCTCGTGTCGCTGCATTATTGATCTACTTCTCCGGTTCAACCTATAACAACGCGTTACGTACTTATTCTCGGCTATTAGATTCGAACTAAACCAAGAAACTAAACCAAGCGGTTCGGTGAGTCTTTTCTCTGCCGTACCATTAAGTCCTGGAATTCCTTGCCGGCGCACGTGTTTCCTTCTTCCTACAGTCCCGGGTCCTTTAAGCGGGGCGTGAAAAAGCATCTGATGAGGCCGTCAAGCTGAGCGCCACCATTGTAGCACTGAACGTGTTTGCAATGGTGACCCTCTTTCATGGGACTTTGCCTTCAGCTTAACATCAGGCGAGGTGAAGTCAAATTGACGTGCCATAGATAAAAAAAAAAAAAAAAAAAAAAAAAGATACACGATCTTGGTAACATTCACATACACAGCATCGTCTAACTCGGGACCTTCCGTTTGCCATCCTTTAGCAGATGTGGCCAGTCCACGGCCGATTCGAACTGGTTTACTTGTCCTGCAAGTCATTTGGTAATTGTAGTTCTTTGTGAAAAGATTTTATTCTTCTTGTCCACTGCGGACATGCAGACCGAGACAGCGTGCTTGAAAACATTCTGGTCTACCTAAAAACCTAACCCAATCCTAAAAACATGGTCGGCCGCTTCCGGAGGAAATCGATCGCTGGAGACAGGCGGCTCGCGACGATCTTTTCCGGAGGTGGGCCGAAAGGCTAGGAGTGACCCGCAGCGCGTTACTGCTCGTGGGGGCCGTCCGGCCCGTCCTGCGCCAGTTCGTGGAGAGGGGTCATGGGGCGCCGACGTATCACCTCACCCAACTTCTCACAGGTCATGGCTGTTTCGCCAAGTACTTGTGGGAAGTGGTGGGGATTGAACCGGAGCCCCGGTGCCGACACTGCACTAGCGGCGACACAGACACGGCCTACCACACAATGGCCGTGTGTGAGGCGTGGGACGGTCAAAGGACGGCCCTAACAAGCACTATTGGTGCGGACCTTTCGCTGTCGGCCGTGATTCCAGCCATGGCCGACAGCGAAGAGTGTTGGGCTGCCGTCGCCTCGTTCGCTAGCGAGGTGATGGCGGCAAAGAGAGAGGCTCTGCGGGAGCGGGAACGAGCTGGGCTCACTCTTCCGCCCCGCAGGCCCCCGGCGAGGGGACGCCGGCGAACACAATTCGCCCGCGTCCCCGAATGAGCGAAGTCACGGGCGGTGGGTCGGGGGATCCATCGCCCCATGCTAATGTGGCGGAATGCGCTCCTCAGTGTTCCTGGGGCGCATTCGTAAGAAGAGAGCTGGCCCCATCATCTGGATTACTCTATCCGGATGCTGGGGCCCCCAAGAGGAGAGCCCAATAGGGCGTACCTAGCCGAGTCGCGGTGAGCACTCTATCCCGCGGCTCGGATTAGGCGAAGGAGGAACACCGTGGTGGTTTAGTGGGTAGTCTGGCCTCCGTTTCGAAGTCAGGAGTCCCACCCGAAGCGAGCCCCTTGCCCCCGCGGGGGGTGAGCGAAGTGAGTAAATGCATTCCACCACGTACAAAAAAAAAAAAAAAAAATCCTAAAAACATGGATTGGGATCTTGAATTATATCCAAAAGTAGAATAACTCGACTTCATGGCATTGGGTTAGGTGCTCGTAATTCTACGCAGTTCGGGTACATTTAGATAACTTAGGCAGGCACTTACACCTACACTTCAAGCTATACACACCACACTGCAACCTTCAGTCTCCCCGTGAGTCGTGTCGTGGTCTCGTGGTCGTGATGGCCGCTGAACAGCAATAAAACTTTTGAGCGTCCAGTGGACATTGCATCGGTGTAGTTAATTATGATATTCTACAAATCGTGATAGAATCAGTTAAATAGTATTGTCGAGTTAAGACACAATACCTAAGTACTTAGGTATTCCCGTGGACTCAGCATATTCCTTATGTAGGTATTTTTAATTTTGTGTCTTAAGAAGATAACTAATCTCTGGGTACGTGTGTTTATTTTTTTTTTATCTCGGTGAGCCGTGTGCCCAGTTAGTCGCGTCCATTTGAGGAAGAATCCAATAAAATTATTATCTCAGAATATAATATACGTACCGGTACATTGGCATTTTTACCGGAAAAACTGGTCAAAATGACCTAATACTCGCATTATCGTATTCACTGTAAACGTCTTATTTATATGGAAACCTGAATTTGACGATAGATACGAAAATATTAACTCGCCACACTCGCCCACAATAACACAGACACAACAACACGGAATCGTACATAAACCGTCTGTCAAAGTACCTACTTATTTCTTGTGTAAAACTAACTACCTACTGTATTTTGCAAATATTGTATTCTTTTTCACTTTTTTCTCTGCCTTTCTTTTTCATGCATTTGCACGTTTATTCAAATAATACCTAATTACATCATACGTACTACGACTATGTATGTACTACGACGCTGGGGTGAGATCATACGTAGATATACTTAAGTATACCTATCTTAAATCAATTATTATTACTTATGAGTGTCAACGTAGAAAGGGTAAGCCAAAATCTCCCAACATTGCAGAATCGTAGGTACGTCCAGCCGTGGACTGTGATAATCTAACTGACTGACTGATTAACTTACAAGTTCAAGGGCGGAACAAATAAATCTGAATAACAAAGCGAATGAAATGTCATCGAAGTAATTACTTAGTAAGTTTGAGCCATTCAGATAAGGTCTAACAGGCCACACGGGAGATACAAATTAATTACAGTTGGTAAGCTGCTCGCGGCCTGTGTCACTGGATGAGGACTACAATTTTCCAACAGCAACGTTAGACCACCAATTCAATTTTTTGCGGAGTCGCACTTGGTTGGTTTTACTACTAGGGTGACAAAGAAGATCAAGACTTACCGGACTGGATCTCCAAATCTTAAGTCAGTACACAGTATCACACCAGTAAACGATAGACACCAGTTGCGAGGGAGATCAGTCTGTTTACATTGTGTAGCATCGATAGGTAGTTTAGTTTAGCATGCCTTATAAACAATTGTTTTTACAACGCACGCGAAAGTTCCAATATAAAAAAAAAATAAGAAAATAATTATTATTGTAATTAACGATAATTGCCGTCGCAGAACACCGGCGTTTATAAAAATATTGTAACATATTTAGAGACGTACACGAGCGATACCTGTTAGTGTGTAGCGAGACTCGTCACAGTGTCGGCACGGCGACTCCTTGTGCAGTGTTCAGTGTTACATTGTGTGTAGTGCTGAACGCCGAGGGGTTCCAGGGGTTCCTATCGTCGTCGCTCTTCGTCCACCATGGTCGGGAGCGGAGCACCAGAGAAAAACAACACGTAAGTGTTTATAATATTTCGAATAACATTTTAAGGCAAGTAGTGCTATTTCTATCGATGGCTATTCCTACATATCCGTCTCGCGGTGATGTCCATTGATCTAAGATGGTTTTACGATGGCAACGTGCGAAGTGGTGGAGGAAAAGGCGGTCCCTGAGCTGTGAGTCACCCTGGCATATGCGTCTCTATGACGATGATGATGATGGTGATGTTGTAACACATCGCGATTGAAGCGTTACTTTTTCGCTATTGAAAACTAAAGGCAACTGGAAATTTGGGTATAGTGTAGATATAAAATGATATCAAACAGATCGAACATGCGATAACGACTGTCGTGTGACCTTCCAATCTCGATACAAAACCCTGCACCAGGCGCTCAGCCAGCAGGTGCACCAGCTGGTTGAGTTGGGGTGGAATCTACAACACCCGCACAAGTTAACGCACTGGACAATATAAAGAATAATTATGCTTGTAGCGACAGCGTAGTTTAAACGAACTTCGCGGGATACAATCATAGTACACGTTGATATAAGTTAACCGCCTCGGGAATAGTCGAACTTAGATCTGGATATATTCGCGGAACCCTCATACTATTTCTAAAATAAAATTAACCAAAGTTATTATTTACAACTGCCATTCAGTCAGTCACTTTGGGGAATACCCAAAACATACAAGCAGACAATTAGAAAAAAATATATTTTTGTTATAATATGTAGCTACAATATTAAGTAGCGTGACGTCCCAAGATGTGCGATCACTAAGAAGCTGTTATTTTAATAATACAAACAGGCACATCCATTGTATTAATTTATTGTTTCAAATATAATTCACATGGAATTTTTTTTATATTGGATAAGAATCACGTAGACACGTTCAGTGTAATAATATAATACCCAATCATAAAATATGAAAAAATTATAATTACAATAGTTAATACCTACTTACAAACTGAACTAAATGTTAGTCGTTATGATAACGGTGACCGCTGTATGTCTATTAATTATAATGATGACTGACATTAATGAAGTGTAAGTGTTATTTGTAAGTTGTTATTGATATCAAATGACAATGAGACGTCACTTCAACAACCACCCTGTCTATAAGGGACGTCGTACCAAACAAAAGTAGGTTCAATGAAAACAGCCAGGTATTCTTAATGAACACAAAACATTACATTTCTAAGATGTAAATCGAAGGAAAGCGTGAAAGTATTCAAAATAAAATATGAATATTTACCTACCCGCAGGTAAAAAAAATATAGTGATTTGGCATCTGAATCTGTCACTAGCCATAACAGCTACTATATGTACGTATATCGCCTTCTTCTAACCAATATCCCACGACATGTTTCTTTTCGTTGTGTAGAAATGCCCACAGATACCATCTCAATCTATAGAAATTGAGAAACCCCCCTTGAGAATTGTGACGCACCCAATATTATGCTTAAGGGTCATTTTAGAAGCCATGTGTAAATGGTGTTCTTATCTGGATAAGAGACTAACAAGTTTATCATTGTTATGTGTCTAAAAGCATGGTAACCACGTGGCTACTGGTATCGCAAATAAATTAGTAGAACCGGTTGAAGCAGCACAGCAGCGTAGATAATAATAATACTACTGGTACACGAGTTAACGTCATTAACATTATTCTTCTATCAGCCATGAATTTAAGCACATTTTGTATCTCCATAAAATAAGAAGTGAGCCGCGGTAGCCTTGTGCTATGGGTAATGGATTGCTAAGACGAGGTTTCGGGTTCCATCCCAGGTTTTATCATGGCACACACCAATGACTTTTCGATGCTTTACGAAGTTATGTGTGTATTTATCGCAAGTTATAGGTGCCCGGTTAATGGCAATAGGCTCGCCACCTATTACATTGGGACCTGAAAATAAACTGGCAAAATGTGGACGCTAGCACCTCTGCCTACCCCTTCGGGTAGTTCGGTGAGGTTATGTTATTTTATGTTTGTGTCTACATAAAGATTCTATTAATGTGAATGGTCGAGCAATGAACAGGTTATATATATAATATAACAGGCAAATAACGTATGCGCATGGGTGCATGCGGCATATATCATACGTGTCCCTAACCCTCTACTGCATGAATTATTAAGGAGACGAAAGAAAATTTTTTTCTTCTTGGATATTGCTTTATTTAAGTAATATTAAGACAAATTAATCGAAAAAAAATAAGAAAGTAGTTTAATGTCCAAAAAAAACTACGATACCATATATGGGCTCGTATGCACTTAGACAAAAACTCGCTCGGTCATATATGGTATCGTATGCAGTCAAACAAAAAAATAACAAAGTAGAAAAGGAGCATTACATACTCGTAATATATCAGACAAACAGGAGTAAAATGATATTTTTTTTAATATATATATTGGGGGAGGGAGGGGGGCCCACCTCTTACCCACGGTTCAACACTACAACGATAACAATATATATTGGAATGTCAAACCGCCCTCTTCAAAGCAGGTAAAAGACTTCTTGCCAGAGTAGAGATGTTGTAATTTATTATGCAATATTCCGCAAGTGCGAAGGAGAAACCTCGACACTACGTGTTTCGCCTCTACACGAGGCATCTTCAGGAGCGCTCTCATGCGACATTTCAGACAATATTGGACATTGGCCTATGTGGTTGAAAAAACGCGTGTATGTTCTATGAAGACATACACTTAATGTTCAAAATGCAGTTTTTCTATGCTACAATGATAAAAGAAATTGTCTCGTTACATTCCACGACTAATAATATAAAAATATTACATTACTCCTTTTTGTATTAGATATTACGAGTATGAAATGTTCCTTTTCTACTTTGAATTTTTTTGTTTGACTGCATACGATACCATATATGTCCAAACGTATTTTCGTCGTACTGCATATGAGCCCATATATGGTATTGACATAAAAGTGGATGAAAACCATAGTAAATATTTAAAAAGTGAGAAAATAATTGTTTATAGGTAAAGAAGGAAGTATTGACTTTATAAATAAAATTATACGTTTTATAAATACTTATGTTTCGATTTTGTTTTTGATGCTCAAAAATGTCCCTCAGACAGTCGTCTTTTGTTTCACTGACTACCCGCGCAAAAGTAACGTTTTTTCGAAATGTCATCAAACCATAGACCAGCTTAGTGCTTTTTGTTATTGCTACTTAAACATTACATGGATTTAACAATGTGGAATGACTTAATTAGTATTTGTTTGGAAATAAAACAACAATAAAATCGCCATACCATATATGGGCTCATATGAAGTAGAGGGTTAAATAACTCGTCCCAGGAGTCGCAGCTCACGGGGCGACGCTGGGGTGGGATCCCGATCCCTAGTACTAACCTAACCTAACCTAACCTATATGCTCATCATTTATAATTTTTAGGGTTACATCCAAAAGGTAAAAACAGATTCCCTATGACTAAGACTCTACTGTCTGTCTATCACTAGGTGTATGTTATGAACCATGGTAGTTAGACAGATGTTGAAGTTTCCACATTCCTCTGTTGCCGCTGTAACACTGTCTGTAGCTCCCTCTGACTAAGAACTTGAGTCAGAACTTTTACCATGGAGAGATAATGGACCAGCTTTTTACAGGATATTACTTTAGCAAAATGTATGCGTAGGAGATTTCCTTAAAGAACATGTTTGGGCTGTTTGTGTGTTTCTATTTTTATTTGAACTTATAAAACATTGCTTTTTTAACATAGCTTGTCTATTTTAGCATTGCTTGTCTATTAGATGTAGTAGATAAAATTATTAATGAAAAAAAATCATTGTTTCCATTTACATTATTAAGACAGAACATGTCACATGTTGATGTTTCTTTTACCCGAGTGAGTCTGTGAGTAATGTGTCACATTTTGTCTTGTTATGAATCACATTACATTTTAGTAGAAGTTTATTATTCAAGAGATAGTCAACATAGGAAATTATATTTATAGTTCAATAATAGGTTCTCAGAAATAGATTCCATTCCATCTACAGATAGAAAACTAAATGAATGGGCGTGGCTTATTGTAGATAGTGTCACAGAACATCATATCAGTAATACACTATTATCACACGTGTGATAATGGTTTATCTGGTCTCGTTAAAATGACATGACTATGTATGAGTGGAAATAATTTTATTGTGTATGTTCAAATAGCCAAATGCTTGCAGTTTTTGTTGACTAAGGGAGACCTTCACCAAACCTGCAAATTTACCTACATTTACACACCAAAATGTTTATTGATATTGACATTTGTGTTAATTTGCAATAAATACTGTGTGCAGTAAATACTGCTTCAGTGTTTAGCCACCCTAACTGGCATCACAGGGGCCAGATCTGTGTGAGAAAAATTACATCACGAGATGCAGCATCACCTGTTGGACCCAATTGTGAATATCAACTGTACAAACACTAAAAAAATGTATACCTTTAATATTTAATGACATGCTTCTCCTTTCGATAGTGATGGAACTGCCCATACTAACTTTTAACCCCTAATTTACCCACTTGGGGATAAAATTTAGAAAAATACCTATGGTCATGTATCTTTATTTCTACAACTATAAACAGACACTTACATAACACAATACAATACAATACAACACACGTCATTTACAAATACTCATCGACATCTCATTCTAAGAGCATGATGTACAGATTCTGTTAACTAAGTTAACTATGTCAATATCATATTTGGTTGTGGAGGTTCGATATTAAAGTTCAGCCGCATCATAGTTATCAAGCCGACCCCATCTGAGTTGGGAATGGACTCAGAGAATGATTCATTACAGGTAGTACACAGCAATTTTAAAATCGAACAAACAAAAAAAAGATAGATTTACATACAGGTACCTGTGTATGTAAATATTTCATTAATCATGCAATGTTTTACATTATCAATAGATTAGTTTGATGACAAGTTTTTATCCCTAATTTTATGATATGTAACCTTCAAGAAAAAAGATACACGTATCAATCTCACGTGTTTATTAGTGTTAGAGAAAAAAAAAACTTATGCAATGCTAAATGAATCGTTTATTTCAGAAACCACCTAAGCGACCAAATTTCCAAAAATGTTGTTTTGTTGGTACTGTTCACTTCAGAGGTGAATACATCGTTTAGTGCAGAAATAACCAATGTTCTATATCACCAATGCTATTTGGTAGTCTTGAAAAGAATCCGTTTATTTCAGAAAGAACCCAAGCGCCGTCGCATAGGTACTTTCTGCGGTACATTTCGCTCGCGACGTGTTCCGTGGCTCGCTGTTTTGTTTGTAGTTTATATCGAACGGACGAGTGGATAACATTATTTTTATTTTAACATTATATTTTATAACATACTGCGGCTCTTACTTCCTTATCACGTATTCCATCGACGAAGGCTTGTAGCAGCATCCTCTCAAAGAATGTCGCAGGAGAGGACTGATATGCCTTCCTCACAAGCTTCTCTACTTCTAAAGCCCATTGTTGCAATGTCTGTGTAGGCTTTTGTACCCTGTCCCGAAGCTGGGCTCGGAATACATGCTCCAGATGTGCATCTCCGTACTTTGACTCTAAGGCGTCCTTGACCTTGACCTATCAAGAGCTCCTTAGCTCTTGATAAGAAGCCTCAGTCTCTATGGCCTCTAACACCGTTACTGCTTGGTCTCTTAGGGCTAAGGTGAGGCCAGTCCTCGCTTGTTCTTCACTCCAGCCGTTTAGTTGTACTACAGCTTGAAACCGTCTCTTATATGCATTTCAGGACGATGTTCCGTCGTATGGTCCTGAAGCTTCGTCCTAAAGAGACTACGGCAACCGGTGTTGTTGTACCTGCAGCCTTGATTTTTCGTAGATCGCCCTCAACTTCTGAGATGCGCGCTTGGTGGTCCGCGAGCATGTTTTCATGACTTTCTGCACCTCGTCCACTTTCTTAATGGTCTCGGTGACTACTGAGAGTACTCGGTCTCCCGTCGCTTGTAGTTGCTCCTCCTGGCGGCGCACTTGCTCCTCATGGCGGCGTGCTTGCTCTTCCTGCATGGCACGCAGTTGCTCTTCCTGGCGGCGTGTTTGCTCCTCCTGGCGGCTCGTTTGCTCCTCCTGGCGGCGTGTTTGCTCCTCCTGTATTGCGCGCAGTTGTTGGAAGAGTGCGCTTATGTCCATCACCGGTTCCTGAGTAGCTGAACTATGTGCGGGGACAGCAGAGGGTCCTTCGCCAGCATCACGTCAATCACTAGGGACTTCGACGTGTGAGACCGCTGGTTCGGTTTCACCTTGTTTTCGTTCCGTACTTTCGATTACACTAATTTATTGCAGAAATCACCTAAGGGAAATTTTTTCAAAAATTTATAACTCAAAATCTTGAGGGAATTTTTGACGTGACAACGTCTTATAAATTGGCTTGCCGGGTGACACTTCAAGAAACTGCGTTACGCTCCGCTCACGTTATGCGCTCACAATGAGAGCGAGTGAGAGGCACGCGTCCCTTCCACTCGGGCATGGTTAGCCCGCCTAAGAGCGAGAGAGACAGACATAAAAAGTGAAAGGCACGCGTCCCTTCCACTCGACGAATGAATATTCACATTAAAATTATTTTACCACTCAAAGTCGTTGTCACGTAAAACTTTCGCCCGTATACCGACTTTACAGGCAACCAATTTTTTTTTTTAACAAAATAAATTATTCCAATTACACGTTCTTGATTTAGTAAAAAAATATTTGAAGGAGACTAGAGCTATACTTAAGCTGCAAAACAGTTTTTTTTAGTTTTCTGAAAGTTGAAAAAAACGCACTTAGGTAGTTTCTGAAATAAACGATTCAAATAACGAATGTTTTCTATCCAATGTGTGTATACATTAGATTAGCGGAATACCCGGATAATAGAAGTACAGTAGTTAAAAGGAAAATTGATGTTTGAAAATATATATATTTTTTAATTCACATCAATTTAGTCACACGTCAATTTAACTTCACCTCGCCTGATGTTAAGCTGAAGGCAAAGTCTCATGAAAGAGGGTCACCATTGCAAACACGTTCAGTGTACAGTGTACGCCATTGTATGGTGGCACTCAGTTTGACGGCCACATCAGATGCTTTTTCACGCCCTGCTTATAGAACCCGGGACTGTAGGAAGAAGGAAACTCGTGCGCCGGCAAGGAATTCGGATGAAGTTATAATTTTCATTTAAAATCTTCTGTTCCATTTTGTTCGTTTTCTGTTCTATCGAGTTTTATTTGCAATACGTCGTAGATCGCCATTATGTTGTTGAGGTCAGATAGCAGTGGCTTCACGAAAAATCGAAGTTCAAGTAAACCAGTAGTTAGACTGGAATAAGGAGACTCCGAAACTTTCGTCTGGGAGTTCTCCCAGACGAAAGTTTCGGATTTGACCTGAGTTAACGCTAGGATCAAGAAAGATTTATTTTGTGGATTTTTCATTGTCATTAGCTCACTCCTTTTTAATATGTACAGCTGTACAGCATAATTTAAGTTATAATACGGCCACTAGATCTCTTTCACTATGAACCCCGGAAGAAAAGCCAAGTCTATGGTCTCTGTTGTTGTCCGCTGTCGTTGTAAGATTTATACGTTGATGAAATTGAACTAATACCTTTCCAAAAGTACAGATGTAAATGATTTCCTGCAGAAGTTCCGGTGGTGGTGCGTGGTGGTGATGCCGTTCGTGGCGTTCTACATAACGGGCCTGGTGCTGGAGATGGACACGCTGTACCTGATCAAGGCCTTCCTGCTCGTGTGCTTCTACGCGGTCCTGCACTTCGCGAGCAACCTGCTCTTCGACGACGACCTCAAGAACATATTCCCGCTGAGCGTTTATCTGGCTACTAAGGTAAACTGGCATAATATTGTAGACTCAATTATTTTCGTCAATATTTATTTGCATTGGATAAGCTGTCAATCGCACAAAAGGCAAACTAATACAATCGACAATGAATCGTGTGACATATACTAACATTACATATATTATGGCAAATTTCCTCATTTACGTGATATCATAATTGCGTGATAAAATATTTGAAAGCTTTTACATATCAAAATAAGGAAAAGCCACCCCTTTAAACCAAAGCACAAAGTACATGTACATACCATATTCTTAACGTTTGATTCAAATGATTTTCGAATATTTTATATGCCATGCGATCCACTGTGGATTGTATTAGTTTGCCTTTCGTACGAATCACTTTGTCAGAATTTAAATTGAATGCAACATATTTATCCCCAATAATTGCATAAATGTAACATGTGTTGTGTCAGGCGTGGTTCTACATCACGTGGGCGGTGTTCGTGGCGGGCGCGGTGAGTGCGCCGGCGAGCGCGCTGTTCGCGCTGTGCTCGTGTGCGCTGTGGTACACGTTCCTGCGCTCGTGGCGCAGCGACCCCGGCGTCATCACCGCCTCGCGACAGGACCGCTTCCGGGTACGACCACGCGCTTTTTTATTTGCTGACCCGTGTCTTCTTCATCTGCGTCACCCCATCATCATTCCCTGAACCTTTTTCCCAATTCAGTTGGGGTCGGCTTTCCAGTCTAACTGTGATGCGGCTGAACTTCGATATTTTCCGTGAAGCGACTGCCATCTGACCTCCACAACCAATGGTCTAATGACCAATGGCGATATCGAAGTTCCAAGTTAGGCTGGTTGGACTTTTGAGGGCTCCAACTACCCGTAACGACTGCCATAGATGTTTGTGTGGCAACCGGGACCGACGGCTTAACGTGCTCTCCGAGGCACTTATAAACCTGCGATAAATACACACATAACTTCGAAAAGCATCGAAAAGTCATTGGTGTGTGCCATGGTAAACCTGGGATCGAACTCGAGACCTCGTCTCAGCAGTCCATTACCCATACCACTAGGCTACCGCGGCTTTCACACGCGGCGTCACCCCGTTTTTGCATTATTTTTTATTCCTGTTCCGTACCTGTTGGTCTTAGCATGATGTTATATACATATAAACTTTCCTCTTTAACCATTCTATCTATTACAACAAACCGCATTAATATCCGTTGCGTAGGTATAAAGATTTAAGCATACAAAGGGACATAGGGACAGAGAACGCGACTTTATTTTATACTATGTAGTGATTAAGGTCACGCGTGCATTTCTTACATACACAGTTTGCACGAAACAAATCGTTTCAGTTGGGTGAAATATTTTTTACATTGTAATTTTTCGAAAAGACCTACTCCCACCGACTCGGTGAGTGGTGTCCGTGGACAATCCTACAAGTCCATGCTAGTCCATGCATGCCATGTGCAGGGCACAACGAATTCTGGCAACTGCACTGACCTAGCGAAAGCGTTTGGCACTGTCTCGAAGGAGAAATTGTTCAGAAAAAGTATTTCCTGAGAATTCCCGGTTGTCACCAGTGGCATGGTTAGTGGTTTCAAATACCTAAATAGCAGCTCTATTTAGGTACTTGAAAACCGAAAAAGTCATAGGAGATTATTGCAGGCAATTAACAGTCGTTAACTACGGGGGTGTCCCACAGGGCAGTGTGCATGGTCCTACGATAAGTGGTGAAAATATGCATGAAATATACTATTTATTAAATTTACTATTATGGTATGTCTGCACATGATTACTCTCAGAGGAGATTCAAGGTTTTGAGATGGTATTTCTGCGAAATAAAACATTCCTAATTGACTATTTACAGACAATAATTGAGCTGTCAGAGTCGTCTCGTGGCGGGTTCGAGCCGGCGCGCTTCTGTTCGGCCTGCCTCGTGCGGCGGCCGCTGCGCTCCAAGCACTGCTCGGTGTGCAACCGCTGCGTCGCCAAGTTCGACCACCACTGCCCCTGGGTCGGCAACTGCATCGGTCAGTGGTTCTCGATGGCTACTCATCGTTCTTCACTTTACACTTATGTCACAATTGTCAGTGATTACGTGTGGTGCTTCTGTGGAGAAAATATAGTAACGTATGTGTCTCGCTACCGACCGCAGGTGCCAAGAACCACCGCTACTTCATCGGGTTCCTGGTGAGCCTGCTGGTGATGTGCGTGTGGATGCTGTGGGGCGGCGCGCAGTACTTCCTGTCGTCGTGTGGCGCGGGGGACGCGGCGCCGCTGGACGCGCTGCTGCAGTGGGCGTCCTGCAACGCGTGGGTCGCGTGGGTGTGCCTCAACGCCGCCTTCCACCTGTTCTGGGTCACCGTGCTCACGTGCTGCCAGATGTACCTGGTGAGCTTCTCGTGCGGTACTCGGGAGAACTTAATGAATGTTATCAATAGTCGCGTTCATTCTCGCGGTTGCATGCGAGACCTCGTCCTGACCCGTCCGTTCTCGTCGCAGGTGGTGTGCCTGGGCATGACGACCAACGAGCAGCTGAACCGCGGGCGCTACCGGCACTTCCAGGCGCGCGGCGGGCGCTCGCCGTTCTCTCGCGGGCCGCTGCGGAACTGCGCGGACTTCTTCGGTGTGCGCGCGTGCGGCGCCGCGTCGCCGCTGCGCGACTGGGGCGAGGCCGAGCCGCCGCCCGACGCCGAGCCCATGTTGCCGCACCACTACGTGTGAGCGCGGCCCGGCGCCGCCCCAGGACACTTCGTGTGAGCCCGCCCAGCCAGCGCCGCGGCGTAGTGCAGTGCAGCGCAGTGTGGTGTGGTGTAGTGTGGTGTAGTGCAGTGTAGTGCGGTGCAGTGCGGTGCGGTGCGGTGTAGTGCAGAGGCGGGGCGCGGGCCGGCGCCGGCTGCGGCCGACGAGTTTTAGAGAATACTCAGAACTTTGCCGATTAGCTTGATATAATGTGTCGTTTCATATCTTTGTGTTGCAGCAATTTTTGCAAATTAGTAGATACACTTGCACTTTCATGTAACTATGGACGTTTGGGTTGTCCCCGGTGCGTCGATATGGATGGAATAGACCGAATGAAGTTCCGCCCCGACTGACCTTAAGTAAGGAAGGAATTAGCAGATGGAAGACAGTTATGCCAGGGTGATTGGTTGAATAATTTGATTATGAGAAAGTAAACTCATACTTTTGAGTACTCTCGTGTCAAAAAACAGAAAGCGAAAAAATCGTTTAAAGCTAATAAGTATTATTAAACAATAGAGCGACTAAAACACCACCATCTTCTCCCTTCTGCTGAGATCCGATCACTGGGATAACCTGACATTTTCACTAAACTGTACAGACTTCCCACACGGCACATCATGATCAAATCGCTGATGATATTTGTAGATTGAAGATGCATGTTCTGCTTATGCTCTAAAACTATTTTGTGTTGTGAGTGAGTACAAAGGCACTTCACTCCGTCTGTAGCACTGAGCACCTCATTCGAGCACATGCACCATTATTCCCATGTACTATACTTAATTTAACATAGGTAAATTATATTTAAAGTTAACTTATATTATTTGTTGCATGGCTGCAGGAGAATAGACAGCCGAGCAGACTTACAGCCACAAGTAGAACAAGAAACGTCTAATGTAATATGATGCTTGAGAGCTGTTCTGTACCGGATGGCTGCCAATTCAGCTGCTCCTTATTAGATGTTCAATATTTGAATATCACTCTTGTTATAAATTATGAAATATTATCGGGCACAAATGAAGAAGATTGTGTTAAAATGTATGAATGTGATGGAATCCTATTGTCTGTACACACACATCTTTTTACATAAATATAAATAGTTATTACTTTTCTATAACCTGGCTTTAACTGACATTATAGATCGAAATTGTGATGTAAATATCTTATATGTGTATATCATGTACTAGCTACTGCAGCCATGGCTTGAGCGAGACACTCCTTTGCTACTTTGTTAACACTAAATGATACACATCATGGGCGTGCATTTCACAGAGTCAAAACCACTACCTTACCTACATCAGATAAACTTCAATTCGTATTAGTTTTAGTGGAATCACATTGAAGATGTTTTTGTATATCGCTGATGCACATACAATTCGAGGATGTCTGCTCATATGTTTGACTGATGGCTATTATAGAAATATTTAGTGGTAAGTGCTACTGCTTCTTCCAAGAGCGGGTAGTGCGATGCTAACGACCTATGACGCCTCGGCGTACTCATGTCGCGAGTGTGACATAACTAATTGGTGTGCTTATAGCTTTTGTAATTCAGTACAAAATGAAATATTTAGAGATATATGAGAGATTGACATTTTTAAAGTTGCCACATCTAAGTGTTTTCTCGTAATAAACTTTGTTCTAAGTAGTTGTTAGCAGCTGCTAGTGGAATATAACTGTTCATAGTACTGTGTAACGTAGCGAGAGGAGAGGAGTGTGTGTATGAGTGTGTGCGTGTGAGCCAGCGATCAAAACACATGACTGTATATTATAATTTAGTACAATATCGCGTTGAGTGTGATACTTATACGATACTGTAAATTTAAGGTTAGCTATTATAAAGTAACTCGTAAGAAACGAAGCTTCCTTCTTCTACGGTCGTCCAGTTTTCAACATTTTAAAATTTCACTATTCCCATTATACTTAATACATCTAATATCGAGATGCATGCTGTCTTATTGTTATAGTTCACTATAGATCGCATCATCAATGTCTTAAGTCTTTCTGAACAAAGTAAATTATATATTTTTGTAATGAACAAGGGACTACATAATATCCAATCATAGATATATGGCGTGGGACGAGCGGTTGCAAGATGTTGTGGTTAGTTAGACTAGTTGGATTGTACTGTACACCTTCTCACTATGTCATGATGAACATATTCTCAAGCTCATATTCTCCATCGGTCTCTCTGGAAGACAATAGCTCTTGGTTGCCTGCTCTTTGAGGCCACAGTTTAGACACACATGAAGGCAGAGGTGCGCAGTATGTTCGTCTGGTGGTGCCTGTGGAACAGGTGGGGTGTGTTACTCCCTTAGTAAGCTTTTAAAAAATAGTCTTCTGTCGTATCATAGTCAGAGTAGCCACTTTGTATAGTATACAGGGCTTCCAATAGTTCCAAGATATTGTAGCTTCCTGTGTTACATATTGCCTCAGATAGCAGCATTCAATTATTACAGCGTGTGATATGAGGAGTGTGGTCGTAGTGCTGTCTTGTATTTGTCTACATTAACTACAGAATTTATTCTTGATGTTGTACTCTATTGCAGTTTCTTATTTCGTGCGTAGATCTTTGTAACTCATTTCGTAAATATTAGAGTATGTGTGTTAGGTTTTAACTATATATTAATACTATAACACACGTACATGTTGCACTCTTTTATATAATCATTATATAATGAAAAAGCTATATTAGGTTTGGTTTAAACTGGGAGAATCTAGTATTGGAGCCAACAGCAGCGGGGTTAAAGTTTTAAGCGTCATAGAACGTACAGAGACAGTACCCTGTATGCCTTTTTGGCCATTCAGAGAACTTCAGCTGAACTATTATTTGCTCATAGTGATGTTTTACTGAAAAGCAGAGATTACTAGAGCTCCTTGCGGGACTCTCCGCTCGCCATTGCTTGTGCAAACATTTAAAGGCACATTCATCGCTTACAATGAGTCGGGCCGTGTGCTCGTTGCACACTACACTATTTTCAGTTGCTGTCAACTTTGTCTCCCCGGTTCATAAGCTAGAGCCGCGTCCATTTAAACCGGGACTAATTAGGCTAGGTTTGTTTTGGTATTAACTCAGGTACCATAATCATAACCGGATCGTGTTATAAAAAGTCTTTACGTAGGGATTCTTCGTACTTCCTTAACTTTACCTCATTTCTCGGTATCATACCAGCGCGCAAATGTTAAAACCAAACTGTTGAGTCTATGGGAAAGAAGCAGGAGACTGGTTCTGGGGTCTTGACCCTGGTGTAGTCGACTAGATTGTGTCTTGTTCTAGAGAGCTGTGTTTGTTGGTATTTTTACCTGTTCCCTTGATACAAATCTTTGATCATCGCATCCAGCCATCTCTGCTTTACCACTACACGACATACTTGGACAAACACTCCCAGAAGATGTGCGCTGTCAGCGCACTTAGGCGCCGGTTCCCATCACTTGGTTAGTTCAGCTATTCGTCATTGAAAGAGAGTGATATGATAACAGTCTCCAGTCTACATAGCGTTGGTATCAGCTGACACTTGAATTATAAATACATTAGCTAAGCAGAAGTCTGCTCGAACATATGTTTCTGAATACAGATTTCCGTGGATATAGCGTCATATCATAATGCATGGTCAATATGTTGGTGGGCGGGGACTCAATCTGTAGGACAGACTGTCGGCCGGCCAGCGCGCAGTGTCTGATGGTAGGACCGTGGTCACAGCGGAGGGACGAGTCACTCCCCTAGCGAGTGGTCACTGGACAGGGACTGTTCACATTCATTCGTGTTCCAGTATTAACGTAGGTATATTATTCGTAGGAGACATCGATCGCCCCTAGTGTTACGACTAAAGAGAGACGGTCGCCTCGACCGGTAACTAACCTAATGAACATTTTGTGAATGTCTAATATTGAAGTACATGTACATTATTTTGTATCACTAACTCTATCTTTATCTACCTAATTTATATAATATCAAATGTAAGAGCTTACAATAATATCATTGTTACCGCGCTTAGGGTAAAACAAATGTATAAAGAATATCGACACCGAGCGGGCGCGACGTGCGCCGCGGGATGCGCTAGTATGTCGCGCCCGCAGTTAGCTGTTAATCTACATATATATATAGAATATAGTTGTAACATGACCGCGGACACCGGCTGGTATGGTTTATAAGTATTATGGGAAATAATAATTTATTGTTATTGGGAACACATCATTTAGATATTTTATTAATGGGCTGTCGCAATGGTGAGATAAGTAGTTAGTTTGACGAGTGTCGGCCGGCGCTGCGGGCGCCGAGTGGTCATGTTGCAACTGTAGCATAGATCGATCCTATTGTATTATACATATAAAAACGAAACCAAATTGCATTTAATGTCAATAAATATTTCATGAAGTCACAACGTTGTTTCATTACCAAGCTCGCCGGCTGTCAGCGCCCGGTAGCCGCCGAGCACCACTATTGTGTGGAACTTCCCTAAGGGTGAATACCATGCGGCATTACTACATATTTCTCTGTCCCTGTATCCCTATATCCCTCGTATGCTTAAATCTTTAAAACTACGCAACGGATTTGATGAGGTTTTTTTCAAAAGATAGTGTGATAGAAGAGGAAGGTTTATTTATGTATTTAACATCATGCTCTCTCTCTCTTGCAACAAATAAACAAAATTATGATCATTATCATCAATCGTGCATTAATTCCGGTCGCATCCGAAGCCAACACCTCGGAGTCTAGGTCTTATTTTCATTCAATCTAAGTGCGTTGCGGTGGCTGTACCTCGATATTTCCCGTGAAGCACGTACCACCTGGCCTGCACAACCTATAGGTATAGGCGATTTGGACGATTGCAGCAGTAGCTGGACCAGTTGTTGATTTTTTTAGGGCTACTACTAGAATCGTAACAACTACCATAGACTAACGTGCTAACTAACTAACGTGCTCTCCGAGGCGCGACCAGACTATTGCAAATAGCATTCATGCACACAAATATTTGCACTGAGCGGGGATCGAATCTGCGCCTTTTGCGTAGCAGTCGCATTCACTACCGCCACATAGGGAGGAGGATTTACAAAATTATATTTCAAAGAAAGAAAAAACAGTATATAGGAGTAGTTTGACATCTAGGTACAGTCAACCCTGTGACAGGGGGTTACACAAGGCCCTACATGGCGCTAAGAAACCCATCATTATCATCCTCATATCCATTTCCTTTTTATTATGCTTTACGGAAAAGACCTCATTTACCTGCTAATAACAATGGATAACAAAACTAATAACTCGAAAATAATTAGCCGAATGGGTCGACCATTCGGCTAATTACTTATGTATGTTCCAAAAGTTCGACGGAAGATTTTAAACAAAAATGCAAAAATGGTAGCAGAATTCCACGTGGGCATCGGCTAATGTTCAATATGGACCAAGTATCACACCCTGTGGTACTCTCCTCTAAAATCCACAGATTGCACTAAACTTCTACAGTTAACATCGCCCGCCCGAGATTTATCGTTCAGATACTTATAAAGTCAGAACATCGAGAGCTTATAAGATGTAATGATATAGTTGCCTATAATTTAAATGTCATACCTAAATATGCAATCAAAGACCTTTGATAAATCTCACAAAACATCTAGCGAATTACTTTTGATTCCAAGACACTGGTTATAGATGATGTGATACCTACAAATTATTTATTTCAAATTAACAAAGAATCAAACCTTCCTAAGACTTAGGAAAGCAACGTAATTATATTGATAGTGAAATTTTCAGCACGTCACTAGTAAAAGCCCAGGCGAGTTGGTGCCGCGTGCAAAATGGCCAGTGTTTGCACGCGGCACTACGGCTGTTATCGGAAGTTATCAATAACATTATCTTTCAATCGGAGCAGAACGAAGTGGATCAACGCAAGTGTGCTGCGGTCGACGCTCGCGCGCCGCTCACCAGGCGTCGCCGCGTCGCCAACAGGATGGCCTGGCGACGTGACCAACACATGCTCGGCAAAGGTGACATTCTCTCGTACTGTTATTTGATTTTAATTTATCTGACTCACGTTATCATCAGTAATCGCCTACATTATTTGCTAATTATAAGTTAAATTTATAAAGTTTCATTCATTGTCAGTTTCCTGCGGTCAATGACCTGTGAAGTTATCATCAGGATTCTGAATCTGAACAGTTCGAACTTGAGAACAGTCATAGTTTTGCGACGGATCTTTTGTAAATTATTGTTATACACATAGTTACACTACTTTCCCTACTATTTTACTACTTGGTGTAGGCAGAGACAACATCTTAACTAACTGTAAACATTACTTATCAAATATTTGCTTGGGTATGTCGTGCCAACAGAACCGTGGTGTACGAAAGTGTATAGTAACAAGTCGCTGGTGTTTATCAGTGTCGATAAGTAGTCTCTAATCCTTATAACTGATTACATTTTACATTGACTGAGTATTAGGAACTATAGAATAATCGAAATATTTATTGATAACTCAATAAATTATTTACGGGGATTTATTGATTTTAATGACAGGTTAATATCTATTTCCGTTTTTATAATCCTAGTTTATTAGTACGGATGTGGAATTTTAAAGATTCAGTGCTACGCATTGATAAATCTGATGTCTTTTAAAATTAAATACTTTTGGATATTCTTAAAACGAACAGTTACCTACCGCCTTATGCCCTTTCAACTGCACAGGCCTCAGAAACGAAACCTATTGCCGTCTGTTTGGTAGTTACTGTGTCTAAGCTGCTATTGAAAATCGTGTAGTAATAGCCCCAACAAAACTGTTTCACCCGCTTCCGCATATCGGTTCCAGAACTCCGCGACGAGATAATAATTATATCTTTAAGGCTTTAAGGTTCAAAATTAAATGATAAAGACTTCACGACCTGTTTTCTTTTACTCTTCATAATGCCATTTAATTGTATACCTTAACTGTATAACGGTTGAGTCAAAAATTCAATGGCATATTTTGTAATCTCAATGGCTTAACAATGGTTGACAATTAGTAAAATCGGGGTCCTGGTTACTTTACTAATGAAATTCACCAATCTGATCTAATTCCACTTTACAGTAGTTAAGTTCCTTGTTTGACTCTAAACAGATTAAGTACAAGGGTCTTTCCACTAAAATACCAGAAGATTATTTTCAGTTATCCGTAGCTTACTTAGTGATTAATTAGTTCGAATCTTAGGTTTTTCACTACCTATGTGAAGTCACTCATATAAGATAAGCAATTGAAATTATTTGGAGTGGTGTAATAAGTAGAAGTGCATTTACGTGTAATAGTCTGGATTCGAACCTCGAACCGTGTAAGGAGATTGTATACATTTAGAAATAATTATGACACAAAGATGAATATATTTTGTAGTAAGCGGGAATCGAACATGCGACACATCTGACGTGGCGGTCGAACTTTGTACCGTTACGCTACAGAACTCCCGTAAGTTCTTTATCATAAACTAAATGACAGACTTGTACTTAAACTGTAGTTAATTATAAAATTAGGAACAACATAACAGTTGTAATAGGCATCCTGGGTCCGAGTAGATAAACCCTTATAACACATTTACTTCAATAATAGCCTTTTCAATTAGATGTGTATTCAAGTAAATATAGATCAACAGACAATAAAATATATCGTATTATCTTTTGCTAAACAACCATTTTGGATATTTGATCAAATCAGGTGCGATGTCAGAGCGGTGCGACGTTGGGTGACCAGGAGGGACCAGGATCACAATGTGGTGCGCAGGCGCCGCAGAGCCGTCGCCGGTCGTTGATTAGCTTCACGGCTCATTTCGTGCGATACGAGCGCCGCCGACCTATAAATACAAGCAATAATGTAATCAGCCACCAACCACAACGCATCACCGCGCACACCGGCAGCGCCCGCGCACTCCACTCGTCTTCAAACTTTAAGTACACGCAAAAAAGGTATGTAAGTAAATAGTAAATTACATTTTTAGAATATACGTTGTGAACCTTGCAGTGAACGGTGTCCGGATTATTATGTGAAGCTAAGCCTTGCTTTATTTATACACTTAAAGGACTGTGGCCCTGATCGGGGGGGTCAGAGGACAGCTGCAGCACGACTATTCGGGCTGACTAGGCTTTTCTTGACTTCCAAACCCAGTTACTTCTTTAGCGATACTCGAGTGGGTCGGTGACAAACGCCGGGTAAGCAAAAATGTATGAAATACAGGTGTGTCCGAATGACGGATAAATAATTAGTGCTAATTTAGAGTCTCACTAACTGAACACACGAGTGATCAGTGTCTTGTGTACAGTTGATGAAAAACCCGCTTTTGCACGGCGATCGCCGTCACCGGGGTAGCAAGCTTCCAAATCTGCATGTATATTGGTAGGCGGACGCGGGGCGGCACCGGCGGCGCAGTGGAGAAACGAAGCCACGGGGCCGGTACACGGTCACGCCGGTGCCGTGCATCCCGGACCGGCTAGTGGTAAAACGCCCAATGTAACTGCTTTATTCAAAGGGAAGAAATGATCCTGTAACATACCTCTACGATATTCTTATTTTCAACAAAACTGTCATATTTACGAAGCTGATTGATTTATTATTGTAATGTTTCACTATACGCAGCGCCACCATAGACACCTAATATAATTTTAACGGCAGGAATGCAATTATTACAGTTTTATTTTTGCTTATCATTGAACTAGATTTAATCTTGCACCAAATTCTTCTAAGCCGGGGCTGCGAGCCACGGTTTTTCCCACAATGAACATCGTTGCAGCTTCGATCGAAGTCTAACCTCTAATAACTCGGTCAAATATTACTTGTGAGTAGCAATAACTACCTCGAAGGAAATGATAAGAAGTAATTACATTTACTTTTTGAGATACATTTCGCACGCGAGCTCCGAAGAATCGGGAGGATAAGGAGAAAATGGTGAAATGAGGAGGTCGGGCCTCGGGCCTAAGCAAGGCTATCGATGTTCCATCATCATCCTCACTCTAGCGGCAGATGCTAGTTGTATATGAAGTCTAACTTTGGAGCCCGATGTCTCCATTTTCTAACTTGTCCTCAGCTTCCGATTCCTTGTGGCGCGCGGACTTATGTTCAGAAAAGCTTTCCTTTGAAATTATTGGATCGAATCGAATCGAGATTGTGATTGCCGACACTGACTTGGCTGTATCAAGAGTGTAAACGCACACGGTTTAATGTTGTTACTTGATCAAAACAATTGTACAATATTATGTAATATATTACCGCAATCAAAGTTTACGTTATAGGAAGAAGATTACGCTGTTTGCCGCGCCTCGACACTGGCACCTGTTCCCTCGGCCCATTGTGCTCGCTACAGCTGTACCGCTGAGCTACCAACTATTATTCATTGTGTGCGTTTACGCAATGTCAAACAAAACTGTTAGTTGAAGAAACAATCAAAGCTCGGTCACTTAGTCACTCGCACTTGGGACCCAACCAATAACATTATTATAATAACACATTCTGACACCACTAGTCACTTGCATACCTTGGTGCATCGCGCACGTGCGGGGAACTCTATGTATAGGTACTATGCAGTGTATAGTGTTTGTGTGCAATGCTCTGAACACTTAGTGAAGTAGTAAGAGTGGTTTCCCAACTGTTGTGTGACACGATATAATTCTGTTTCCATCAACGTGTCTGTTTATATTCAGAAGTCGTAATTGACTGAAAACATGACCTAAGTATGTATATTTTGTATCGGCGACAACAGCTGCGCGATATACATGTAGTTCCAGGATTGAAGTATTGAAAAGTGGTATATACAGTATGCTTTTATGATATTATGGCCATGGTTAAGCAAGATACACTAGCGCAACTGCCAGTGTGTACCCATCGATGCGGACCTAAGTCGCGAGAGAATTGTTTTGATAAAATCTAGGATTGGTAGATTTGAGATCGTCCTTCATCGTTGGAGCCCGTGCTATCTTCAGAAAATGCGTACCACATATGTGTAGCTCTGTAGGTTTGCCTATAGAACGCAGTTTGAGCCCACAACTGGTGCTTATAGCTGTAGAAAGGGCAAGATAGGGCGATATTCACAGATTACCTAATAGTTGAGAAAAACTATAGTTCTCTCTAATCTATTTCTTGTACGTACGTATCATTTTATCGTGAACGTGTCAGAAATGCGTGGTCGTCACCTATTTAGCTGCGTGATAGCTGACCTTAAATGACACCATCGATCGCCTGGTGGCCGTGTCCACGCAACTCTAGATTGTGTGTCCATGTGCCACAAGTTGTTACGTCCACACTCAACGTCATATCTGGTCCGCTGTTGATGTCACAAATGTGGACGCACCTACCACACTATCTCAACCATCTTAATATTAACCATTAATCTTAAACATCTGAATCCCCTCGTGTTCGTTTCACTTCAGTTTATTTCTTTGTTAATCATGGCTTGATTAGATCTTGACTGATGTTATCAACAATACCGGGTGTATCTAATACCTAATTTGAACCAAGTCTCTATCTTTTGAGCCTTAAGAAGTTCAGAAACATCTTCGAGGAGTTATCTATCTAAGTTTTTTGGAATAAATAATATGATAAGATATGATATGAGTTGATGATTTAGTTTCTACGCAGATTATTGCTTGCCTAAGCACCAGGTGCTATTCGACTGGGTGTTCTCACTGCACCGTTATAAGTGTACCTATACACTGGACAATGTTGTTGTTTGTGATTGTTACCAGCTGACCCGAAAAACTTTGTTTTGCTTCGAATAATTAGTATTGTGTTTCCCTTAATTAATTAGTATAACTTAGGTATTTCAATTATATAACATTAGTGTAGGTAAATCTAAATTGCTTCATGGTTTGCAATCGGATCAATTCTTCCTGTTGAAACACATCTGAATATAACGTTGAAATTGGCAAATATAAAAGTCAATATTATCGCCATGGACCAATCCCACTTATTTTTCTGTGTGCGAAATCACCACGGACCTTACTGAAGCCGGAGAGAGGTTATGTCAGACACGAACCTACTAAATCACACTCCGTCTTTGGGTCTTTAGTTGCCGGTGGTGACTATATCCGGCGCGCCCCGGTAGACTCAAGGAACTCTCTTTCGAGATGACTTATTCCTTCGGGTGTAGGGACCACGGTATCATCGTCTAGTCTCCGGGTATGATTTGGAGCCTGCACCGCGGCCTGCTTCTGCTAGGGTAACAGGCAGCTCTACCCGTCAACCCCAGACCCGCGCTCATGGGGGACGGACGTCATCTCGCACTCCAAGGGCCGCCTATAGGACCGCCCACACCGTCTCTCACGCTGGGCACCTGGTCAACGTGTGCAATCCAGACGCCTCGCTCGCATCGCAGTGGCACTCAGACGTTGATTCCATCTGAATCCGATGCAGGTAATCCCCAAAGCACCAGTGCCCGGTGATCACCTGCATCAACCGTTACGAGAGGCTACCACGTGGCCTCTCTAGCCGACTGGCTTTGGCACCAACCGGTGGGGGACTCCCCATGAGAGGTCAGAAATAGGCTCGTGCTTTTCTGTTCTAATTTTAAAGTTATAATCTGATGTTATAATATAACAGTAACAAAAGGCCAGACGCCAAATTCAAATGTGAAGATCTTCATACCACTGAACCTCATATACCTGTAGGGTGCATATACCCATGGAGCCCATACGTCCTATACCTACACCTGAGGCCAGCGGTGCCTGCAACACCCATAAATCGCGGCCCCAGCAAGTCTTCAAGTCGGTACATAATATGTTTCTCAATTAAAATCGGTGCGTTCGTTCCCGAGTTATACTTAAATGATGTAACTAACACGATTGTCGACTATCTTTTGTTTTCTATGATACGGGCACCTACAGATTGAAAACCGTTATATCAAATATGTACTACACTTCAAAGCTAGCACGTTGACACCCGGGTCTGCTCTCCTGTTCTGCTTTGTTTTGTTTCCGTCCATCCATCACCATCAACTTGAATTGTGTTGTTTGTTGAATTAGTCGTCCCATCAGTCAGTCAGAACAAATAATTTTATTATGTTCAGCTTGTTGACAAATATTAATATTCAGGTCAGATATTGTGTGCCAATGACCTGTGAGTCATTTCCAAAGTTATTAATATATATAATGCAATATAATGCGGAAGTTGCTTAAATATTGCTTGTGTTTTCCAAGGAGTTTAGAATGGCCCCAATTCATTTGTTCATGACTTCATCATAGGTGTTGTTTGAATACGAACAATAGATTGACAACAAAAATAATATATTTATACCGCTGTTCCGCCTGTCGACGGACGCGCTGGAGACGTCCAGAGGCAAACAGTTCACACTGCGCCTGTGCGAGCGTAATTACGTTACGAGCAGTCATTTATCTCGAAACTCTGATAGCAACAAATCATTAAAATTATGAAGTGCAATAATTAATCTTCGTAGTGAAGACGATGTGTTTGTCGCAATATAAAACAGTGATATTGAAGTACAAGTGTAATAGGAATTAGTGCAGTTTTATAGTTATTTAACTAGTATCGTAACTTTCTGGAAAAGTTTTAGTGAAACATTTATTGATAGACGATTATCTGGTGATCACAAAATACGGTAGTGGTCCAAGCAACTTGTTAACTACAAATGTTATTCAAGAATCAAACATTCCTTATATACGAGTAGATGTCATACAGCTAGTCGTTATCTGTAAGATACCAATGTGATAATAGTACAGACTATTACTGTACGAACTTGAGTAACAATAACATATTGTAGGTAGAGAAATGCTGCGGGTACAACTGTCCCCGTGGGTACGCGGGCTCGGCAGTTTTGGTGGTCGCAAGCTCAGACGACGAGCGTTGAAACTACTCGTTCTACCTCTCCTCCTTACACTACTTTTGTAAATCACATCTCATTTGTAAGTGCACGCGATGACGATAATGTTTATAGATAACACGACACTGTAATTGTTTACAGGGTAGCGGCGTTTAAGATGGACGGACACCACGATGATCACCATGACGACCACCACGATCCCGACGACCCCTGTGGACACCACAACCATGCTATGGTGGTGAGTACTAGTACTTCTCGCTTTACTCAAGGGTATCCTGTTGGTCACACAGATATTGTTGGAGTGGTGAACCGCGGGTGAGCGGTGGGCCCTCCTCCCTCCCCCAATATATATCTTTTTGTTATGGATTTCCGCCAGGTAACGCCTACATCTATATCGTATCTCTATAGTATTATAATTAAGTACATACACATTGAAGTTTTCTTTTCTTTTTGGGTTATTCAATAGAAACAGCAACATCGTCTCGCGTTTATTTTAGTGTCAGATAATATTATATATTTAATAATATATATAGATAATATTGAAGTGTTATTTTGAATTAAATCACCTGTCGATGCAACCATGTCATTCTCATTAAACATAAGGCATCAGAATTTTGGTCTGCGGAAATGATGGTGTATTTATTTCTGAAGTCAAAAAGCTGCCTCGTCACAACTTCACAAGTACTGCTACTGCTACTGTATATTATGTGTTCTATCTTGATCAATACACACACTTTGTACATATTTCCAGTTCCACTCGTGCGTGTGCGCAGAGATCCTGTTCAATGGCTGGGCGACGAAGAATGCTGCGCAGTTGTTCGGCTCGGCCGTGGCCATCTTCGTGGCGGCGGTGTTGTACGAGGGCTTCAAGTGCTTCCGCGAAGAGTTAGCACAGAAACGAATCGCCCTCGGAGAGTCGCAGGTCAATATCGCTAAGAACGAAGGCGACAGCAGGGTACAGCATACTTCTGCTGCGTAAGTATCTCTAAATGCTACTTAATAATATTTTGTAAACGTAAAAGTTTGTGAAGATGTTTCAATGTTTGTTAGGTACAATCACAGTTTAACGGCTCAACAGATCTGGATTCGCACAGAGATAGATTATAGTCTGGAATCGCACATAGGTCAATAGTTTCTACAAGTGCAGGACTGGAATTCCACTATCCACTCCGGTGGAATTGCGAGCGGTAGTCATTTATTTAAGTAGTTACTATCATAACTGTAGATAATACCCCATACATAGGTATATTTACGTAAGTACCACAAGACAGCATTGCATTCTATATCGTCTATATCGGTAACTAATATCGTGTTTCAGCCGGAGCATGCTGAGCGTGGGCCACGCCGTGCAGACGTGCATGCACCTGGTGCAGTCGACGCTGTCCTACATGCTGATGCTGATCTTCATGACGTACAACGTGTGGCTGTGCCTGGCGCTGGTGCTGGGGCTCACGTTCGGCTACTTCCTCTTCGGCTGGCGACATCGCGGCTCTGTGCAGGACCGCAACGAACACTGCCAGTAGGATATGCCCTCGGACACGACGGTGTTAGCCGGCGAGTACCTACAGTGAACAGCAAACTTGGTGGCAATGTACTCAGGCTCAGGCAAAGTGCGTTTTAGGCCTATTTACCTTGTGTCACTTATAAAACATTAGGTATATTAATCTTTATACCTAAGCGATGGCATAGGTGCTCACTCTAAATCAGAGTGGATTATCTAGCTGTCAATGGGTCTTGTCTGGGCGTTCGGAACCAACCGAACGCCGCGTCGTCGGCTGGCGCTCGACTCGAACCCAAAGCGGTGTAGCGTGAGTCATCCTTTACATTTAACCACAGAGTTAAATGTAAGTAAATCCTTACTCTCTCACGTCTAGACTCCTAGACTAGATAGGCTATACAGTTGTTACGGCTCTTTTAAATATAAGTGTTGTAGCGGCCGACTGGGTACACTAGCGCACATAGGAACAAGTAGCATCTAAGCACAGTACAAGTAGCCCGACTTAGCTCTAAACTTAAGATATACTTATATGTGAGGAAAGTGGAAGTAGGCTGCAATAAGTGTGTATTAACTATTTTTATATAATTTGCCTAAGCAGTAACCATAGTTGTGATACGAATGATAATTATACAATAAACTGTGATTTGTACTGGATGTTTTATTGAAATGTTTGTTCGCTTATACACTAAGCAGTCGTTCAGTGGACCGGAGTAACGTCTTACATAGGTAGAGTAGTATTAGTACACATTATCTTTGAGTTGAAAAGGAAATAATCCGTTTGGAAAATTAATAGCTTTTGTGGATTTTCTTTGTATCTACGTGTAATAGTTTTACACAGTTGAATTAGTGTGCGCACAGTGTTCAGTGCCGCAAGTGAGTGACACAGTGGTGCTCTCGAGACGCGGGGGGGTGGCGCCGGGTGCTCGCGTGGTGCGGCGCCTTCGTCTGCGCCTGCGCCGCCGCCGGCCGCGCGCCTGTCCCGGGGCGCCCGGCTTGCGCTTGCGTCGGCGTCTGCGACCTGTGCACGAAGATCACGATTAAATCCTTGAAAAATACGAGGAAGATGCGAGTTCGGACTAGTATCTTAAACGTACCCAAGAGACGAAGTTTTGTGGATATTTCAAATAAAAAATTATTTCAGTTTTATTGTTTGTAAGAGTTATTTAGTGCCTGATAATGACCTGACATTAACAGTTGCTTTATATTTCATACCACTTAGGTGGCAGACAAGCACACGGCCCACCTGATGGAAATTTGTCTTTGCGGCCTATGGAGGTTTGCGACGCCAGAGACGCTACACTTATGCTGCCGACTCTGTCTGTGGAAACCTTCTAATTACATTTCTGAAGAACCTTGAAGTGTATGGTTAGTCTGACTGATGTCAATTACATACAGCGGCCATTTCACACTATGTGCGCTACGCAACACACCCAACAGATAGGTAGGCATTGCTATAGGGGGTTTTGAATCGCAAAAAAAATCGAACTGGATCTGTTTACAGGACTCACTCACCGCGCACGCCTCTCCTTGTATGTTTACCTGAAACAAACATATTCAACGATTTATTTAGTTGTATTTTGTTGCACTGTTCGAGGCTCGATTGGTTACAACACTCATTAAAACAATTTCATGAAACCAAATGTTCTAATATAATATATATAATAAATAATAGTATATTTTGCCTTTTAATCACTTCTTGAGGACACCAGGGCCGTGGCCAGGTGATAACGATAAAACATACTTACAAGGTCGTCGAATTTTCTTGCGTGTTGCTACAGATTCTGTAATATAAACAAAACATAATGTAAGTACTTAATATAATGTGAATCTTGAAGCAAATTATATGCTAACTACCATTACTATCGAATATAATTAAGTCACATGATTTAGTTAGTTTAGCCTTCGTTAGGAAGAATATTAGTGAGCATATTAATGTAGCTAACTTGGTAGAGCAATCGCCTCTATAAGGGATCGGTCGTGGGTTCATACCCCGTCTTGGACGTTTACTCTTCATATATTTTACTATATCTACAATAATTAAATGAAAAGTTATCTATACCTAATAAATTGGTGCATCTGTTAACTGTTGCGTCACTTCTAAATAGTTGACATACTTACTTACTGCACATTTACAAAATAAACTGTCACATGACATGACAGAATGGAGACGCTCTATCTATTTTGTGAATGTGCATCAAGAATAAAGTATTAAAAATAATTACCAGTTTTATTTGTGCAAGTTTGTGGCGATGGCGACAACACAGAAGTGTCCGCTGTTGTGCATCGCCCCCGGGCCTGTGGTGAACTTTCTGTTTGTCGGTCAGGCGCAAATGTGTTCGGGGCTCTTGCTGGTACTTCTACACGTGATTCAGCTGCTTCAAAATTTGCCTTCATTGCTGTGTTTATTCCCAATGTGTCCATTGTTACGTTATCACTTTCAGAAGACGCTTTAGTTGAGAAGTCCTCAGTTAGGTCACGAGTGTGTAGTTCCGCTGCGTTGAGTGTGGGTGTTTGTATTTCTTGTGAATTTGTTTCGGTTTCAGATACAGGGGTAAAAACTGGTGCACTTACTGTGCTTGTGACACGTAGATGTGAATCATTTTGTGTCACCGATACAAGTGTACCTGTTCTTCGGTGTGAATACGATTCTAGGAAGTTGTTTTTTGTTCTCCCCTTTTCAAAAGAAAATAAGGTTGGAATATCTGAAGTAGCGAGTTCACTTGTTATTTCACGAGAAACTGAATCAGTATCATATGATTCAATGTGTTTTGCTTGAGAGTTTGCCGTTACGTCATATCTGCTTGGCAATGTTAATGGAGAGTCTAGCATTGAGTCTCTATCGTAATCGTCAGTTATTGTGAATGGTGGAGGAGTATTTGTTGAGACATGATAAAAGTTTGTGGTTATGTCATGTTCAAGTGATGTATCTGGTATATTTATTGTTAAGTCACTTTCACGTGATTTCATTTTCATGAAGATCTCTTGATTATCAGCATAATCTGGCAAAAATGAAACTGAAGTGATATCGGTTGGGTTGGATATAAGTAATGACGTAATGGGAATATCTGTTATTGGGTCTTTTTCATGAGACTCCATTGATGTATCATCGGTTACCAAGTGAACATAGATTTCTTTTACATTTTCTGATGTGTCAGATTCCGGCAAAGAAGTAGTTATTTTGCTTGTGATTAGATCCTTCCCATATGTATCTATTCCAAGTACATCTACCGGCATAATATGGTCAAAGATTTCTTCAGCATTTTCTGTACTGTACTGTTCTAGAGGAGACGTTGTAACAATGTTGGGTATGGGGGCTTTCACATGTATATCATTATGTATATCGAAGTCTTTTACGACTGTTTCTTGCTTATGAGATGGCAAAGCTGGGACGCTTATAATTAGGTCTCTATCATTTGAGTCCTCAGACAATACTTCGTCCACTTTGGATGTTATAGAATGCGATGTCTCAGTACTTTCCTTTGATTGCAAGGTTTCTGCATCATCATACAATAAAGTCGAGGGACATGGAGGCTCAGTATCCTCATTAAATGTTAATGTAGGTTTAGAATTAATTTCATCTACATTCCATGATGACTTCGGTTGTGAAGTAGTTCTATTCTGTTTAAATGTTAAAACCGGTGGTGAAGTCGCACTGTTGATATTCAAAGTGAATGTACTATTTGAATCAATTATATCCTCATATGAGTTCGGTGTGGTTTCGGAAGACTCGGTATCCTCTGCTAGTGTTGGCATAATTGGATCAGGTGGTATATCTGTATATAAAATAAATCCAAGTTAATGGTACCTAAAGATAAAAAATAAATATCTTTACGAATGTACTTAAAATTACATTAACTACCATAGTAAACTAAGCGAGGCTTGCAATGTGGGTTCTACAAATGCATGAAATTAAATAATATATGGATTATAATTATTATCCATAAAAATACTGACCAAAGAAAATTATCTAACTCGTTGTGTGTTGTGTGTGTACGTGTACGTTAGCAAGCTGATGTGACAGTGGGCAGAGCACGTAGTAAGAACAATAGGTGGCCGTTGGAGCCTAAAATTCTCGAATGGATACCACGTACCGGAAAACGAGTCGTGGTACAGCTTCCTGCGAGATGGACGACATAGTCAAAGTCGCGGGTAAGTGCAGATCGCCTCCAACCGGTCGTATTGGAGGTCAATGGGGGAGGCCTATGTTCAGCAGTGCCCTATGGCTGCAATGATGATGAATGATGTATGTGTACGGTGTGGTTCATGTTGTTGAGTGATCTCACCGCGATCCGGCGGCACTGGGCGGCGAGGCGGCGGATACCCGCGCACTTTTTCCACCAGATTCACCAACTGTGGGATTGACAGCTTCAGTTTGGCGAGTTCAGCTAGCTTTAACCGCTTCACGTGCACTGGGCCGTCCAGTGGAAGTATGACATTGCGCGTGCCGAGTTTGATCTCTGTAAATACAAGTATATGCTGAGTGGAAAAGCGATAATCAAAATATTAAAGACATAAACAGCATCCAAGGCAGTAAAAGGAACTTACTGAATTCGGAAAGATTTCGTTGCGATTATTAAGTATATGAATTGTTTTAGAGTATGTTTGATCAGGCGTTAGTGTGCGAGACTGTGACGTAGGTCTCACGCACGGCGTATGCGCATATTTCACTAAAGTGTTTCAGAGATTTTGAACTGTGTACAGTAAATATATAAAAAGTAATACTAACCAACGGATTCCAAGTTTGCGACTCGTAACTCCACCTGAAACATCATCTCAATTTAGTGTAGTTTACTGATATCATTATAATTATGATAAAATAAGTTAGAACAATAAACAGAACCAATTAGAACTAATATGTTGATCAATCACTTAATGGTAAATACTTTCATGAATTTAATTAATTGAAAATGCCGTGGCAACAACTGGTCTAATATGCTAGACACTGGGAAATTGCTTTTTAGATTAAGTAACGAGTAAATATTCCTTGTTAATTACTTAGAAACAAGATAATTTAAATGAAATAAACAGAATGACCTATGGTACTGCAATTGATGGTGAAATTTAAAAATATCTAACTGATGTCACTTTGAAAACCACCTGCGAACATACGGAATTTAATATTGTAGATGTTTCTCGAAAGCACACGCACACACACACACACACACACACACACACACACACACACACACACACACACATATGCTCACTATGTATTTATTTATTGTATAAGATAAAACCTGGGTGGACCGTCGTATATTTACTGACCAAAGTGAATAAAAGAGTCACAATGAACTTGTATCCGTCCATTCCGAGACACTCGAAGCACACTCACCACACGTGTGTTATTTGGCGACTAATATATTTTAAGCTTGCTTGATATTGCGCTAATACATGTATTATCTCGGCAAAATAAACAAGAATTATTTTGTCAGGTGCTAAATTAGACATGGTTTATAGTGTCGACGCACTTGGGGCGCGCGTCGCGATGACGATCACGGGGGCGTAGGGCGCGCGCCTACCTAGCGCCGAGCGGCAGCTTCATCATCGACAGGGCTATTATAATGATAGTGGTTAGCTGTGCACTAGCTACGTCGAGTCATCCTAGTTTGGCCTGAATCTTACTTCACTTTGCTTACATTAAGGCACGAAGACTAACGCTCGTAGGTTTGTTTAAACTCCAACTCGATATCGATTTCAACTTATTGACATTACAAACATGTGTTTTCCAAATTCAAAAGAACTAACTAGTAAGTAGGTACCGGCCTCACATGGTTGTTCCGGCAGATTTCCGATGGTACTACGCGCGAGCCTTCGCTGCCTCTTTCTGCGAGTAAGTATGCTCGTGAAGGAGACGACGGACCCTTGATTCTGAATCTTAACCCGCACAGGTGACGGGTGGACCCGTCTATCACCCTAGCAGAAGCGTTATGCGCCTCCTCATACCCGGGGGCTAGGTGGGGCCCACACCAACCGAAAACCCTAAGGCGGCGTGCACTTTAGTCGATTTGAGTCCAACATAACCACTCTTACCGGTGCAAAGCAACCCGTGGAAGACTTGAGCACAAAAAAAATCGGAAGGTGTCGGTCTGTTTCGACACCGTTTTGTTTGTTCAAAACGCAACGTAACTTCAGCACTAGCTGAAGCTTTTCCCATTGTCATATTTTTCTATATATACCGACACGCGGATACGGGGCGCAGCTATGGCTCTGTCTGTGTTATGAGTATGACCAACAACCCTCTTCCCTCCGTGTTCATGGTTATTCATCCACCGAAGCACGCACTGTTGAGAACCATCCTTACAAGCGAGGCATGTGGTATATTATGTGAGCCACTTTTAAAACAGCGGTGTTACTCGATCATTGTGACTGTGTAAGTAGTTAGGTGCAGGGTGCTCGTTGAGCATGATCAGTTGAATACCAGGCGGCAGGAGATCTGGGTGTATTTTAAAATAATGTCTAGTGAATTTGCATAACATACTCATTGTGTCATTGCGGATCGTAGTATTGTCCATGTAGAGTAATCTGCACGTTAGTGCTCGTACCTTCTCGTTGGATTCATTGCCTTGTTCGTTAGCTATTCTCTTACGTTAATTCCCCTATATACCCAGTTAGATCAGCTAATTCAGCTATCTGTAGCAGCCTAGATTTGCTGTTTCCTAACGTCTTGCAAGTACATTTCCTCTAGTAGCGGTGAATTAATTTGCTCCAACATTAACAGTAGGCACCGCCTCGCGTCTGAACAATTCACAACGTGCTCCAGTTTCGCGCGAAGCTTTTTGTCCTAGAACGTTATACAGATTCAGTGGCTTATTATTGGTTTGACGTGTAATTGTAATGTTCAATTTATTTAGTTTTCAGTGCGTTAAATTCCAAAAGTCTCAGTCATTACAATGTTTTTTTGCAGCTGACTTAGTTTATCACTGCAGTTTGCCTGTTTTGACCAACATATACGTGATTTGTTACTTGCTTGCATTTCTACCATAACTGTACGCCAGGATTAATATCCACTGGGCATATTTGTTTACCAAATTTGATAGCCTTATAAATATTGTAATCTATATTACGTGGCAGCTCTATTTTAGAACAAGGTAATTTGTGCTGGTGCATGAACTATCATAATATATTTGTTGAACACATCGGAGCTCATGGATGCTACTAGCCAACTAGTTAAACAGAGCTGTTGGACCTGAGACGCCAGCTTTTTCGGGATATTCAAAAAAAGACAATGTCTATCCAAATTTGTATTCACTAAGCACTAAGGTATAACTCCTCCACTATCATTGCCCGGCACGGCCGAAGGCGTGTGGCCGCCGCGTTGGATGCCGTAAGGCCGTAAGTGGTAGATGAGGTAGTCGAGCAAATACATTTCTTGAGGCTTCACGTAGTGGAACGACACAGCGTAGTCAGAACAGCAATCTAAACCCTGGGGACAAACATTTCATTTCATTTCCAAAGTCCATGAATATGGTTCATTACAAGTTTACAGTTCAATAAATTAATTAGCGATAAATTCAGTTATAAGCGTCTCCGTCCACTTGTAATTTTTTTACAATAAAAGGCTACACCTCTAGTAACCGGGCAATATGAAGGTATACATAATAAATATTTGACACATCAGAGTTTATTTAATAAGTTCCACGTGAAAAGGTCCAGGCAAGTAAAACAACGTAAGTACAATTTAATATTAAAAGTTTGAAAAGGAAGGGCTCGTATCATTTATATAGAGTTACTTACAGTAACTGAAATTCAATCTTAAAGCTCAGTCACAGAAAAGGTAATAGTATCTACTGTTCAGCTTTGTGCGTGAGTGAACATGGGCGACATTCATTATAACGAATACTTAGTAAGAGCCCAAATTCACTTAATGTTTTGCCCAAGTTTGTGTAGCACTTATCTGGAAGAAGGAAACTCGGTTTATTTCAAAATGAAGTGACAAAGTCTTACCTCATCAGTGGGGTAGTATATATACTTCCAGTACCAAAAATTTTTGTCCGGGAAGGGAATCAAATGTTTTTGTGGCATGTATGGGAAGAAGCGTCCGCGTTTCAAGGAGTCGCGGGAATCCATCGCGCGGACACCCAGCTTGTCCAAACATTTACCTGAAATGTTGGTACACGGAAACATGTTAATAAAATTTCTTTCCAGTGTGTTTAGTATATTACTTAATTCCAGGTGCTGAGAAAGTAACATGAGCCACTCACCCATTTCAACATCTTCAGCACCACCATTATCGACGCGACAGAGCTTTGGGGACGGGATGCCTTTGTTCACGAATGTGTCCAACGCCTTCCTACTGAGAACATAACCTGCGCCACCGCTCATGAAACCCTGGCAAAGACAACCATTTATATTACGAAAACTGATCCTAGCACAATCACAATATTTCCTACATAAGGTAAACAGTGTAATGATCTGACCTGCGGGGTAAACGGTTTGAACCTGCATCCGAAGTATAACGGATCACTGCTGTTGTAGTCAGCCAGCATGTATCTTAAATTCTCCACTATGACATATCTGGAAGAAAAGTAATAATGCTGGCGAGACATCCCAGGGCCTGGTTTAAGTTCTTCTTTTAAAAGTTCTTTAAGACTCAAATCATATTGTGAATAGTGGGTACATGCAAATTGATAATATAAATCTTTTGGCACTTGGTGGGATATTTGCTATTTTTTTATTGTTTTGAGGTTACGGTATCATCATATGTTATGAGCGCCATGAAAATAACAACAATCTTGTCGTTCAAGTTGCCCTTGACAAAGGGAATATGGTTCATTACAACTGTCAACGACTTTAGATGGACTTACGTGTCATCGTCCGCTTTAAGGAACCAGTCGGCGTCTCTCCGGTGGTGCTCGTACACGTAGCGGAAGGCGGCCTTCGTCTTGCCCCACAGGCGGTGCCTGCCTTCACTAACATTGGTATCGATTGCTGGTAGATCCTTGTCTTAAAATAAACTTCAATAAATATAACAATCTTTAACAAGTGTTAATAGAATGACATCAGAGCAGGTCCGTCCAGTAACAGGACGGTCCAGCACCTACAGCATTTGCAGACTTCCTAATGCTACAATTGTGATAAATAGTAGTAACTGTCATCGACGATTTGTTGTTGTTGCCCTCGTTGATTGAGCACCACATTGCAGGTGCGTGCACACACTGCATACCCTACCCAAATCAGATAAATACACTACATATGTACATATAATCACGTCTTTAAACTTCGAGTTTAACTTAAACTTAAACTTTAAGTGTTAGGTTATTAACACCCACATTGTTGATGTACCTTAATAAATAAATAAATAAATAAATAAACACCCACATTTCACCAACATTCGGTTCCGCGTAATAGATGCCGTGTTCCGGACACTATTGTTGAGTGGAGAAATGCATGTCAGGGTCATTTATAAAACCGAAAACGACAGTCATATGTTCAGTTCGTTACAGTTAAATTACAGACGATTTTATTCTTCTTTGGAACACGTCATTTTCAATTAATAGCATTGGAGCTCGTGAACAGCTAGCGAATGTGATGAATAGCAGAAAGGTCAGCACGGTATCATTTACCCTCACTACTGCTCATAAATATCAGCCTGTTGCACCGCTTGCCCCACGTCGCCTTCACGTGCCGAGCCTTGCTCTCATGGGCCGCGGGTTGAGTCATCACCCAACACAGGACTCGGACTCTCTTGGTTAAGTCGTCGGCCACCCTCCTGTCGTCCATCCAGTGTTGCCATTCCTCATTGTTATGGACAGAATGCACGTCCGATTTTGGTGACCTATGGGTAATTCAAATTCAAGGTTTGGCAGTAGGTAAGGAAAGCGCTTATACGGCGTCATTTTATAAGTTTTGTACCTGTAAAAATGGTGAAGAGCGAAACAAAACAAAAAGACTCTACAATAAAATAAGCAGATATATACGATACGTTCTTTCCAAAAATGCAAATGCCATACTGTTATAAATTGTCTGAAAAAGAATCCTTCTTCGGTATCAGCGCGTTGACTGTCTCTTCTTTTCTTTATGAGGTAATTAGCCTCTTGCATAGTTGGGTCGGGGATGCCAATGATGATGATGTATACCATTTGGTAAAATGAAAATAAAAATAAATAAATAAAATAAATAAATTATATTTTTTTATTGTTTTAGTCATTTGACTTGGAAATTAGTGTCATTATCTTACGGTCTATCAATTAGCAGTATTTTAAAAGTAACTTACTTACCCGTACGTTTGGAGTACAATATAATGAATATTGCGTACTATGACATAGGTGGAGCTGAAGCCGATCAACAGTCCGCTCAGGAAAGCAATACAGTGCCATTTCCTCCCTGCACGTATTATATACATTTGCAAGGTTGTGAGAGAGGGCGGTAGCTGGTAGCTGGCAACACTACGGACACTAACATACATTCGAGCACATTTTGGGACGCAGACTGGCTGCAATTTTATAAAAAAAAAACACTGAAATAAAATAATAATACGTATGTTAGTACATTGATAAGTACGACTCGTTGAATTGAGTGATTAACACCACAAAGAAAGAGAACCGGCCGGCTCTTGAGGATAACGTGGTTAGTGGCGATAATATGCTTAAAAGAATACATTAAAATGGTAATGGTATGTCTATTTATCATACTAACTGTAACCCGCGGCTCCGCTTGCGTGGAATTCCGATCCCGTTCCTGTGTATTCGAATACACCAAGCAATCGTGTAAGTGCGAACACTTATACCGAGTAATAGTCGGTTATTAATATACTACATGGTTTCATATCAACGTAAAGTAATTGCTGTTAATATCAGATCGCTGACGACACATGTGCTCCTCAACACTCTATCAGCAATGTTCAACATGAAAAGCAAAGCCTCGGCTGCGCTGAAGGCATTTTTATACTCTAGATTGTTATTCGGTCTTTACTTTCGGCTAAGTTCCTCAGTCGTCATTATTTCTCTAGCAAAGCTTTACTGTTTATTAAATGTTTTATTGCAGGCCTATTTTATAAATGTACTAGCTTCATACAAAGCATTGTCCACTAATAAAAAAATTGGAAACGGATACACGATCATTGTGATATCTGAATCAGTTTTAAATATTATACTATCAGTTGTAACTGAGAACAGTTACATTGTGAAGTTCTTTTTGCAATTAAACAGCGACTTTCAATTGTTACAAGCTTCGTTTTCAAACAGTTACATCGTATATTCTTTGGTGTTTACAGTATGCCTCAGTAAAATGATCTTCATAGTATCGTTCAGTGGACAATTACCAATTTTGTATTTATATTTTTATTGTGACGCGTTTCTGACGAGTGTTTTTAGTCAAATAACTTTGATTTACGTGTTGGATGGTTATAGGAAAACTGTTTCGTATTTGAAAACATCAATAAATAGTAATCTCAGTAAAATAAATACAACCGACGAAGAAAAATATTCGCAAATTAAGCAGTTCCTTTGTGATTATATAAAACTAACAAGAAATTTAGCTTCGGTTATGGATTTTGTGCGACTAAAGGTTCGTGAATCATAATCTTTGCATAAACAAGGTTGTACCATAAATCTGTGACAACTATTGATCTGCCTTAGCACTAACTGCTGCTTTTTTTTTTTTTTTTTTTTTTTTTATCTACGGCACGTCAATTTGACTTTACCTCGCCTGATGTTAAGCTGAAGGCAAAGTCCCATGAAAGAGGGTCACCATTGCAAACACGTTCAGTGCTACAATGGTGGCGCTCAGCTTGACGGCCTCATCAGATGCTTTTTCACGCCCCGCTTAAAGGACCCGGGACTGTAGGAAGAAGGAAACACGTGCGCCGGCAAGGAATTCCAGGACTTAATGGTACGGCAGAGAAAAGACTCACCGAACCGCTTGGTTCTTGATGGAATATTCTGTACCGTATGCGAGTGACACCTAAGCCCTGCACGCGTTGTCCTGTGTAGGAAAGGGGAGGGTGGGATTAGTTGGAAGAGCTCATCAGAACATTCACCATGGTAGAGACGGTAAAATACTGCCAAGGACGCAACATCTCTACGCATCTGCAAAGGCTCGAGGGACTCTGTGACCTCAGGACTCCCAATAATGCGGACCGCACGTCGCTGCAACCTGTCGAGAGCATCTAATAAGTACTTTGCGGAGCCATCCCAGAGATGCGAGCAGTATTCCACGCAGGAGCGAATTTGTGTCTTATAAAGAAGACACCGCTGCTCCGGCGTGAATAAACGTCTCACTCTGTTATGGGCTCCGAGTTTACGCGAAGCTGTTTTGATGATGCTCTCGATATAGTTCTTGTTGTTCAGTTTGCAGCGCACGTCCATACCGAGTATATTGAGGTTATCCTGTAATGGCAGTGGTGTGCTCTGAAGAGTGGGAGGAGGAAGGAAAGGAGATGTCTTTGCTGAAAACGCGCATGCCTGCGTCTTCTTGGCATTGAACTCGACCAGGTTCTCAGATCCCCATTGGGAAACGTGATTGAGGATCCGGTCAAGCCCAGTGACAAGAAGTCGTCTCTTTTCCGCTATATCGGACTGCTTGGCCGCAGAATGTCCGTGGTAGCTCCCGTGTACAGTGCTATCGTCTGCATAGCAGTGGATGCTGCCGGTGGACAGCATGTCATTGATATGCAGAAGAAAGAGAGTGGGTGATAAGACGGACCCCTGCGGCACACCAGCATTTACCTGCAGGAACTCCGATGCTCGTCCATCACAGAGAACGCGAATACGGCGCCCCTGCAGGAAGCTAGCAACCCAATTGCACAGTCTAAGAGGCAGACCGAAGGCTGGTAGTTTGGAAAGAAGCGATTTGTGCCAGACTCTATCGAACGCTTTGGCGATGTCTAGGCTAATAGCCAGTGACTCACCATGCTTGTCCATAGCCTCACCCCAAAGATGGGTAACATACGCCAGAAGATCACCCGTTGACCGTTTCGGCCTAAAACCATATTGTCGGTCATTAATTAGGGAGTGATCCTCTAGGTGGCGCATGAGCTGTGTGTTGATAAGGTGCTCGAAGACCTTGCACAGCACTGAGGTGACGGCTATGGGCCGATAGTTGACTGGGTCTGAGCGGTCTCCCTTCTTGGGAATCGGCTGTACATTCGCCTCTTTCCACGCCGTCGGCACTGTACCCGAAATGTAGGAAAGTCGGTACAGCCGCGTGAGTATTGGAGACAACTCCGCTGCACATTTTTGAAGAACCACCGCTGGTATACCATCCGGACCACTGGCTTTCCGGACATCGAGTGACTGCAGTACTGCTCGGACATCGCGTTGCCTGATACGAATATCAGGCATTGCGTGGTCACTATTGGGTAGAGTCGGTGGCTGCATACCACAGTCGTCGATTCGGGAGTTGGCCGCAAAGAGATTAACCAGCAAATTTGCTTTCTCTTGCGGCTCATGTGCCAGGGATCCATCAGGGTTACGCAGGGGGGGCAGCGAAGGCTGGCAGAAGTTAGCTTGCACGGCTTTGGCCAGTCGCCAGTAGCCACGGCTGCCCGTGGGATGCGCTACTAGTTCTTGACCAACCCGTGCTATGCGCTGAGCATCTGCTCTGATAAAAGCCCTCTTGCAGACCCTAGTGGCTTTGTTGTACGCTGCCTTAAAGTACCCGATGTTGGAATCGCGCGTAGCGCGCGCCCTTACCCAAGCGCGATACGCAGACTGTTTATGCTGAACAGCCTCTGCGCATTCGCGCCCAAGCCAAGGGCGCACTCCGCGGGCACCGGTGACATCAGTGTATGGGATATAGTACTCAATACCCAGACTGATCTCACCGACGACAGCAGTTGCACTATCCGATGGGTCCTTACCTTCAAAGCAGCGCTCAACCCACGGGATGGACGCAAAATAGTCACGCAGTCCATCCCAGTCAGCCGACGAGTAGTGCCAGAGACGCCGATTTCCCTGCACTGGTCGTGAGGGCGCTATGATAGGCACCTTGGAACAGACCAGACAATGGTCGGAGTTGCCCAAAGCGGCTCGCACCGAGACATTGTACTGGTCTGGGTGGCTCGTCAGCTGAAGGTCCAGCAAGGAGGGTGCTAGGCCCGGCCCCCTTGGTATCCTAGTGACCTCGTGTACCAGTTGGGTCAGGCCGTGAGCCAGAGCAAACGCGTGGGCGGCTCTTCCCGCATGGTCTGTTTTGGAGGAGCCCAACCAGATTTCATGGTGGGCGTTAAAGTCCCCCAAAAATACCATTTCAGCGTTTGGAAACCGCTCCTGCGCATCATCTGCCGCCTGACTCAGATATTCAAAGAGTCGAGTGTTACTTACTCTCATATTTACTAAGACTTATGTGTTATTCTGTCACCTTCATCAAAAGCTCAGGCTTAAGTATAGATAAAGACGATTTCAGGCGCAATATATAATGCGCATAGAATCCCTTAAATATAGTTTTATAACAAAATTTATTTTACTTTCAGATTATCATTGGTTGTTTGTCGACATTTTTAAAAACAATCCTACTGATATGTTATATCACAACATTGGAGAATGTCGTAAGTTGAGTATGAACATTTTAATTACCAACTTGGTTCAAACGGCATTTGACGATATGAAATCCTATACCTACGTGTAGAGATATGAATCAGGGTGCACCAAGGATTCTTCCTCAGTCCGGCATGATATTAGACGTTCTCGCGATCGTCAAGGTAGAGAGCACCATTCAGAGATTGTCTGCATCTGGAATATCATCTAGACTAGCCGCGGAAAAGCCGCGGTAGCCTAGTGGTATGGGTAATGGACTGCTGAGACCAGGTTCGGGTTTGATCCCAGCTTTTACCATGGCACAGACCAATGACTTTTCGATGCTTTTCGAAGTTATGTGTGTATTTATCGCAGGTTTATAAGTGCCCGGTTAATGGCAATAGGCTCACCACCTATTACATTGGAACCTAAACATAAACTAGCGAAACATGGGTGCTAGCACCTCTGCCCACCCCTTCGGAGATATAGGTGTGCGTTTATGTTATGTTATGTTACCTCAGCGAATGCCTCGGTGAAACCTCAGTGTCAACCTCAGAGACTGTAACATAACGCTGGGGTGATACTTATTTATTTATTTCCAGGACCATAATATTGTACCTTGGATAATTGATACCATTATTTTGATTGTAATCACGTTTATGCAGCTTATATTACTGGAACTCGCTGGAAATAACTTGGACAAAGTGAAAAAAGTAATTGCGATCCAATTGATAACGTACCAAGGTTGGTTGTCGATTCAACTGTTATCATCATTCCCTGAATTCAGATGGGAAAAGGTTCGGTTTTTCCAGTCTAACTGGGATGCGGCTGAACTTCGATATTTTCTGTGAAGCGACTGCCATCTGACCTCCATAACCAATCGCGTCCAATGACCAATCGCGATATCAAAGTTCCATGTTAGACCATAGATGTTCGTATGGCAACCGGGACCGACAGACAGCTTAACGTGCTCTTTGATGCAACTGTTATAATATTTGAGTTTCTACAAATCTTTAATGTGATTCAGAGTCTCACTTAGAAGCAATAAAGCTATAAGTCTTAACCTTTACTCGTATTACTATAGATACCAAGCTGAAGTGTGCTGCTCGCGATGCCCTCGTGTACATCGACGCCTGCGCATCCAGGCTGACGGCGTGGAATCAGTTTGGTTTAAATATAAAATTAGTGTTGAGTTTCAGCAACTTATGTGTTACTTATGTCATTATGTTTCTGCAGTTTTCTTATTAGAGTTCTATAAATAGGTTCATTGTGAGTGTTCCCAAATAAATATCGACACATTTTCCTATTGTTTATTGATCTCATTATCCTAAGACTTAATATTTATTTCTGCATAAGTATTCAGCTGTCAAGTCATTTAACTGTATTTAATTTTGCTTGCTGCCATCTAAGTGGTACAAATAAATTGATAAGTAATCGTAATTAGAAGGTAAGTGCTTTTGAAGAGGATATCACTTGAAAATGTAAGTTTTCAATCTATTAAAAATTAAGATATAAAAAATATCTATGTAAGATAAAAATTAACCGCGAAATTTGTTGCTAAGCTCATGATTCGAAGACGGGTGGGCCAATTCGATCATTTTTTTATATTATTTGAACTCTTTTTATATATTTATTACGAGAAAGGGATCATAAGTGCAAGCGAGCAGAACCGCAGGCAAGAGCTAGATATTAATAAAATAAATATTGAATAACATGATTTGTTGTTCTTTGTAGGTGTATGAGTCTAAGCTATGAAGCCACGTCTGAAGCCAATACAACCATCTTTGGGGCGAATGTCATTCATTGTGACCGATAGTTCATATGATTGTGTACTAAACTAACATAAGGACCTCGATGTACCATATTATTAGAAATAAATAAATTCTTTCATTCGTTCATTGTCGGTAGATGGCTCCCACCATCGCCCCAAAGATGGTTGTATAGGAGTAATTTGAATGCTTCAGCCGTGACCTCGTGGCTTAGCGGTCACAGCTTTTCCCCGTAAGTGAAAGATAGGGTGTAACCACATTAATCGACGCGGAATCGGCTTAAGCCGAGTGCGTATCACCACACTACTCGGCTTATCGCCGATTAGTTGTTGCGACGGCTGTTAACATGCGATCGGCAGTCGATTTCTCCGAACGGCCGTCACGACGGCTGTTCACTTACGTTCGGCAGTCGACTCCTCCGAATGGCTGTCACGGCCTCTGTTCAATTACGTTCGGCAGTCGACACCTCCAAACAGCCGTCGCGACGGATGTTCGCAAGCGTTCGGCAGTCGACAGTCGTGATCGTGTGAGACCCCGAAAATATTAACAAATGCTTTCATCGCAGATTTAAGTTTAACTCTGAGCTGTACGGACATTCTGGCCTTTCATTTGGAGATGAAGGCACGCGAGCGGATTCATTAGTCTGCTATCCAACGCCAATCGGCCGTCTTCGGCGCCATTCGGCTACCGTCGTAGATGAAGGCATGCGAACGGTTGATTCGCCGTCGGCCGATGCCGCGTCGCGTCGGCCGAGCCGAGCCGATGCGAAAGCTATTAGTAACACTCTTATTCCGTCGGCATAAAGACTTTTTTAACCGGCTTCAGCCGATTCCGCGTCGATTAATGTGGTTACACCCTGGATTTAATGTTATTTCTGTTTTTATTGTTGAGTGTGTACTGTGTATGAATTGTTGCGTGTGAATGTTGACATTTGTCGTTTTCAGCGGTAGAACTTTAGCCCGCATTGTTCTGAACTTGTGTACACTATGCGTAGTATCGTAACAAGAGCTGCTCACGCGGTGCTCGGGTGCGCCGCGCCGCGCCGTTCGCGCCATAAGTTCCATCCACAGTCGATTGATTTATTTCGCGACGGTGAACATACGACGTTCTGAAGATAACATGGTATACGCCTAGTGAGTTCTACATGCTTAATATATGTTTAGTGCAAATCCAGCGGCCGTTCTGATTTAGGTCAGACAACTTACATGGAAATACATCTTATCTGGATGTTACCCATATACTCTGCACGTCAGTTTTTGACAGCGCAGCGTGCCCTGGTTCAGATTGGTCGACGTGGTGCTATCCTCATCAGCAAGTAGATCCCAGTGCCTATACACAATCGACTGTATTAAGCCATCAAGCCACGCATCTTAGAGAACTTTCAGCGCTGATGCTACAAGGTTATTGTCTGTAAAATAGGTAGTCGATAGGTAATTTAATTCAGATGCCTTATTCCTTTACACCCGACGGCATATAAGCATGCATCGAATTTTGAAAAATCTAGCACTTGTATTATTTTGTATTTTCGAACGCAACCAGTATCGATATATCGTAAGTACATGATCTCTCAAATTCTAGTAAAAATATTTTAACACTATCTGTTACCCGCGGCTTTTTATATGCTCACGTCCGTCATCCCATTTCACATTTCGCCAACTATGATTTTCGTTCCCAAGTAAAAAAAATGGGTATGCCGAAAATAAATAAATTCCTTACTGAAAATGTTGCAGCTAAATAAATTTGGAATATTTTTTTTTTACCCAATTCCTTGCTATGTGGTGTAAATCGCAAGGAAATTAATTACGTGCTCAGCAGCACCAATTTTAATTTTGCAAAAACTGCTCATTGGGCTTGGCCCCTGAAGTTCTGTTATAAAATGTTTTCTTATGTTACAGTGTATTGCTCACTGGAGTTATAGCGTTCTCAATTTACTGGGTCGCGAGGTTCGTGATCTATGAGGAAGCGATGAACTCAGCGAAGGGGACGAAAAGAATTCTGCAACTGGACACTACCGACGTGCCGACGACCGCGGCCCCCGACGGATACATATAAACTGTTCATTTGTAATGTTACTATAAATTGTTTTATAGCAAGTACAGTTTTACTGTTGAGTACTTTATTAAATAGTTAGAGTATGGAGATTTGTGGAGGTGCAAAATAGAATTATTTTTGCCGATAGAGGTAGGAACTCCGCGAGTGGCTGAAGACATAACTAGGAGTGTACAGTTTTAGTCAATATACAGTGTACTGGACAGATGCTGAGCTGTTGATGATGATGAGTGGATGAATCTTAATAAATAGGTTATGCCTGTTATAGCAACTTGCGATAGATATCAAACTAACCACGACTTAGCATACCTTGTGCAACCAGTCTACCTCATCATCAGTCTCGCGTCCCCTTTGTGGTACGAAACGATCATTTTAATAACTACACTGACAATTGTAGTGGCTAATCCAAAATTTGTCGTCAAGGACTTTTAGTTAAGCTATCAGATAATAAACTGCATAGAAATCGAACTACTTATCATATTAATTAGTATATGAACACAATATGTAACCTATCCTCCTATTTTACATTATTTGAATGAAAAAAACTTTTTGGTTAGCGACGTAGAACAACGTCTCATTGGTAAACGGTGAAAAGCTGGTTCACTTTGTGTGAATTAAAATACTACCACATCATTTTAAATTATTTTTTTTCAAACAACTTAGTTGCTGACAAGCACGCGGCCCACCTGATGGTAAGTGGTTACCGTGACCTATGGGCGAGTGTAACACCAGAGGAATAACACTCGTGCCGCAACCCCTGTAAGAACAGAGACATTCTGTGTCGTCAGCGCAAAAGATGTAGGATAAGCCTTTGGTTTTCCCACGGACAACACAAAACCTCTCTAGTGAGCTCTGGCTACCCTACTCACCGCCGAAAATTTATTAAACGGCGATATTCTGTAGGGTGGAGGTACTTCCCCAGTCGGACTGCTCGATTGGGACGGATATACCGTCGTGTCCTACCTCCTCTTATTTTTAATATATTATTTAATATATTAATATAATATTATTAAATTATTTACCACACACTTGCATCTCGTATAATTATGAACTAAAGAAGGACTTCACATAGGTGCCTATATACATAAGCCATGATACGTAGTGCTCATGTCTTTCTCATTCCAGGGCAGGCAGAGACGACCCCTTAATGGATTAAAATCCATTAGGGATGCACTTGCCACAGAGTGATCGATAAAGAAAATGGCGAGACACAAAGACTACTCCTCATTGCTCCATGTGTTCGCAGCTTACGGTCTACCCCAATCAAAAGAACTGACGTGAACAAATAGATTTTGAAAGGTTGAAAAAGGTTCCAGGACATCGGCTCACCTGGCTGAGCTGGGCACCTTCCGTGTACAGATCCCTTGTCTTCAGTCTGGGACTCGACTACCCCAACGACCAGTGGTTCCTCGGCAGATGTTGCCAACCCTTGCTCATTTCAGTTGGTTTATTCTGTATCTCAATTTATAGATATGTCGGTACCTTTAATTTTTCCCAAATTAGAATTATTGATATCCACTTCATTGAGTGACTTGAATCTCACATAGACAAAAACTCGCCATTAGTATCTCCCGCTCTTGTGTGTTTACAAATGGATAGTAAAATAAATAGCAATTTGTATGAAAATTTATTAGCGACTAGACGTCGCTACAACTTAGCGACGGATACAATTAGAGACTTTATTTATTTAAACGTGTGCTAATGAGATGATACATACATTAACAATACATTTCCAGCACCAAGGACGATAAGTAGGTAATTCGTGTCTACTAGTCATGGACACAGGGACACGATACGGTCTACGCGATATTTTGTCTGCTTCGTTAGTAGGTACAGTACCTGACTTCATAAGCTCCTTGTGGTTACCTCGTTCCACAATTTTTTTTTACCTGTAAACACAACCGAAATGAAGGTATGTGGACAGCTGGTGCACTATTGAGATTTGTTTGCGGCTCTCGACCGCTCTGTCCAGTGCCTAGAGCCTTGGTAAATGAAATATGGAAGTAAACAGTCGTGTGTAGGCCTTTTTGATGCTCTGCGGATACCTGTTATAAATGGGGATATGAAAGGGTGAAATCTGAAAGGCTGACAAACTTTGGAGAAACTTGGAGTGACCATAGCGGTCACTCTAAGTTTGTCCAAATTCGACGCATGTTTCTGGACGCATTGAATGTTTGCAAAGAAATAGAATTGAATACCTATACTTACTTCTACTAGGTACCTGCTTACCGACAATATGCCGGTATCGGTATGCTATGCTATGCCATGGTATGACAATTAACATTCCAATGGTCTATAATAGCCATTAGGCAGTGGTTCTAGTAAGTCTAGATATTCCGAATGGTATAAATAACACACAGTGACGTCTCACTATCGCAGACATTCTGACATTCGTCGGATAACGTGACGAATTAGCGCCTGTCTAGTTAATATGTATTTAACACAACATGCACAATCATTTACTATTTAAAACTAAAATTTTCATCACAAACAAATTTTCTATGGTTACCGAACAACGTGAAGACAGCGGATCTGTGCACGTAAGGTGGGCCCAGCTCAACCAGGGGAACCGATGTCCTGAAACCGTTTTCAACCTTTCAAAATCTTTTTATTAACTTCAGTTCTTTCGGCTGGGTAGACCGGAAGCTGCAAGACCGGGTCCTTTGTTGTACCCACATCGGACAGGTGTGTGTCTAGGAGTGGATTATACAATTGTAGTACCTAGGTTTTTTTAGTACACGATATATTAATTTTTGTTGCCTCCATTAGTTGCCTCAAGGCCACCACAAAACACACTTCTACATTTTTGCTTGCCTTTTTTTGTAAGTGAAAAATTATGTAGAATATACCTACTATTTTATTGTTGTTCTGATCATTCAGTGAGGAAAACAATGATACTGCTGCATTGTATGGGCGACACAACAGCGGTACAAGGGGTGCAAGACCTTCTGTAATAGCACTTGTCAGTTACGGCCTTTAATACGCTTGTTTCGCTTATTTTTAATTTATTTTTATGTTGTTTTTGTGTATGTATCGTTAGTTCGCAATAACTATGAGTAGTTTTAATGTAACAGTTTGCCAACATACGCCATCAGCATTGTTATAATAATTTCATCAGATCTCCTCGAGGTTGGAGGTGATCTGTGTTTTTCTATTGGACTAAGCTTATCGCTTGTGTACTTGCATCTATAAACAAAAACATTCATGAAATGACCTCATATTATATGACAAGCATCAATAATAAGAAATTCTCTACCGGGGCGCTCCTACCCTGTGTACCTTGTCAAATACAGGAGTGTGCGTGATTCAAGTCACGTTATCCGGCGCTTCTCGGAGTGCGCTTAGTCGGGAGGAGCGCAGGAGTCGCAGATTGCAGCAGCTGTCAGGTGATTTGAAATTATAACAAAAATATTATAGAGTCCGGCCTCTCAGGCGAAGAGTAGGTTAAATGTGTATTCTAGGGTTAAAGAAGTTTATAATTACAGTCTACAATCGCATAAAAGTTACGTGTAAGGTTTACTAAATGGTAAGTAGACACGTCCATGAGCCGTTCACACATGTAGCCGTCGCCGTCCTCCGGTATTTGGAGCCCTAAATATTCCATGAATTCTAACAGAATTTTTGTATCGTCAGTGGATTGGCAGCGCATCACGAAAAATATTCAGATGTTTCGCAGTTACACTAACCAAACAACCCCTAAGTAGGGAAGAAGGTTCGTGTGTGGCAAGTGTATTGCAGTGATGAATAAATTTGCTGAACCTATTCGTAGTTGGTTTATACCTAATTATTTTATGAGATAAATGTTTTTTTTCGACACTCCATAATATGTCAAGGTTAAAAAGTACTGTATGCCTATACCTAATAACAACGTAAATAAATTGTTACTAAGGTTGTCCTAGATTGATAAGCTTATACAAATAATATAAATGTTATTGTGATCTTGTTCCATTCTTTTATTACTTAAAATGTTCTAATATAAATAAATAAAAATGTTTATATACATAGGCTAACCAACTGCCACTTAGTTTATAATCAAAGGTTAATTATATTTGTTATACTCTGTCTAATTTAGGATGATAATTTTGACAGTTCACGTCTATGAAGTATCGTATTTTTATGAACAAATTAAGACCTCTACAATTATCGTAATTCATAGACAAGTACCGCCCACTTATCGTAGAGTAGTGCCTTGCAAGATTAAAGCATAATTGACTGTAGACAAACGACTCGAATAAATCGAACATAATCTATTAATTTATGAAAATAATTTTATGTTTAAGTACTTATTCGCTACAATTTTGGTAATATAATTAACTAGATATAATATAAAACATAAATATTTTACTATAAATGGCAGTAACTGTAGCTATTATCAATCTATATTTGCAGTTCAGTGCGATTAGGTAATGCCGCGCCGCTCTAATGAGGTGTCACCTTAAGTAAACAAATATTTATAAAATTATAATACCCTAAGTACATAAAATAATAAGAAATAAATGTTTTACTATTTAAGTAACATCGATACCATATTCTACGGGAACGATAATCGAACATCGAATAGATTCATTTACGATTGTACTGTATGGGGTACCCTTCTTACACCTGTCAAAATTATCATCCTATATTTGACAAAGTATAAAAGATCTGACGTGGGGCACAAAACTGATGCATCTGCGTATTCACGAGTTGGGGTAGGTATATACTTACTTATTTACGTGTGCGGTCACATACATCGTTCGGAAACTGTAGATCTATGAGACTTACATTTAGTTGTGCCTAGGAACGATTTACTGTGAAATATAACCGAAAAGAGCGTATGCGATAACGCAAGCTTTGTCTTTTCTAAAAGTAACGCAGTTGAAGGCACGTGGCGACACTGCATAAACAAACACGGAATTTTCAACTCCCACTCATTTTCTTCAAGCAACATATGAAGATATCACGGGGGGTTGATTTGTGCATAACTCTTTGATGTTGATGAAATTTCCTTATAACATTTACGTTATAAATTGTTCAGTGTGCCCTCTGCTAAACAGATATACCTACGCAAGAAAATGGAATGAATGTAAACGGAGGGTAACTTCCACTTCAGAGGAAAACGATATCAGCAAGGTCAGATCGGACTGTATGTGTCCTGACTTGTATTCTTAATCACATTAGAGTCGCTGCTTGATGCTTGTACATAATGAATGTCGCAATGTAGTGCGCGCTGTCTGGTTATGGTAATTATATTGTGATTAACTAATTTCCCACTTAGTGATAAGAACTTCCACACATAGCCTACAGTATTATTACATATGTATATATATAGTTACCTATAATGAATGGTCTGATGAGCTCTTCTAATTAATCCTACCCTTACCTTTCTTACACAGGACAACACGTACAGGGCTTAGATGTCACCCGCATACGGTGCGGAATATTCCATTAAGTACCAAGCGGTTCGGTGAGTCTTTCCTCTGCCGCACCATTAAGTCTTGGAATTCCTTGCCAGCTCACGTGTTTCCTTCTTCCTACAGTCCCGGGTGCTTTAAGCGGGGCGTGAAAAAGCATCTGATGAGGCGGTCAAACTGAGCGCCACCTTTGTAACACTTTACGTGTTTGTAATGGTGACCCTAGTTGCTGAGACATTGCCTTGAGAAATGTGTCTAATTTATACCTACTTGGAAGAGAAAGTGCAAAGATTCCCAGTTGCCTCCAACTGTCATGTTGTCAATAAAACACCTTTAAATAAATTAGTAGGTAATTAAAAATAGCTCTTGTGAAGTGACCCAGTTAGATACCTACTCGTGTCACTGCATTGTTGATGTACTACTCCGGTATAGAAGTTCCCTATAACAACGCGTTACGTCCTTCTTCTCGGCGATTAGATACACAATCTTGGCAACATTCTCATACACAGCATCGTCTAACTCGGAATCTTCCGTTTGCCAATACCTCAGCACTGGCTAACCATCCTTTAGCAGATGTAGCCAGTCCACAGCCCATTAGAACTGGTTTACTTGTCCTGCAAGTTATGTTGGTAATTTTAGTTCTTTGTAAAAAGATTTTTCTTGCGCGGTTGAACACATTCTGATCTTCCTAAAAACCTAACCCAATCTAAAAAACATAGAAGAACATGGATTAGGATTTAATTGCGTATTGAATTATACCCAAAAGTAGAATAACTCGACTTCATGACATTGAGTACATAAATAAGTGCTCGCAATTCTACGCAGTTCAGGTACATTTAGATAACTTAGGCAGGTACTTACACCTACACTTCAAGCTATACACACAACACTGCAACCTTCAGTCTCCCCGTGAGTCGTGTCGTGGTCTCGCGGTCGTGATGGCCGCTGAACAGCAATAAAACTGTTGCGCGTCCAGTGGACATTGCATCGATGTAGTTAATTATGATATTCTACAAATCGTGACAGAATCAGTTAAATAGTATTGTTGTGTTAAGACACAATACCTAAGTATTCCCGTGGACTCAGCATATTCCTTATACGTACCTATATGTATTTTTTATTTTGTGTCTTAAGAAGATAACTAATCTCTGTGTACATATGCATGGCAAGGTAGAAGTTCATGATCTCGGTGAGCCGTGTGTCCAGTTGAGGAAGAATCTAATAAAATTATAATCTCATAATATAATATAGGTACCGGTACATTGACATTTTTACCGGAAAAACTGGTCAAAATGACCTAATACTCGCATTATCGTATTCACTGTAAACGTCTTATTTATATAGAAACCTGAATTTGACGATAGATACGAAAAAATTAACTCGAGTCGCCCTCAATAACACAGACACAACACGGAACCGTGAATAAACCGTCTGTCCAAGTGTTGAGTCTGTTTAAGTACCTACCTATTTCTTGTGTAAAACTAACTACTGCTTTTGCAAATATGTACATAAGTATTGCATTCTTTTTCACTTTTTCTCTCAAATTCTTTTTCATGCATTACACGTTTATACAAATAATACCTAATTACATGATATGAATAAGTATTATCTTGAATTAATCATCACTACTTATAAGTGCCAACGTAGAAAGGGTACCTAAGCCAAAATCTCCCAACATTGCAGAATCGTACGTCCAGCCGTGGACTGTGATAACTAACTAACTGACTGATTGACTTACGAGTGCAAGGGCGGAACAAATAAATCTTAATAACAAAGCGAATGATATGTCATCGAAGTAATTACTCAGTAAGTTTGAGCCATTCAGATAAGGTCTGACATGCCACACGGGAGATACAAATTATTTACAGTTGGTAAGCTGCTCGCGGCTGTCACTGGATGAGCAGTACAATTTTCGTTAGGTTTGTTTGAATTCAATTTTTTACGGAGTCACACTTGGCCGGTTTTACTACTAGGGTAACAAAGAAGATCAAGACTTACCGGACTGGATCTCCAAATCTTAAGTCAGTACACAGTATCACACCAGTAAACGATAGACACTCACTAGGTGCGAAGGAGATCAGTCTGTTTACATTGTGTAGCATTGATAGGTAGTTTAGTTTAGCATGCCTTATAAACAATTGCTTTTTACAACGCACGTGAAAGTTCCAATATAAAAAGAAAATAAGAAAATAATTATTATTGTAATTAACGATAATTGCCGTCACAGAACACCGGCGTTTATAAAAATATTGTAACATATTTAGAGACGTACACGAGCGATACCTGTTAGTGTGTAGCGAGACTCGTCACAGAGTCGGCACGGCGACTCCTTGTGCAGTGTTTAGTGTTACATTGTGTGTAGTGCTGAACGCCGAGGGGTTCCAGGAGTGGCCTATCGTCGTCGCTCATCGCCCACCATGGTCGGGAGCGGAGCACCAGAGAAAAACACCATGTAAGTGTTTATAATATTTCGAATAACATTTTAAGACAAGTAGTGCTATTTCTATCGATGGCTATTCCTACACATCCGTCTCGCGGTGATGTCCATTGTTCTATACGATATAGATGTAGGCGTTACCTGGCGGAAATCCATTACAAAAGGTTTATATTGAGGGAGGGAGGAGGGCCCACCGCTCACCCGCGGTGGGCCGTCCAATATATATTACCACATTCCAATATATATTGTTGGAGTGTTGAACCGCGGGTGAGCGGTGGGCCCTCCTCCCTCCCCCAATATAAACCTTTTCCATTGTCCTAAGATGGTTTTACGACGGCAACTGCGAAGTGGTGGAGGAAAAGGCGGTCCCTGAGCTATAAGTCCCCTGGCATATGCGTCTCTATGATGATGATGATGATGATGATGATGTTGTAACACATCGCGATTAAAGCGTTACTTTTTCGCTACTGAGAACAGAAACAATAATAAGACAACTGAAACATTGCGTATAGTGTAGATATAAAATGATATCAAACAGATCGAGCATGCGGTAACGACTGCCGTCAGACCTTCCAATCTCGCTACAAAACCTTGCACCAGGGCGCTCAACCAGCAGGTGCACCAGCTGGTGTAGTTGGGGTGGAGTCTACAACACCCGCACAAGTTGCTTTGCACTAGAACATATAAAGAATAATTTATGCTTGTAGCAACAGCGTAGTTTAAACGAATTTCTCGGGATACAGGGTTGATATGAGTTAACCGCCGGGAATAGTCGAATTTAGATCTGGATATATATTTGTTCGCGGAACCCTCATACTATTTCTAAAATAAAATTAACCAAAGTTATTATTTACAACTGCCATTCAGCCAGTCACTTTGGGGAATACCCAAAACATACAAGCAGACAATTAGAAAAAATATATTTTTGTTATAATATGTAGCTACAATATTAAGTAGCGTGACGTCCCAGCATGTGCGATCACTAAGAAGCTGTTATTTTAATAATACAAACAGGCACATCCATTGTATTAATTTATTGTTTCAAATATAATTCACATGGAATTTTTTTTATATTGGATAAGAATCACGTAGACACGTTCAGTGTAATAATGTAATACACAATCATAAAATATAACAAAATAATAATTTTAATAGTTAGTACCTATTTACAAACTGAACTAAATGTTAGTCGTTATGATAACGATGACCGCTGTATGTCTATTAATTACGAGTATAATGATGACTGACATTAATGAAGTGGAAGTGTTATTTGTAAGTTATTGATATCAAATGAACATGAGACGGCACTGCAACAACCGCCCTGTCTATAAGGGAGGACGTCGTACCTAACAAAGTACCTACCTAGGTTCAATGAAAACAGCCAGGTATTCTTAATGAACACAAAACATTACATCTCTAAGATGTAAATCGAAGGAAAGCGGATGATAGTATTCAAAATAAAATATAAATCGTTACCTACCCGCCGGTAAAAAAATATAGTGATTTGGCATCTGAATCTGTCACTAGACTTAACAGCTACTACATGTATATCGCCTTCTTCTAACCAATATCCCACGACATGTTTCCTTTCGTTGTGTAGAAATGCCCACATATACATCTCAATCTATGGAAATTGAGATACCCCCCTCGAGAATTGTGGCGCACCCAATATTATGCTTAAGGGCCATTTTAGAAGCCATGTGTAAATACTAAATAGTGTTCATATCAGGATAAGAGACTAACAAGTTTATCATTGTTATGATGTGTCTAAAAGCATGGTAACCACGTGGCCACTGGTATCGCAAATAAATTAGTAAAACCGGTTGAAGCAGCACAGCAGCGTAGATAATATAATATAATACTACTGGGGCACACGAGTTAACGTCATTAACATTATTCTTCTATCAGCCATGAATTTAAGCACATTTGTATCTACATAAAATAAGAAGTGAGCCGCGGTAGCCTTGTGCTATGGGTAATGGATTGCTAAGACGAGGTTTCGGGTTCCATCTCAGGTTTTACCATGGCACACACCAATGACTTTTCGATGCTTTACGAATGCTTTATGTGTGTATTTATCGCAAGTTATAGGTGCCCGGTTAATGGCAATATACTCGCCACCTATTACATTGGGACCTGAAAATAAACTGGCAAAATGTGGATGCTAGCACCTCTGCCTACCCCTTCGGATAGTTCGGTGAGGTTATGTTATTTTATGTTTGTGTCTACATAAAGGTTCTATTAATGTGAATGGTCGAGCAATGAACAGGTTTTATATAATATAACAGACAAATAACATACGTGTCCCTAAATAACTCGTCCCAGGAGTCGCAGCTCACAGGGCGACGCTGGGGTGGGATCAATGGGGACAGCCTAAACTTATGGTAACGCCGCATGGTGACTCCGTTTGTTCCCACTTGTTCTACTGAACAGTTCTAATGGCGCCAGTCGTAGATGGCAACGACGTGTCCGAGGTCACTTGGGTAAAACTACGAGTCGGGTAAAACTAACTTCCAGCCAACAACACCGCCCCGGGACTCAACGTGACGGCCTGCGTCTAAGATGCTTGCTGTGAGTGAAGGCGACTCGGAGGTCGCAGAATGACCTCCGTTTGGTAGGCGGCGTGAAGTGCCTATACCCGAAGGGGGTGATCTGGAAAGCGAGGACCCCGGGTGTGCCGAGGTGGGAGGGATATGTTCGCTCTATCTCACCTCCGGCAACTAAAGACCCAAAGACGGCGTGCATTTTAGTCGGTTAGATAGGTTCATTTATTTGTCGGCATATTGTATAAAAGTTGTTATGAAATAGGTACATATCCATAATATCACAATCCACACACATCCAATCTTGAAACCCTAATTCATTAATTTCGTAGTGTAATGTGTTTCCAGAGGCATGAACAACACACCGTGACCGCATATTGAAAATTAGTTACGTTTTACTGAATACAAAGATTACATTATTGTATTTACTTGAGTGTATTATTAACTAAAATTATGCAGGTATCAACTTTTTGAGATTGTTACATATACTTAATACATATAAACATAGTTACATTCAAACAAATTACAAGGCTTCAGAAACAGCAATCAATCGAATTAAGACATTCAGCACTAGTTATTTCTTATCACAGACTAAATTGGCCTCCACTAGGTTGCCAACCCTCCTGGATTGCCCGTGAAACTCCGGTAATAATGTTTACCTTCCCGACCTGCCGAAATGCAACGATTTCTCCCATATTATCTAAAAAAAAAAAAATAATTGGTCGTGTCACTCGCTTGTCATGTTCTATTGGACGCACGTCGATTCATACCTGTCCCTATGCTTCACGCGAGCGCGATGATGCGATGATGGAGTAAACAAAGAAACAGCGCATTAATTTAGTTTTTCCTAAAAAATCACGAATTACTAAATGCTACTCCTACCAACCTCCAACTGATTATATACCTAGTGGAACTTGCTCATTGGGCCATGTGCACATGTCATATCAATCTTGTGGCATGTATGCTGGGCACGCCATCAGGAAGCTGTCGTAGTGCACATCATTAATGTAATTAAACACTATTACCATGTAATACTACAAGTACCTATAACATTATTAATTAGTCACCGGTGTTTTATTTTTACCTATTGTTTTCTTTTTTTTGAAAATATCGGCAGCCCCGGCAATTTTTAGTGTATTGACTATTGATTCGCTAAAATATTATTCTTATTCGCGGGGCATGCTCTATTTGATCCTTATTACAGAAACATTGACTTAAATTATGTAAAAAAAGGAATCAGTTGTGTATAGGTGCTCACACGCGTCGTTCACAGATTGGTTATGTTATGACGCACAAGTCCGTCTAAGTACGTACCGTTACAAAGGCATCAGTTAAACGTTCTCATAAACATTGAAAAAATTAACATATTGAATATTATTTTTACAGAAAATTAAAGGACAGCGAGAATGACGTATCGTATTTTGACATTGTAAGTATATTAGCTTAATCAGATATTATTTTAATATAGTTGCTTCAGTTACTGCCCGCGAATGCACACACGTGGGTAAACGTACCAGTAGAAAATATCTTATAACTTAAATAAAATTACAATAGGTATGTGTACAATATTTGTTCAAATATTTGTCCATTTTTCTCACAGACAGAGTAAATTTGGAATATTTAATAGTGTATTAAATAAATTGAAATACTTAATTACGACGTACAAGACTGTGTGTTCTACAAACGCATAACGCAACGAACAACTATATTTTAAAGGCAACCTCATGTTATGATGTTCGACATCGAGTAGTGGTGATTGCGCCATAACCAATGAGAAGGATTCGTTGAAAGTTTGCCTCACAGTGTTCATGTTCATGGTATATGCTATCTCTCCTTAATTTATATAAATTTTCAGTTTCAATATGGCACAATCTTAGAGAAGGCAGCGACATGCCTGGGAGTACTGCTGTCGTTCCTCAGCGGAAGCGGGTGCACCATCGGTATGTTGGTTCTTGGAGAAATGACGACTTCTCTTATGGAACGAACCTACCCACCCACAGACCGACCGAGCACTTATATGCCGATCATTTCAATGTTCGGTGGCGGTAGGAGGCTGTAAGTAATCTTTTGGTAACTCGTAGGTACGGTATAACGGGGTCAATAGAGATCAAAGGGTGAATAGAAATAAAATGGTCAGCTAAATTCTGTCGCTATTTTCTTTTAAGCGAAAATTTGGACTAGTTCATAGTAATAACAGAATCTTCATGATCTCATATCTGGTATTGGGCTTAGTTAAAGTTTTGTAAAAGAAATTATATAAATATTCCACTGACCATCTTATTTCTCCTTAAGTACTTACCTAATTATTGTATCAGGACAACATAGTGGCGCAGTTACAAATCTCACCCACCTCCAGATATCAATAACATCTTCCTTGAATAACAGAGCGACTAGACAAGTGCTAACACAAATAAATCAAACTACCTAACCACCATGTCCACTTGATCCCTCGACGTTAAACCAGTTTGTGTTCTATAATTAATGACAACTAGTTTTCCTTTATTGTCAATTCAAAGATAAACGAGTAAATACAATACAATAGCGTGCAGTTCTATCGAAATCCGTTAAATAGCACCGGAGATAGACAAGCACAAGCATCCACGCGGGTGGAACCACGGGCATATCTTAGACTATAGATTTTTATATTTATATTATTATATTAGGACGTTACATATTATGAAATGGCCGTTTTCTTTGAAGAAATTGGAGGAAACCCAATTTTCAGTACTAACATTTTTGAAGGAATGACAGATATACATTTTAGGATTTTTTGTGTATGAATGAGACAACATTAAGCAAACAGTAACTTTTATTATATTTTTGAAAAGTAATACGGATGGATAGCATTTAGGAAGTACTATTTTTGAAGATCGAATTTAATATATCAAGCGGCCAATAAACACAAAATTTAATACAGAGTTGTAAAATCTTGAAATCAACTTTCAAACAAAATATAAATAATGGAAATAGCTATTAAATTACAAGAATAACGAACTCAGCAATATGTAAGAAAATTTCGGCAATTAGTACAATAAACAGCGAAGTACCAAATAATGAATCCGCCTCGCCGCGCGCCCGAGATGTTTTGTTTCACAACTATCGGTACACAGGTACTGATTTAGATACACTTACTATTTTTTATAAGCCTACAATTCAATTTTAATCTATGAATCTACTTTTATTTATGTAACACGGAGGACACCCTAACCAGTTTGGAAATTACATCATTAAGCAGGTTATTGGAAATTGTTCCATAAACCCATTACTATACATAAAAAATTGTTTGTTTGTGTTTTCGTATTTTATGTGCTGCCACATGCCTCATACATGCAAGATAGAACTTTGTAATTTTTATGTTAGCATATTGCTCACTTGTGTGAGGTAGGTATAATATACTCGTATGTATGCCAGGACAGCTAGAGCTACTATGATTTTCTCACAATATACTTAAATATAAATTAAGTCATGAGTCGTGCATTATGAAAGTTAAAATCCCTCGCATTACATTGTGATGTTTTATTTTGTTCCAATCACTTTTACAGTAGTGCCATAGTTGTTTAGGTATATTGAACGTACGTTTGGCGTGCGAACTATTTTTTAATATTGTAACAGAACTCTAAAATTTATTGATGGATCTCAAGTTTCTGACCGCAGTAGTGCCCTCGACTAAAAATAAGGAAGAACTTTCAGACATTGACATTATGGTGGTATCAATTTAACCACATAGCAAACATAACCTGACTAAGATCTCAAGGTGAACCGAAACTACTTAATAAAGAAATAAGCATGAACATGCAAACATTATTTACATGTATGTCTGTATACTCGTGGGTTCTCGGGCGTCACGACCAATGCACTTCATTTTATTGTATTGTTATCAATGAATTATGTCGTAGTACTGAACGTTCTCAAACGTCGTACTAAAAGAATTAACTTTATGCCAATTATCGTGTTATTGGGCGCTTAAGCGAGACAAGGGGCGACTCACAGCACAGATTCTTGCACAGATTCATTAGATGAGGTTTTTTTCAAATACTCTAAAATAATTCACCAGCATCACAATATCTTTGAATACAATTGTTCCTAAGCCTCATGTTGATAGATACCTTTGGGTGCACTGAAGTGGTTCTCTCCGTACCTATTCCCAAGAACGTCGATGCCTAAAATACAGATTAACTAAATAGTACCTGAGTTAGCACCAGAGTGGCTTAGGGTGATTCCGATATTGTTAATGCATTTTATCTTCGCAAAATTGTTCAGATATTAAAGTAATCGCAGTATAATACAAAAAATATCTAATTGCTGTATGTTACTTATGCTTCTTCCAAGGACACAACGTAGGACCTTGGCTTCCCGAAATTATCAGGAGCTTTCCTTTTAGTCTATCTCCTACTATCCATAATTTAAATGACCTGAATTATCCTGAGACATTTTGATGTAGTTACCAGTATTTTGTGATGTATTTAAATGAATATCTTTATGCCTGTAGTTACAATGTTACACACGAGGAGCGCATGGAAGCTTTACTGGAAGATGCGTATGCTGTTAATATATGCTACTGTGTGACTATGGGCACGTGTATGTTGCTAATCATACTTGGCGTTGCGCTCATCAACTGGAGTGCTTTGAGACAGGTAAGTCGAGACACAATTAATTTGTTTTGGTTGTTTTTTGGTTGCAAACAGACTTTTACCCAGACTAATAGCTATTGTGTTTTTTTGGCAGATAACTACAATACGATTGCTATTTCTGAAGTCTGTACTACATCAGGATATGTCCTGGTTTGACACGGACAACGAATTCAATTTAGCATCAATACTTTCAGAGTGAGTGGTTATTATAACATTTTCTATTCAGTTGGAAGCAAAATTAAATAATATTTTTCGACCTCTGAAAAAGGAAAATATTTTATCCTAGCGTGTTCCAATTCCGAGATCCCAAGACTGTCCCTTAGAGCTGGTAGCAAACTCAAATTCCATCCTGGATATCAGCAAAAAGTTAGTAATTTACTACTTGCTTGAAAATGTGGAGTAGGAATATAATTATTCGTTAGATGACTTCAGCGTCGCCCTAAGACGCTTGGATGCAAGTAGCTCAGTAGGTCTTTTTAATATGCGAGAGATATGTCTTGTATAATCTCACCACAGGCAATCAAATGCTCATAAGACGTCGTGCGCTTTAATCGGTTCGAGTGCGATATAATCACCTCCACCGACTTTGGCCGAGGTGGTATGCGTAGGAATTTTTGATCTTTTTTGGTCTTTTGGTCTTTTAATCGCTTTAAATTTCAATATTCATCCTCGTCCTCGTAGTGATCTCTCATTGAGTGCAAATCGGTATGTAGGATCAAGTCAACAGACTTGAACGGGAGCATGAGAAGAAAACCAGCGTTAGCGTCAGCTTGGTTAGCTGATGCACCTGCATATATAGCTACCTCAAGCCTCAAGGATGTTGGGACAGCGGATATTTTTTTGTGTATTACAAATGTATATTTCCCCAAAGGTAATAAAACTCAATTTGTATTTTTTTCAGGAATATTATAAAGGTAAAAGACGGAATGGGAGAAAAGCTGGCATTAATGTCGAATTTGGTGGGGTCTGCTATTCTTTCTATCTGCATAGCAATGCCCATCGGCTGGGAGCTAACTTTAGCTTGTGCAGCTGTTATTCCATTTTCTTTGACGGCTTCTTTCATAGTTTCTAATGTGAGTACAAAACTGCATCTATCATAATTATATAAACATTTTAAGATATTAACAAGAAAGCTTTCCATAGTTATATAGTGAGAGTTGGACTTGGGCACGAAGGTGTTCCGTGCCATTCTGTCTTTAGTAGATATATACAACCACAAGTTATAACGGCATCAGAAATACATCATCTGTGAAAGTGAGATGACACGCAGCCACAGATTACCTAATAATTGGAACAGATGGCTCACTGCCTGCAAAATCGACGATCTAACTTAGTTTAATCCCTACGAGCCCACGTGATCAACCACTGCGTGCAAATATGTATCTTAACACTCGGCCATACGGTTGTTATAACTTTGCAGCCACTTGGCCTCCTCGTCACGTAATAGCAAACTTCATGACGTTAGGGCTGCCTCGCTTAAGGAAGAATATTTTTTTCAATAATCAATAAAAATATTCAACTTTATTTCGTTCTACATAGGTGGCACAAAGGTGTTACATTAAATGTTTTTCAAGTATCATCGGCTGTACTGTAATTTGTTTTAGTATCAAACTAAGTCGGCAATTCGTGAAATGGAGGCGTACAGCCAGGCGGGCAAACACGCCGAAGAAATTCTGAAATCTGTAAAGACTGTAGTTGCCTTCGGCGGAGAGGACATCGAGGTTAACAGGTAAAGAGCTTTAGCTAATAATATCTTACCAGGGGTCAACTCAAACTTTGGAAGATTTTATATTGTATTATGAGAAGGTTTCTATTGCCATAGAACGAAATGCCAAACTCCCTTCTTTTGTGATTCGCTAAGGTCCTCTTTGACCGCTGCTGCCGTATCGTAGGATTTGACCAACAGATGATGTGTGTGTGTGTTGGTTACTCTTACTGCCAAAATTGTTGCTTGTTTTAAAAATTATTCTGAGTAACTACAACACTTCAAGAGCAGAAATGCTTGAATATTTATATCAGAACTTACTTAATATTTCGTAATAAAGAAAGCAGCAATAAGGGCAGGCCAGATTCTGTTCTAAATGACTCATCTTTATTATTCGGCTTGCATTGTCTAGTAAATCTGTATGATAAAATAATTTCCAGATATAGTTCCCTGCTGCACCCCGCGGAGCAATATGGCCGCAAACGCGGTATATTTGACGGCCTGGGCAGTGCATTCAACTGGGTGTTGTTCTACGCTGTGGGTACGATTGCTGTGAGTTACGGTGCGCGACTGATTCTCCAGGACATGTACAGGCCGGCCGAAGAACAGAAATATGTTTTTGGATCCGTTTACAGCGTACGTGTGTTCATTCCTTCTACATTCTATTATTTAAAGTAATTCTAGCCATGTTTGTATCAGTATAATATAGTCAGTGATTTGCCTCAGACCAATTTACAATTTATATGACAGCAAAAATAGAACCACGGAACAGTACAACATATTGACGACTTTGAACACTGATTCAATAAAAATATATAACAAATAATCAACATATTCGAGACAATATTACGTCGGAGCATATTAACCAATAATCAGTAACTATTAGTGGCACACTGCGGGGCGGGCGCCTTGTCCACTAAATGAACTATAATGTGCTCCAAATCTTAAGCTTTTTGTAAACCGTCTCCAATTCTTATTTCACGACATTGTTTAACCAAAGGCTCTCCCAGCCTCAGCTTACAATCACTTAGCTGGTGAATTACCTGCTTCACATTTTGTGGTAAATAGGGGTAATTCGTCATCTCGCACGAAAAATGTCGCCGGTTCGGGCGGGTTGGCACCTTTTAATTTTACCTACTTTTGTTGTCGTCGTCTCGCACGATAAAAATATTGTATGGAGGTTTTGTACAGTCGTGTACAATATTTATTGTATATGATATTATAGGACTCCAAAATAAAACAAAACTGGTTTGAAAAAGATTGTAATCAATTTGACAATAACAAATGAGAAGTTCTAAATGGTAATGTAAAAATCACATACCAACAAATTGTTATATTTAATTACACATGTCAAAATATAGATCACAGAGCAATAGTTAAAAATCTTAGTCATTGGTCAATATCGGAATCTTATCCATCGCAAATAGAATTGATCTTTCTTTTGTAAATTAACTTTCACCTTTTTTTCTACATTCATTTCATTTATTCTTTTGATCTCGCAGTATATAATATTGTGGATAGGTGGAAATAAATAATATTCTGAATTACAGATTTTAATAAATCTGTTTACGGCTGCGCAAGTGCTATCGATGTGCATACCGTACTCGGAAGCCTTCGGTGCGGCGCGAGGAGCTGCCGCCAGCATATTCCAGCTGATCAACAGAACACCAGCCGTGGACAGCAGCAGCAAGGAAGGCCTCGCACCGCAAAGGGTTTTGGGCGAAATTACTTTACAAAATGTCCACTTCAGCTACCCTTCACGCCCGAAAATCAAGGTATGACAGCATGAAATGTTCCGCTGTGGCAGTCCGTATGCCACAGAGATAATTAGTTCCTTGATAACATCTTCTTATAAATATTATTTCATTTAATCTTGATCTTATAAGTGTTGATCGCATGATATTCTTTGCAACAGATCTTGAATAACTTTTCGATTCATATCAAACCTGGAGACTGTGTGGCGTTTGTGGGATCGTCTGGATGTGGCAAGACCACCCTGCTGCAGCTACTGCAAAGATTGTACGAACCCTCGGCAGGGTCAGTGAAGCTGGATGGCCAAGATTTGAGAATCCTAAATTTAAATTGGCTTCGAAGATCATTTGGTAAGCTTGAGCATAAATTATTGAATTTACTTGTTAACAATGTGTGAAAAAGAGTAGTAGTCAATAAGGACATTTTCAGGTCGATTTAAAATTGGATAAAATGAATGTCTAGACAGGACGTGGCAGACTGTTTTGTTAAGATACGTAATTTAATATTCTGCTGGCGTTAGTTCTAGTTGGCGTTGATGAAATACTCATCTGCAACAACAATGTACGTTACGTGCTAGAGCCTACCCTACGACCAAACCCAATCATCACACATTACCAATTTTTTCAAATATTTCCAGGTGTGGTCGGCCAAGAGCCTGTGTTGTTCAGAGGGACGGTGTTTGAGAACATCGCGATAGGGTGTCAGCACGCCACGCCGGAGGAGGTGCAGAGGGTGGCGGCGATGGCCAACGCGCATGACTTCATTAAGAACTTACCTATGGTTTGTATACAGCCTTTAATATAACATTATGTTGGAAATGTCTGAAAGGTGTATGGGGTGCCACCGAGATCTTCGGAGGCGGCCTTGTTTTTAGACATTATGATAGACGGGAGGAGAAGATGCCAAAAACTGCGCAATCAAAGTCTCTCCAGTCCAAGTCTCGGTGTTAGTTGAACAACCTTGGTTTTATCAAAGTTTAGGTATACGAAACATGCATTTTTATAAGCAAGAGTACAAACGGAGACAAGCTTTACAGTGGATTACTACCTAATTACAACTTTAACTTTTTACTTAGTGTGAAATAGTCAAAGATGCTCAACATGATCTGATGGGATAATTGTGTTACATTATAATTTAGGGGTACGACACAGTGATCGGCGAGCGCGGCGCGTCGCTGTCGGGCGGGCAGAAGCAGCGCGTGGCGATCGCGCGCGCGCTGCTGCGCGACCCGGCGGTGCTGCTGCTCGACGAGCCCACGTCCGCGCTCGACCCGCACGCGGAGCTGCAGGTGCAGGCCGCGCTCGACCGCGCGCGCGCCGGCCGCACCACGCTGCTTGTGTCGCACAGGTCAGTCGGCGGCGGCAGCGGCAGCAGTGGCAGCAGTGCCGCTTCGGCAGTAGCGCGCTTGTCATCTGTTTCATTTGTTGTTTTGCAGATTATCAACTATAGTCAACGCAGACCGTATTGTTTGCATGGACAAAGGAGCTATTGTGGAGCAGGGCACACATGAAGAACTTATGACAAAAAAGGGTTAGAAATACTGTTTTTGAAATAACTGCGTTATTGGTTAATGTAGGTACTAATAGCCATTTGTCCGATTACAGGTTTTTATCACAGATTACAGACAACTGGTGAACACAGTAAAAGAAAGATAAACATACCTGAAGAAAATGCACCATTGTTAGAGGAAAAGCGCGGAGAACCAGATAACACAGCGACAGAAATTGTGATTAGTGAGTTAACTTTTTTTTTTTTTTTTTTTTTTTTTTTTTTTATCGTGCGCAAAATCCCCACGGATACCACCTCCACAAAAACCGATGGAGGTGATTATGTCGGACTCGAACCGACCAAAACGCACGCCGTCCATGGATCCTCGATTGCCGGAGGTGAGATTATACAAGACATATCTCTCGCACCCCGGCAGACCCAGGGACATCTCTGTTGAGATGACCCTCTTCCCTAGATGTGGGGACCATGGTGTCCCCATCTAGCCCCTGGGTATGGTGTGGCATTATGTGTCATCGCCGTGGCCTGCTTCTGCTAGGGTAACAGGCGGCTCCACCCGTCACCCCCAGGCCCGCGCTCATGGGGGACGGAGGTCATTCTGCGACCTCCGACGTCCGAGTCGCCTCCGCTCAACGCGGGCAGTGCGGGCCCGGAGTCTTCTCCGGACCCGCTCCGCCTCCTCCTTTTCGAGCATTACTTGCTCGCAGAAGGAGGCGGCGGCTGCTCAAGCACTCGCGCATCGTACCATCGCCGTGAGCAAGGTGGCGAGCGAGACAACTCCCACCCCTAGGGCTGTCACTAGGACCCGCCTTGGCGTCTCCCACGCCGGGCACTCGGTCAACGTGTGCAGCCCCGAGTCCTCGCTCGCATCACAGTGATGGCACTCGGACGTTGGCTCCTTCTGAATCCGACGCAGGTAATCCCCGAAGCACCCGTGCCCGGTGATTACCTGAGTCAGCCGGTACGAGAGGCTACCGTGTGGCCTCTCTAGCCAGTCCCCCATGATGGGTCTTACCGCCGCGCATACAGCGTGCCCTGCGCGTGATTGCCCAAGTCGTCGTTCCCACTCGGATACCATGTCCCCGTGGAGCTGGGACTTCACGGCCCGGAGCTCACCAGGCTCGGGTTCATGTCCCCGCTCCCGCGCCTCCTTTCGATACCGATATAGCACCGAAAGGGCTCTCGCATCCAGGATCCATGGTATCGATCCGGCGAGGAGACTCGCTGCGTCGAAGGATATCGTACGGTACCCCCTGATGACCCTGATGGCCATCGTGCGCTGCGGGGCGTGCAGTTTCTGCACGTGTCTGGCCTTCAGGGTCTCCGCCCATACTGGGCACCCATATAGGGCCATGGACCGTACGATTCCCGCGTAGAGTCTCCTACAGGAGTCATCCGGCCCCCTCATGTTGGGCAGCAGCCGTGCCAGAGCATTAGCTGTGCTCTTCAATTTGGGGGCCAGACTTCGGAGGTGCTGATTAGTGAGTTACCTGAAGAATACATAGCAACATTAGTGCTGACAAAGTAATTGGACATGTAACCATTAACCGCATATTGTTACTTTGTTTTAAAGATAGACGAATGTCCGTTACCTCAACAATGTCGGTCAGGTCGGGCGGCGCTCGCAGCGTCGCGCTCAACGGAGACCCTGGCGAGAAACTTGACGATGAAGTAAGTAACTAAGGAAAAAAAACTAACCAGCCATTTCATATTTTGTTAATGTTAAAGTCTTGAGTGGTCTAAGAACATTGAAAACTGCCTAGGTGTCTATACCACGGATCTAGGAACTTTTTTAGGCGGGGCAATATCTGAAATATGCTGCCCCCGTCGCCAGTTTCGAGCTAATTGTTATTGGCCGCCTCCTATGATTTTAAAGTCCGACATAACCACCCTTGCCGAGAGGAGAATCCCTCTTGTGGCTCTCGGCCGGGGGCGGTTATATCGTACTTGAACAGTCGAGCCACTTCAGGTGGCCCCCAAATCCGGCCGCTCTCTTGAAGCTGCCTCGGGCTGGTCTCGGGCTCGGCTTGCCCCCAGAATCCGGGGCTGGAAAAATATCACGAAATAGTGGACACAAGATTTTACCACCGGTAGCGGTAAATTGGATGTAATGCGTTCAAGAACTGACTTGACAGTGTCTTCAGATCGAAGGATACACACGTATCAGCTCGATGAGCTGCTAGTGCTTTTTCTATAAATAATAAATAAACAGTAATACCTCATGTGGGCTACAAAGTAATGCCCAAGATATTTTGTCCGAGGAGTGCCTACTGAAGAATTAATTACCCCACAATTTAGTCAAGCTAAACTATTTAGTATATGTTATGTCTTTCACAGGATGCTGGTGAACTGACGGGATGGCAAATATTGAAACTGAACGCCCCTGAATGGGTTTACATCACCGTGGGCTCGATCGCAGCTTTCACTCAGGGGACCTGTCTCTCAGTGTTGGGTGTAATGTTTGGTTACGTCAGTGCGGTAAGTTCAAATCTTGCATGTTCTGTACCTTCAAGAATAACGTTGTAGGATGACTAGTACGACAGACAATCACAGAGCAATTTGCACCAAGTGTTATGATGAGTGGTTTCAACAATAATTCAATTCAATTTATTTGCGATACCTATTCATTTTTGCTCTCTGAAGTGGCAACATTGTCCGCAGTGCATATTTGCCTTACGGATTAACCCCTGCCATAATGATGCTTATTCAAAATAAGGATTACACCTACGTACCATTGAAACCTACATCCCTATTTACGTAAAAGCTGTGATAATACTGTTTTATATTAGTTTGCACCTAAATCACGATTGGCCATGAGTGTGTTTTCCATCGGGTGGGCCGCGTGCTTATATAAAAAAACCTTACGGTCGCTTTTTTAGTGTCCTCTATCATTCACAGTAATGTCGACAGTAAGACCAAACTTTTTTCAGATATTTGTTCTCGAAGACCACGCACAGATATTATATTTAGCGGATTTGTACGCGGGCCTGTTCATGGTGATAGCGGCTCTGGCAGGAGCGTGCATGTGGCTGCAGAGCTTCACGTTCACGATGGCTGGCCTCAAGATGACCTCTCGATTGCGGATACAGTATTTTACAGCTCTATTGAGACAGGTAAGGTGGTAGATGTGACTGGGCCTCGAGGTGGCTCAGTGTACAACCGTGGCCCCGGGGCCTTCACACCATCTCTTCAAAGTAATATCATGTATATATTACTTTTAAGAAATACCAATTTACATAGCTTTCATAGTGCGAATCGGATTCTCCCAAATGTCAATACACACTATGAGAGCGAAGTAAGATGAAATAATACTGCAAAACGATAGAAGACCTCTCCACCCTTCCCAACAGGATGGACCTGGTTTAAATACAACATACAATATGTGCAACTTCAACGAAACTTAATTTGTGATCTAACCACAGGAAATTGGCTTCTACGACAAACAGAGCAATACAGTAGGAGCTCTGTGCTCGCGGCTGAGCGGCGACACGGCCGACGTGCAGAACGCCACCGGCCTGAAGATTGGGCTCATCCTGCAAGGAATAAGCTCTGTGCTCGTAGCAGTCGCCATTGGGTTATTCTTTGACTGGCGATTGACTCTGGCTGTAGCTGCATTATTGCCTATAGTGAGTGAAGTTTGTGTATAAGGATGCTATGCTGTGTTGATTGCTAATTAATATCGCTCAAACAGATCGTACATACGTAGTAAATAATGTCGAGAAGCGTTAGCGTTACACGCGTCGGTACGCTCACAATTTTATTATTAACAGATTATTTCCAGTCTATTCCAAACAAATATATAAACCATGAGATGAGAAATCAGTCAGTTCACATTTCTCTAATATTATCCATCAGATGCTGGGCAGTACATGGGTGGAGAATCGAATGACTCGAAAATCGCAAAATGACGAACGAAAAGCAATGGAATCCGCCACTAGCGCGGCGACCGAGGCCATCATCAGCGTCAAAACTGTTCAAAGTTTAGGTAAGCGCAGGAGGTCATTGTCAGTTGGCATCTATCGTTCAATTCAGTCTGTTGTATCCATTTATCTGTCACGCTCAGCAGTTTTTGTGCCTATGAAGTGCGTGCCGCTAATAACGATGTAAAAAGGGTATTCACATTATTGCGATACTATTATTGTTGCAGGTGTAGAAGGATTTTTTCTGGATAAAGTCACCAAGTCGTTAAGAGAAGCTCAGTCTATAATAGGAGCAACTTCGTACTGGCGAGGTCTGATCATGGGCCTGGGTCTGTACCTGCCTCATTCGTGTTGCTGCTTTTGCTTTTACTACGGCACCGTCTTGGTGGCGAGTGGCTCGCTGGACTACAGCGTTATTATACTGTAAGTATTCACTACACCGAAATCACTGTGTGTAAATTGATCTTTCTTGTGTTGTTGACTCTCATACCAACGCTGTAAATTAATTGTGCAAATAAACTACACATGTATTTTAATTTCCTTACTATGTTCAAATTGATGCCATTTGAACAATTGCTTCATGTATTGATAATTTACAAATTCATTAGCTTTGAGCTTATAAAGCTACTCATTTCGGGCATTACCGTCATTTAGTTCTGTATTCAGTAACACTTAGGAGCGCCGGCGTTACATAGATTATAATGCAATCTTAAAAGTATAAATATCTACCATTCGCCAGGGTCACTGAGTCTGTGGTCTTCGGAGCCTACATGTTGGGTCAAGCTTTGACGTACTCGTCGAGTTTTAATAAAATCAACAGTTCCACTGCGAGAATATTATCAGTGATCAACAGGAAACCTTTAATTGAGACGCACTCTGACGCCCAGGGTGACAAAGATTGGGTAAGTACCGTGATCAGATCGCGGAGCACTTACACTTTCAACGATGTGAACGTTTTGGTTTTGATTCTTAGCCCGCGACTGGAAACTTCAGCTTAGACGACGTGAAGTTCACATACCCAACACGCAAGAAGGAGGTGTTAACAGGGGTAGACCTTAACGTGGCCGCTGGGCAGACGGTGGCGCTGGTGGGGCCGTCCGGGTGCGGCAAGTCGACCATATTGCAACTGATGCAGAGATTCTACGACCCCGATACTGGGACCATTGTAAGTCAAAATCAAACATCAAATTATTTATTGGAATCGAAAAGTGGAGAAATACAATTAACCTGTCACAGTCCAGAGCTGGACATAGGCATTCCACAATGTTGAGAGGCATTGGCCTGCTTTCCCCACGGTGCACAGTGGCCAGACAGGTTAGTAAAGGGTTTATTTCGAGGGTCCTTTTATCGATCTGTCGTTTCTCACGGCACACTTCGGATGAGGTGGGGAAATTCTAAAATAAATTATTAACTGATCCTGAAGCCAGCGGCTTCGCTGGTCAAATTTTTAGCCCGTTCCTGTTATGTACCTTTGAGAACCTATTCCCGGAATCAAAAGTAGCCTGTGTTTTGTAGATTATAGGTAATCTACTGAACTCTACTATAACATCCGAGCATCTCAATATCCACAGCATAAGTACAGCTTTACCATATATTTTACGATAACATAATAAAATGGTCCACAGAGCCTCGACGGGCGCGACGCGGTGCGCACGTTGAGCGCGGCGCGGCTGCGCGGTGCGCTGGGCGTGGTGCAGCAGGAGCCGGCGCTGTTCGACCGCTCGCTGGCCGACAACGTGGCGTACGGCGACAACGGGCGGCGCGTGCCGCTGAGCGAGGTGGTCGCCGCCTGCCAGACCGCCAACATCCACGCGTTCATCTCCTCCCTGCCCGACGTACGTACTGCCCGGCGCTCGGCTCGGCTCGGCTCGCTCGGTGACTGTACTGGTGTTCTTCCTACCTTCTGTCGCAGGGCTACGCCACGCGCCTGGGCGCGGGCGGCGCGCAGCTGTCGGGCGGCCAGAAGCAGCGCGTGTGCATCGCGCGCGCGCTCGTGCGCGCCCCGCGCCTGCTGCTGCTCGACGAGGCCACCTCCGCGCTCGACGCCGCCAGCGAGCGGGTGAGCGCCGTCTGCGTCAGGTATACTCGTGCCTCGTACCACTGGTGACTGTACTCACACGTTGCACTGACAGGTCGTGTCCGAGGCGCTGGACAGGGCGGCCGAGGGGCGCACTTGCGTCACGATAGCGCACCGCCTCTCCACCATTGAACACGCGGACGTTATCTTCGTCTTACGAGAAGGTACAACAGTATTATTAGATATGCAAATCCCTGTGAATTAGTACTCGGCTATTAGTTTAATTAAAATACTAATTTTGTTTCTGCTCACAGGTAAAATTGTAGAACGAGGCACCCATAAGGATCTGATGGACCTGCAGGGACTGTACTACCAGATGCATGAAGAACAAAACGTATCCTAAACAGTTACTATGACGTGAGGAAGACAAAAATAAAATATACCGTCCTTAATATTATTACACACATTTGTAGTTTATTTTGCCCCACCAGTACCTACCCCTAATTTACTAATTGTAAACCATTGTCAATATTCAGCAATTGCAAAAATTGCCAATGAATTTAATGCTTTATGGCCTATCATATTCCCTCACTGACTCTACAAGTTGAATTTTCATTTTAGACTTTAACGGCGGCAGTGAAGTCTAAAATTAAATGATTTTTTTGCATTAACCGTGGTTTGACCTTGCTGGCCCTGGGGCAGCCGCGGCGGGAGGGATATGCCAGAAACTACCTCACCCTTGGTCACTGGTGGTCTGAGATGTCCGAGCGTATTTGGTTCGAGTTCGACATGATCACCCTCGCTGTCTTCGGTGAGGGATAACCGTGGGTACTTCCGCACGGGAAACTGTCTGTAGTTTGACAATGTTTGACAATTGGGGTCGTACTCCATTGAACACCCGAATGCAGGCTGTGAACATGCGTGCCACCTCGTGCTACATTACATTGTGATTCTTTTCAATAGCTCATCCAGCTACAACGTACAGCTAAAACATGGAGCTTTCGGAATGGTTACCGAGGTTGTGTTTTAGGCAAGTCTGGAATTTCAGAAATTGACACGAGTGAATAGATTCCTTCTGGGAAAGTTTGTCTCATAGTACAACTCATTGTCGCTCATCAGGTGAGATTGGAGATCAAACTTTGAGGCTATCCGTCAATCACTACATAGTATAAAACAAAGTCGACTGTCATACTGAATTTCGAAGCTCAAAATAGCGATGAACGGTAGCCCTAAAGAACAGAAACGCGACTCACGGTAGTGCGAAAGTGCGCCACATCGATACCCATAATTTCGAATGTTTTCCACCGCGAAGCACGGTAGTGCGAAAGTATTCCACATCGATTCACACATTGTCGAAAGTATTGTAGCGCGATGCACGTCAGTGCTAAATTCTACTAAATGCGAAGGCATGCCACATCCTATTTTCTGCTAGCTCGAAGGCTACAATTGTGAACTCCAGATAAAATTTTAGTTCATTTAGTGCGTACACTTAGAATATAATGAAAAACTCTTTTTTTAACCCCAGTTAGATACATTTTGTTACATTTAATTATAAATAACCTAATCTAATTCGTAACTTTTACTTGAAATATTTCTGGGAAACAATAAAACTCTACCTGATGCATTACACTTAGCATTTTTTTTCGCGGTGCAGTTAACGGCAAATAGGTAGTCATTTCGTAATTACACTTTCAGTATGATTGTTTATAATATAATTATTGCCTATTTATTACTACTCACTTATAAATAAATGGTATACTGTATCCTTTTTTTTTAATTGTTCCACTTTTGACACTCATATAAAAACTAACGTTGTTCTGATATTACTTCAAGTTCCAGTAAATCAATATGTAACTTAACACACTCACACAAAACATCGATTCGTCAATCATCGATTTACAGCAAACATTTCTGTGTAATGCAAGAAGTAGCATTCCCTTTACTAGACCTTCGCACAGACGTGCATCGCGCTGCAATACATTCGACAATGTGTGAATCGATGTGGAATACTTTCGCACTAGCGTGCTTCGCGGTGGAAAACATTCGAAATTATGGGTATCGATGTGGCGCACTTTCGCACTACCGTAGAGTCGCGTTTCTGTTCTTTAGGGCTACAGTTCATCGCTATTTTGAGCTTCGAAATTCAGTATGACAGTCAACAAAGTCACGTTTTCTGTCCCTATGTCCATTTTAAAACTGCTTTAATCTTTAAAACTACGCAAAGGATTTTGATGCGGTTTTCTTAATAGATAGAATGGTTAAAGAGGGAGGTTTATATGTATGTAACATCATGCTACAACCAACAGGTGCGGAGCACGAATGAAAAATGTTGCAAAAACTGGGTGACGCAGACGAAGTTGCGCGGGTCAGCTAGTAAATAATATAATGTATGTAGGGGTAGTCCCCCTACACTGGAGAGTCAGGCTCGGTAGTTAATTAATACTATTATACTTAGTATGGAAAAAGAAACATGTTTCAATCATTTTATTCCCTAATTATCGGAAAGAGCGGTTGATTATTACTAAGAGCTTGTGGATAATGCCTACATTTGTATTATTGTGTGTTACGAAATACTCCCGTCACATCATGAATTGAGGGTTACGTATCAAAATACCGAATGTACGAAATACCGAATTATTTGAAAATTCGATGAAATGGAAATTCGGGATTTTGCACAATGATTTTAGGAAAACCGGTATTTTTATGAAATGAAAGTAACTGGATATAAGTATTTAAACCAGTGGTAGTGCGGCCGTTGATACGCAGAACAACTATTATATTAATACAATCATTTTTGAAAATAGTTAACCATTTTGGGTGCGAGTTGCCCCCTAAGTCAATATACATCCTACAAACATTTTCATCGTTCACCGTCAAAGCCCCAGTTCGTTTGTGAGCGCGGTGCTTACAACAGCGCCGACATAACGGAAATTCCAATAACTACCTGCGTGGTTATTTTCTCGATAGCTTAAATAGTAATTATGAATGACTTTACATATTGTCATTTTTATACTTACCTATACCTTTTAAAAAGTGCCCCATGGGCCGGCAAGCCTGTACCGACCACTGCCAGCCGCTTTGACGGTCATCAATCGTAGACTGAGGCTAACACAAATATATACATGGAAAGGGACAAACAATAATCTTCTATATATATAAAAGAAAGTCGTGTTAGTTACTTCACTTATAACTCAAGAACGGCTGAACCGATTTAGCTGAAAATTGGCAGGGAGGTAGTTTAGAGCCAGGAAAAGGACATAGGATACTTTTTATCCCGTTCGACAGCATTCCCGTGGGACTTGACATGTAACGTCAGTAGACTTGGAATAACAAAATTGACGTAAAATGATAGCTATGTATTGACGTATAATAACAGCTATGTAATGACGTATGGATGACAATTTCATATTTGTAAGTTTCTATTAAATAAATAATTAAATATTTGTAAGAAATCAATAATAAAAATATTTCAGTCTATTAAATAAATAATTAACATTATTGCCCAATTGCCCATTCGTATAAACAGTGAAGTGAAGTTTTTAGGTGAAGTGAAGTATAAATAATAATGCCGCGACCAAGACGATCGAATCTTTCCCGACAAAGCCGTGATGCAAGAAGAACACGAAATACTGCAAATGAAAGGACTGAAGAAGAACAAGTAATTGCACGTGAACAGCGCCGCGATAGTATGGCTCGACTTCGTGCTTCTCAATCACGAGAGCAAAGTGAAGCAGCCCATGAAACAGCTCGGTTGGCAATGCAGAATCGTCGAGCGAACAACAGAGGTCAACAAATAGATAATTTGCGACGCAGCACAAGATATTTATCAAGTGCTGATTTGAATCGAACAGCGTTTCAATACGATTGCAGCAATGATTACAGCTTGCATCCTAGCGTTTGCATTGGGCAAATGGACGTAGTTTGCGGGTATTTATTGTGGTGCATTAAAGTTTTCCGGAGAAACACCTGGATTATGCTGCCTTAATGGTAAAGTGGAATTGCCATTGTTGACTCCGCCACCTGAGCCATTGTATTCATTGCTTTGTGGCGAAACACAAGAATCACGCCACTTTCTTGCAAATTCTCAAAAATACAATAGTTGTTTCCAGATGACGTCATTTGGGGCAGATATTATCGAAGAACGGGGAGTTAATCCGACATTTAAGGTATTTATTTTTGTAATAAGCAATGATTTTACTTTGTGGCGATTTCCGCCAAATACTGCCAGTAATTTCAAGATCTACGGCTGCCGACGAAATAAACGCTTGCCTCAAATCGTCAAATCTATGGCGCCATGTGAAGAAACTGCAACTGACAACAAACATGAGAGTTCAATTGATTAATGATACATCTTCTGTTGATTTCTCGGAGCAATTGCTGACTATCGGTAATGGTCAAGTACCTGTCGATGAATCGAGCGGATTAATATCATTTCCAAATAATTTCTGTAATTTTGTCTCATCAAAAGACGAACTTATCAACAATGTATTTCCAGAAATTATTTCTAACTACCAAAATAATGAATGGTTAAGTGAGCGAGCAATTTTAGCGGCTAAGAATAAAGATGTAGATGACATAAACTACATAATTCAAAATAAGATCATTGGAACAATGCATTCATTCAAATCTATTGACTGCGTCACAAATGAAGATGAAGCCACCAACTATCCAATTGAATTTTTGAACTCTTTGGACGTGCCTGGCTTACCACCGCACAATTTACGCCTAAAGGTTGGCTCCGTAGTAATCATGCTTCGAAACATAAACCAACCAAAACTGTGCAACGGTACACGTTTGGTGGTTAGAAAATTGATGAACAATGTAATTTACGCTACGATAATGATAGGAAAATTCAAAGGTGAGGAAGTTCTCATTCCGAGGATACCGATGATCCCAACCGATATGCCGTTTGAATTTAAAAGACTTCAATTTCCAATACGTCTTGCATTTGCCATGACCATCAACAAATCACAAGGCCAATCCTTAAAAGTTTGTGGTTTAAATCTAGAACATTCATGTTTTTCACATGGACAATTATACGTGGCATGTTCACGGGTCGGAAGACCATCTGCGTTGTTTGTTTTTGCGCCTGATAATAAAACAAAAAATGTAGTGTATCACAAGGTACTTAATTAAGAGCAACCTATGTACTAAAATAAAGAAATAATTATGAATGATTAATGTAGGTATTTAATTTTTTTTGTATTTATTCCAATAAAAAAAATCTGCTTATTTATTGACATTAAGGCGGAACAAAGTTCGCCGGGTCAGCTAGTATAATAATAAAAATAAAAACAATTGGGAAGTGGAGGTATAAAAATGATTTATTAAATTACAAAAACATTCAAAAATACATTGATTCATCGATTAATTGATAATTGATTGCATTGATTAATGAATAATTGACTAATAAAATTAAATAGATTTTACATTAAACAACTTAGTTTGATAATAATTTGCTACATAGAATATTAAATAGATTGGCGATATCGAAGTTCTGTAGTTAGGCTAATCGGACTTTCAAGGGCTCCAACTACCCGTAACGACTTCTCACCCGCGCAACTTCGTCTGTGTCTCCCTGTTTTTGCAACATTCTTTACTTCTGCTCCGCACTAGTTGGTTGTAGCATGATGTTATATACATATAAACCTTCCTCTCCAATCACTGTATCTATTAAAAAAACGCATCAAAATCCGTTGCGTAGTTTTAAAGATTTAAGCATATATAGGGACATAGGGACGACATATAAGGACAGAGAAAACGACTTGTTTTATACTAGTAGAGATATAAATTTGAAGTATATAAATATAAATCAATAGCACTCACATTGCGCCAGTTTATGTTTAGGTCCCTAGGTAATAGAGGCGAAAAGTCATTGGTGTGTGCCATGGTAAAACCTGGGATCGAACCCGAGACCTCGTTTCAGCAGTTCATTAACCATACCACTAGGCTACCGCGGTCATTATTATGTTACTAGCTGACCCGGCGAACTTTGTTCCGCCTTAATGTCAATAAATAAGCAGATTTTTTTTATTGGAATAAATACAAAAAAAATTAAATACCTACATTAATCATTCATAATTATTTCTTTATTTTAGTACATAGGTTGCTCTTAATTAAGTACCTTGTGATACACTACATTTTTTGTTTTATTATCAGGCGCAAAAACAAACAACGCAGATGGTCTTCCGACCCGTGAACATGCCACGTATAATTGTCCATGTGAAAAACATGAATGTTCTAGATTTAAACCACAAACTTTTAAGGATTGGCCTTGTGATTTGTTGATGGTCATGGCAAATGCAAGACGTATTGGAAATTGAAGTCTTTTAAATTCAAACGGCATATCGGTTGGGATCATCGGTATCCTCGGAATGAGAACTTCCTCACCTTTGAATTTTCCTATCATTATCGTAGCGTAAATTACATTGTTCATCAATTTTCTAACCACCAAACGTGTACCGTTGCACAGTTTTGGTTGGTTTATGTTTCGAAGCATGATTACTACGGAGCCAACCTTTAGGCGTAAATTGTGCGGTGGTAAGCCAGGCACGTCCAAAGAGTTCAAAAATTCAATTGGATAGTTGGTGGCTTCATCTTCATTTGTGACGCAGTCAATAGATTTGAATGAATGCATTGTTCCAATGATCTTATTTTGAATTATGTAGTTTATGTCATCTACATCTTTATTCTTAGCCGCTAAAATTGCTCGCTCACTTAACCATTCATTATTTTGGTAGTTAGAAATAATTTCTGGAAATACATTGTTGATAAGTTCGTCTTTTGATGAGACAAAATTACAGAAATTATTTGGAAATGATATTAATCCGCTCGATTCATCGACAGGTACTTGACCATTACCGATAGTCAGCAATTGCTCCGAGAAATCAACAGAAGATGTATCATTAATCAATTGAACTCTCATGTTTGTTGTCAGTTGCAGTTTCTTCACATGGCGCCATAGATTTGACGATTTGAGGCAAGCGTTTATTTCGTCGGCAGCCGTAGATCTTGAAATTACTGGCAGTATTTGGCGGAAATCGCCACAAAGTAAAATCATTGCTTATTACAAAAATAAATACCTTAAATGTCGGATTAAATCCCCGTTCTTCGATAATATCTGCCCCAAATGACGTCATCTGGAAACAACTATTGTATTTTTGAGAATTTGCAAGAAAGTGGCGTGATTCTTGTGTTTCGCCACAAAGCAATGAATACAATGGCTCAGGTGGCGGAGTCAACAATGGCAATTCCACTTTACCATTAAGGCAGCATAATCCAGGTGTTTCTCCGGAAAACTTTAATGCACCACAATAAATACCCGCAAACTACGTCCATTTGCCCAATGCAAACGCTAGGATGCAAGCTGTAATCATTGCTGCAATCGTATTGAAACGCTGTTCGATTCAAATCAGCACTTGATAAATATCTTGTGCTGCGTCGCAAATTATCTATTTGTTGACCTCTGTTGTTCGCTCGACGATTCTGCATTGCCAACCGAGCTGTTTCATGGGCTGCTTCACTTTGCTCTCGTGATTGAGAAGCACGAAGTCGAGCCATACTATCGCGGCGCTGTTCACGTGCAATTACTTGTTCTTCTTCAGTCCTTTCATTTGCAGTATTTCGTGTTCTTCTTGCATCACGGCTTTGTCGGGAAAGATTCGATCGTCTTGGTCGCGGCATTATTATTTATACTTCACTTCACCTAAAAACTTCACTTCACTGTTTATACGAATGGGCAATTGGGCAATAATGTTAATTATTTATTCAATAGACTGAAATATTTTTATTATTGATTTCTTACAAATATTTAATTATTTATTTAATAGAAACTTACAAACATGAAATTGTCATCCATACGTCATTACATAGCTGTTATTATACGTCAATACATAGCTATCATTTTACGTCAATTTTGTTATTCCAAGTCTACTGACGTTACATGTCAAGTCCCACGGGAATGCTGTCGAACGGGATAAAAAGTATCCTATGTCCTTTTCCTGGCTCTAAACTACCTCCCTGCCAATTTTCAGCTAAATCGGTTCAGCCGTTCTTGAGTTATAAGTGAAGTAACTACCACGACTTTTTTTTATATATATAGATACACAAATTATAAATTATAAACATTATTAGCATGATCTTACTATTTTAGATGTAGCGAATGTTGTGTACGTCTATAATAGGTAAACATATAGGAATATTATATGGATATAAGTAGATTGTAAAATGCGATATATTGTATACTGTTGATGTACCTTAATAAATAAATAAAAAACATTTTTGATTGTGGAGGTCCGATGGCAGTCGCTTCACGGAAAATATCGAAGTTCAGCCGCATCTTAGTCAGAGAATGCTGATATAATGTTTATAGGTGAAATATATTCAAGGTGCCTCTTAACCAAAGCAGTATATAATGGTATTACAACTTTACCAATGAATATTGACTGTACATGAAGCCCGGAGTCCTACAAACAATAACACCGAGGTTCCTGTATGCTGTTCTACAGACTTTGGTCATGCCATGTGGTATTGATATGTTAAGTCGGTGGTAGGACTCACCCACCGGTCCGGTCCCGTATCTCCATGACTGGAGCTATTGGTACTCTATCAATATTGTACTTATGCCGAACAGTAGCTTGAGAAAAACTAATTATCGCACATTTGGAGGTGTTGAACTGAAGCCGGTATAATTGAGTCCAGGCCAGAACCCTATCTATGTGTCTTTGCAATCTCAAACACTATCAAGAACAACGGCAGTAATGCTTTCCGATTGCCGTCATCTCGCGGACTGCACCAACCACGTGTGTGGTTTGCAACATTGCTGACGGTGCGCAACGACGCCGAGCCACATAATTATAGTATCTACTAAGTATATAGCTGAGCGCTGTTGGTGCAATTGTGCTATAGGTATGATTATACATTATTGATAACACACTAAACTTGTACTTTCCACTATATTACAATACTGTAAATATAAAACTTTGAGAATGCCGCAAGGCGAAACCGGTTAGATACAATAATAAATATAGTGGAGAAGTACCAGTGTGTTACCATAATGTATAACAATAAGTTCCACCAAGTGCCATCAATCAACAGTATAAATACTAGTAACAGTAAAGTCCTCGGCTTCGCCTATCGTAACTCGTTAGGGCTGTTGTGTGGTGATAACAAACTTATATATTTAAAGATGAAGCTTCATTCTGTGTAGAATTTCCTACAGAAGGAAAATCCAATGGTGCTAAGGCTAGGTTTCACCAAGAACACGAAATGCGATATAGTCTAACTACACCGCATTACCTGGGCATGTACTTACCGCATTTTACTCAGTTAATTTAATTGCGCAAGAAGTAAAACTCAGTTTAGTTAGGTGCTAGTATGTCTACCTACTGTTCAGCCCCCGACCTGGGATATATTGGACCCTACCAGTGTATGCCAAAAACCGACTTGAAATAAGCAATTTGAATCAAATACCTGTACCGAAAAGCTGCTGTATTAGATTATAATATTGTTAATAAACCTACTGATAAGTCACCGGTGCTGTGTTCGCACATTCAGAGGCGCGTCCTCGTCGACCGCCGACGCGCGACGTGCTCGTCTGCTGTGCAGTGCCTGTCGGGAGCTCGCGACACGCGACCCGCCGCATCAATATGATTACCGTTAACCACAAAAAAGCTAGGTAAGTTTTAACTTAATACCTACCATTCGTGCAAACTTTTTTATGCCACTTAGTCGGCAGACAGGCACGGTAAACACTTTCCATTCGGTGGGCCTTCTAATGGAAAGTGGCTATCGTGGTCAATGGATTCTTGCAACACCAGGGCGTCACACTCGTGCTGACGACCCAGCTGAGGGCGGGGAAGAACGGGGAAGGGTTGAACGTTGAGACTTTCTGTGCTGAAGTTTGAAGCTTTCTGAAGTTCAGAAGACAAAGCAGGGTTTCATACCATCACATAACAGTCTCAACTTAAGCGCTCAGGCATCCCACTTATAACGCAATACCTCTCCAGTGAGCTATGGCTACACACCGCTTAATGTGGGAAACACAACTCAAGTATATTATTAGCCGCGGTATTCTGTAGAGCGGAGGGAATTCTCTAAGACTGCTCAATTTGGACATGAGACATGGACAACGTTGGGGCACAGCGCGTCATTCCTGAAATCTTGACCCCGTATTTTTTTGTGCTATTTATTGCTACGTGATTTGTTCGGTTGGAATACCGGTCCAGATCTCGCAACTTGTGCGTGCGCGATCAAGAGATATAAATAATAGATATTTAAGAGGGCATCAGCCAATCAGGGCGGGGTCATTAAGCCAATTTGCAAAAAAAAAAATCAAAACCTAAGTCTATCCAGTACCATTCGATTGTTTTACTGCTCACTGCCTCAAAGCTATTTCAAAAGGCGATGTTATTCAAATATTTGACGAATAACAAATTGATTTCCGTAAAAACTATTGTTGACTAGTTTTTGCGGAATTTTTTGGGCTTTGGTTGTAAACAAGTATAAACAGGAAGCTCTCAATTTTATTAATAACAAAAATATATATAGGTACCTATACTGCTCGATATGACTGAACCACGACAAGCTGCCATTTAACATCCATACTATATGGAACTGGAATATGGAGACAAGATCACAAGTGGCTTCGATCGTACCTCACGGACAGAAAACAATTAGTACAAATTGAGTTCTTCAACGAAAACACTAAATAGACAGGATCTGCTTCGACAAATTGCACGTAAAAGGGCTTTTTGTGTGCTTGGCTTGACCATAGGACGCAATATGAGGGAGTAGTAAGGATACAACCCCTAAAAACGGTTGGGAATTTGGTAAATATTGAACAGACGGACACATGTGGGTAATTTCACCGACCGCATTTTTAGAGTTTCTTCGCATGAAATCACTATGTAAAACGTTTATCTATGACCACTCTATTTTTTTCCATGTTATACGAACACTAGCTTATATGAAGTCACTACTGAAAATACATTTCTCTTAAACATAAAATTAAAAAAAAATTTAAATATGCTAGATTCTAATAACGGTGGCGTGTCCGCGATGCACCTTTAAGCGCATTTACCTCTTTAAGTCCGCTATGATTGCAAATTTAGTACTTAAATTAAGATTATTATGTTAATTAATATATGAAACAACCATATTTACTGCTTTCATTACTTCTATTATAACGCAGACATCGTGACAATGTCGATAAGGAACGTCCGCGCCTAAAGTGCAATTTCGGTGTGTTTTTTTTAAACCCTTATATAACGTATACACGTCAATTTAAACGATCTATCTTCTTACGCACGCGGAGTTCTAGTCATGCTCTTGCGTTTACGCAGTAATGGCATGTCCGATTCTGCCCAGTTTTCCCGCTAATACGTAAGTACCTTCTTATTTCTAAGAGGGAGTACGAAATTTTACAATCACGGTGGGTTACTGTATGAATGAATATTTGGTTTTAACATTATGATTTGCGAGTATGTTGTGTGTTGTTAGGTACCCTCAGCAATCATACATTTCACGTGACGAATGCATCACTGAGTTTTGTTTAATTTCATTTTTTCTTGATGTTTCTAACTTCGGTGGTGCAATATCGGTGGTTTCGGTGGTAGATTTATTGCCACCTATGTTGCATCAATACTAAAATGGCTATGAGTTTCCATATCTTTGGTAAGATATTTACTCACAAGGTAATAAATAATAAAATTACTCATTTTTTTGTTATAATTAACGTATTTACTATTACTACTGAGAGTGGGGCAATATGGGTATGGGAGGCGTAACCGAAGGGGTTGGAGGCTGGCCGACTTTCTTGAGAGAGAGCGACTCTTTATGATGAACTCTTTCTTCAAAAACCGCCCCACAGGTAATGGACCTGGATGGGCCCCGGTGGTCGTACCAAAAATGAGATTGACTTCATCATGACGACGCATAGACGGATATTCAATGATGTCTCAGTGATCCATGGGGTGAAAACCGGAAGTGATCACCTAATGGTTAGAGGCACATTGAATATTAATGTTAAACTGGAGAGATCCCGTCTGATGAGGTCTACGCTCCGACCTAGAGCTTCCCATATACAGTACCCCGAGAGCTTTCAACTCGAACTTTCGAATCGCTTCTCTTGCCTAGAAGAATGTAGTACAGTGGACGAGATAAATAATAGGTTGGTTGAAGCTGTCCATTCAGTGGGCTCAAAATTCTTCAGGCCCCGTCGAAAAGATAGACCACAGAAGCTCACCGATCACACCCTCAAACTCATGGCCAAACGACGCTCTATGAGGCTGCAGTCTACCAATGACGCTGAAGCACATCGGCAGCTCAATAGACGTATCCAGCAGTCGTTGCGACACGACATCCGTGCCTTTAATACTCAATGTATTAAAGAAACGATTGAGCCAAATAAAGGCTCCAAAGTGTTCGCAAGAGACTTGTCTATTGGGCAGAGCCAGTTGACAAAACTGAAGAGGAAGGACGGCAGTGTCGTGTCGACTAAGGGAGATGTTTTGAGGGGGATCGAGGGGTTTTATGGACAGCTTTATACCTCAGTCACTAAGCCTGCTACTGATACGGTTAAAGATCCAAGAGCCAAGCTAACCCGACTCTACACCGAGGATATCCCGGACATCAGCCTGTACGAGATTAGGGTGGCCCTCAAGCAGCTCAAAAATAACAAGGCACCAGGAGAAGACGGAATCACTTCGGAACTTCTGAAAGCGGGTGGAACACCGATACTTAAAGTCCTTCAGAAGCTCTTCAACTCCGTCTTATTCGAAGGTACTACGCCGGAAGCATGGAACAGAAGCGTAGAAGTCTTGTTCTTCAAGAAAGGTGACAAAGCCTCTCTTAAGAACTACAGACCCATCTCGCTTCTGAGCCATGTTTATAAGCTGTTTTCGAGGGTTATCACGAATCGTCTCGAACGCAGGTTTGATGACTTTCAGCCGCCCGAACAAGCCGGTTTCCGAAAAGGTCATAGTACCGTAGACCACATTCATACGCTGCGGCAAGTCATACAGAAGACTCAGGAGTATAACTTGCCACTATGTCTAGCGTTTATGGACTACGAGAAAGCCTTTGATTCGATCGAGACATGGGCAGTGCTACAATCTCTCCAGCGGTGTCATATAGACTACCGGTACATCGAAGTGCTGAAGTGTTTGTATAAAAACGCCACCATGTCAGTCAGTCCAAGTACAAGATCAGAGCACAGCGGCGATACTGTTGCAGAGGGGAGTGAGATAAGGAGATGTAATATCCCCGAAGCTCTTCACCAATGCAATGGAGGATGCCTTTAAGCTACTGGAATGGAAAGGTCTTGGCATTAATGTTAATGGCGAATACATCACTCACCTTCGTTTTGCCGACGATATCGTGCTCAGGGCAGGATCGCTGGAGGATCTTAACACAATGCTCGACGACCTCAACCGAGTCTCTCAACAGGTGGGCCTCAAGATGAATATGGACAAGACCCAGGTTATGGTGAATGCTCATATTCTAAGGCCCTCCCCAGTGTCAGTTGAAGGCTCGACCCTCGAAGTTGTAGACAAGTACGTCTACCTTGGACAGATGGTCCGATTAGACGGATCAAACTTCGAGGCGGAGGTCAATCGTCGAATCCAACTCGGCTGGGCAGCGTTCGGGAAGTTACACAGCGTCTTCTCGTCCAAAATACCTCAGTGCTTAAAGACAAAAGTCTTTAATCAGTGCGTGTTGCCCGTGATGACCTATGGCGCCGAGACGTGGACCCTCACTATGGGCCTCATAAAAAAGCTCAAGGTCGCACAGCGAGCTATGGAAAGGGCTATAATCTAGGCTAGGCTCGGAATCTCTCTGCTGGATCGAATCAGAAATGAGGAGATCCGCAGACGAACGAAAGTGGTCGACATAGCCTACAGGGTTAGTAAGCTGAAGTGGCAGTGGGCGGGGCACGTAGCAAGAAGAACAGATGGCCATTGGAGCCGAAAGGTTCTTGAATGGAGACCGCGTACCGGTAGACGAAGCGTGGGACGGCCTCCTGCGAGATGGACGGACGACAAAAGCAAAATTGCCTTTGGCAGCATGATGTAGCATTTGCATCATGCATCCAAGCCGTTAGTACATATTGTTTGGATAAATATATCACAATTTATAATTTCGGTGTGATCTTGCAATTTCGGTGGGTTGACAATTTCGGTGGTTGTTCTATTTTTATAACAAATGCAGTTATTTGTTTCCTTCTAAATATCTAGAATACTAATGTGTTCTAAAAGAACACCATTAAATTTTTTCATCGGTAAACCTATGATTGAAAAATACCACCGAAATTAGCAAAAAATGAGGCATGCGTGAAATTACCCATGTAAGCCCCACACTTTGAAGACCATATTAATATTTCCATGCCTTTAGAAATATGTAAATTTATTCGAAAATACCCTGAACTCCACGCTAATCCAAAAAAAGAGAATGTCTTCAAAACAAGATATGCACTGAGATACAAGAATGATTCTAAACCTGCCCACCACCTAACTGGCAATGCATTCTTTAGGCGGTCCTGTCAATAAAACAGTAGGTATATTAAGTTGCCAGAGCCTATAAAACAACGAAAAATAGAGCAAATGAAGTTTATGAGCAAACTAAAAAACTTCCTACTAAGCAGAATTTACTACATTTACATTTAAAATTAAACCAACTTACATATTTAATACGTAAATCAACATAAAGTAATTTTATATTATTTATATTGTGCTTAATTTGTTGTGGAGGTCAGCAGTCGCTTCAAAAAAAATATCGAAGTTCAGCCGCAACACTGTTAGACTGGTAAGGCAACCCCAACTGAGTTGGAAAAAGGTTCTTTTTTTTGACTTGATTGACATCAAGATTGTATTATTAAATTTATAAACCTTATAGAAATGATAGAATTATTACGGACTTCTACATAGGTATTATATTGACATTGACCTTATCCGTACATTTCTATCCTCTGCGTGTTTGTAAGATTATCCGTGAGTTATTTATTACGACATCTTAATGTTATGTTATTTTATCGATTAGTAATAAATACATATATGTAAGTAATAAAAGATTGGATAAACTGTGAATCTTCGTAAGAGATATGCACTAGTAATGACTGTAGTGTTACGATAGTGGTGTTATTGTGTTGACCGCACAGCGTGGGTCATAGGTACTTACTCTTTTAATGTAACTGTTAGTCTAACTTACATTATCAACTATATATAAAAGGAAATTAATTAAATGGTATTGCAATGCACGATAGATCATTTCAAGGACCGAATAAAAATAATGAGAACACGAACGCAGATGAAGTAGCAGTAGGTGCTAGGCGCTAGGTAGGTACCTGCACCTACCGGTTATTGTTACAAGCTGCCTGGTACTTATCAAGTTTGTGTCAAGGCCTCATTTTCTTCATTAACCTTTATAATCTATGCTAGCCTAAGTATAAGCACCTCTATAAACACATTAGAGGGAAGGCTTGTGAGTTGGCGAGGTTGTAGGGTAGTGGGATCTCTGGATTTAATGAGTCGATTTTAAGAAGTTATTTCACTAATATAAATGAATATTAATTATGAGAGCGGCAAGCTATATTTTTAATTTTTTTAGGACACGTCAATTTGACTTCACCCCTCCTGATGGTAAGCTCAAGGCAAAGTTTCAGGAAAGAGGGTTACAATATCATCACGCTACTATTCAAGGGAGCGGAGTAGTAATCACTGCTGTTAATAAATTCGGTCAATTTTCATAAATTATTTAAAAACTATTTGTATGGGTGTATAAAGTAGGTGCGAGTACGTTATGACTTTATGAGCGAAGCCGCGGAGGGTCAGCAGCCAGAACGAGATCAGAAGTCTACGCAAGCGCAGCCGCGGTCAATAGTTATAGTATATTAAATACAGTATAGCAATAATGATATACGTATATTTATATGTAAATGTATGTAACATTATTAATTTTTAAAATCGCTATACCTATTAAAGCTAGTAAGCTAGGCAGTCGCCACAATGCCTCACCCTGACTCTCCATGGCTTGCGCCCAGCGGTTTGTGAGATACACAAGAAGGTCACTGGTTGTCCCATACACCTTCTCTCTTTGCACTCCTCATATCCCTCTTTCCCTTCCCTAACTTCTTCACTTTGTCCCCTGTACCCCTCCTTTTCTCTTCTCTCTCTGGATGGCCACCACACCGAGGCCATTCGTGGATCTATACCTGCATACCTACAAACCGAGACCCACTTAACCAGACCCTCACAATGGACTATCCATATAAATAGTCCATTGTGTTTGAGATCCAGGCCATGTTTCTTATTCCGATAAGGGTGACTTAACCCTCCAGAACGCAACTTTCCATTTCTACTTTCTTATAGGCAAAGGTGTACAGTTATATCTGACTAGATTCGACTTCCACCTAGAAAAATACGTTTATTCATTAGTAATAAATCTACATTACCTACTTCTTACGAGACGACGCGACGTGTTTGTTGTTGTGTTGAGGATGTTCCATGTCCACGAGCGTATGATTTACTTAACGCGCTTTGGAACTTGTTTCTCTGGTTTAGAAAACCGGTATAAAGGTTTAAATATACAATCAGGTCTTCTTTATTTATCAGCTCAATTTTATTCAAATAAAGAGCTGACAATAATAATAATAATAAATGGAACATTAGAAGAACATGCGAAGTGGAGCCCCTCACCCCGGGCTACCCGGGACGTAAGTCCTAAGGTGAGGCGTCGGACGCGGCCGGGAAATGCCGCGCTGAGGTGTACCTAGGTGATGACGAGGAACAATTAGTGAGGTGCATTAACGACTTCATTAACTATTATTACTTTTTTACAGAACAGGGAAGGACACCGGGTCCGCCATATCGTACTTCCACATTGTAAGTAGATTTTAATGACTATTTATATATACATTCGAATTGAGAACCTGCTCTTTAGAAGTCGGTTAAAAATATATAAGATTTATTTATAGGTCTCATTCATTTTACCTATGCATATAACTGCTTATAGCTTCAACAATATAATAATATAACCTCAATGATAATGAGAAAACTAAATAAACTAATTATAATAACGTAAGTACTAATTTAATTTTTTTAAGGAAATTTTGAGGCATTAATAAAGATGCTAACACTTTCACGCGGGCGCTACTCCCGTCTAGTCATTCACTTTGTCCAATTTCGATATTATGTACCTGTAATACTCGTATATTATTTTATAATAATATAAGATCTTCACTCATGTTTTTAAGGAGGACCTCTGAGGCGTGGCGGTAGTTAATGCGACTGTTACGTAGGGAGCGCGTTTTTTATCACCGTTCAGTGCAAATATTTGTATATGCAGGCATATGGATATTTGCCTTGATCTGGATGGGCCTTGGAGAGCACGTTAAATCGTTGTCATATAGTTCGGGTGGTTGGAACATTAAAAAGTCGAACAACTGGTCTAACCATGTTAGATGATGTCACAATACTTTGATGTCACCAATGGGTTGTGGAAGTCAGGTGGCAGTCACTTCACGGAAAATATCGAAGTACGGTCAAACTCGCAGTGAGACTGGAATAATTAAATAAATTATTTATGCGTTGTCGTGTCGGGGGACCTCTAACTGGTAAAATATGTAGGATTTTTAATTTCATTTTTTTTTTAATAATTACCTAATTACTTACAGGTTCATTAATTTCTTACATAATATCATCTCAGGTATAACAAATGTTATATATCTTCTTATATGTTCACAGTTCCAATACGCGACATGCACGGAGACAGCGGCGACATGCCTGGGAGTGCTCCTGTCGTTCCTCAGCGGGGGCGGCATCACCGTCTGCATGACAGTTCTTGGCGAGATGGCCACGGCGTTTGTGGAACGGACGCACCCCCCGCTAGAGCGACCCAGTGCTCACTTGCCAATCATATCTACATTCGGTGGTGGCAGGAGGCTGTAAGTCAAGTGATCAATAAGGAAAAAAAAGTATGCTAGAAACTAAGCTCAGTTAGAGGAAATATCAATAAGAGACGGCGCTTATGAGTGGTCATAAGCGCTCAGTTTGTTTACATCTACAGGAAAAAATTATTTATGCATACCTACAATCTTATGAGTTTATGCCAAGCTAACCTACATCAACTTTTATTTGTTACAACTTATAATTATTTAAAACAAATGTTTTTAACCTTGTGTTATATATTATTTTCTATTAATACGTTTAAGTGTTATATCTCTCGGCAATTTATTTAATATCCGGGGAATAACGCATGTAGTTAGTTGTTCTTTCACGGTATTTTATTCAATGCAGCGGTGTTGCTCGGGCCACACTCCTGCTTGGGCTACACTATCGGGAAATACTTATGGACGCTTAACGTAGGTGTAGCCACATTAATGAACAACGGCATTCACATTGCCGTTTGCTGGAGCCACTCAACGCAATATTTATGAGTGTGGCCACCAGAATCCCCTAACCCGATCCCTCAGGGGATCCCAGTGAACTCGTCGGTTCACCAGAATCCCCTTGCAATAAAAATAAGTTTAAAGATAGATCGATCTAAGAAATTACCTACACTTATATCATTGTTTAATAACTGCAATTGTGTTTCTTGAATTAACTTATCAATGGATATTTGATCGGCGTTACGTCTTTTTGACGGTTGCCTTCGCTTTCGTTCAGAATCTCTTTTTAATGCACTTAATAACTAGTAGGTATGTTGGGGCGTTTTCGACCAATCATTTTGACTAAACCCGAGTCCCAACTTTCGCAACAGTTAAGTATTGGTGCGATGTCTTTCGCTGAAAACCGACCACACTTTTCTAGTTTCGTCATTTTTAAGCCAGTATTTCATATAGTTTACTAATTTTACCAAGTTTGGATAATCTTCACTCATATTTAGTATGTTTTTTTAATATAGTTCCACCCTTCAGTAACAAAATCCGTAGGTAATAATGGCAGTGCTCTACACAACAAAACCAGTCTCCTAGTATATTTGTTTTTAAGTAAATGTAAGTTTGTAAACTTTTCACGAATATTCCGCTTGACATGGAAATAGCATATTTTTATCGCAGCATCAGGTAAATTTTTCTTGAAAGCATTAACAGCCGCTTGTTCCATAGCCATTGTTATTTTTTTCGTCATTTGATAAACAAGAATATTGCATTATCTGATACTGGCCAGTTCAAATCATAAGTTTTCATGATCGATTCCATTGAGTTAGGTTTATACCTATATGATCGATTCAGTGTGTGTAATAACATCTTTAGGTATAAAATTTATTTCAAGGGGATTCTGGTGAACCGACGAGTTCACTGAGATCCCCTGGGGGATCGCGTTAGGGGATCCTGGTGGCCGCACCCATATTTATGGCGATGATAGGCATTGACATTTCTCGTAGTGTGGCCCGAACAAAGTGTAACCTAAGCGGTGAAAGAACATCTACCTATTTTTTTCTGGATCTAAGGGGAGGAATCTAATATTTATGTTACGTTAAGATTTGGCATTAGATGAGGTTTGGCACATATTTCTATGATAAAGTAATATTTTACTATTGCTATCGTTGGGATGGTTAAACCGTTGATGGGTAGTGGTTCTTCTCTCTCCTCTTACTACGCAAGAGGTGAATCGAACTCGTGCGAGATCGATTTGATATAAAAATCTAAGTATCATTTGCATTCTAGAACCCATGACACAAACTAGTTGAACTATGCTTACCATCAGTCTGTGGCGTTGTGTAGATCGTTCTAGAATATTTATTTATTATTAAATGAGTACTGACCTAACTGATCCACGTCTTGTGCCATACCATGCGTGCGGTGACAAATGAGTATATATATAAGTAATTATTCAATTCTGTAACCTCCGGCCCTGGTATTCGTATTTTTTAGTTATTTCAATGCTACACACGAGGAAAATATGGCAGCTTTATTAGAAGATGCTGTAGCCAATGCCAAGTGCGTCGCCGTGGTGGTCGCCGCGTGCCTGCTGCTCATCACCGTGGGCACCGCGCTCATCAACTGGAGTGCCTTGAAACAGGTGAGCCGCCCCTAATGTGCTAAACTGTGCCCAGATGCTCCCAGAGGGTGTGGTATGACTGCAAGTAGCAACGTGAAAAAAGAAGGCGAATGAAAATATGAGGGCAGGATGAGTAAATGTCATTATCATCATCCTTTAAGCTTATTTTCGATTCAGTTGAGGTCAGCTTTCATTTTAACAAGGCGTGAAGCACTGCCTTCTGACCTGACCTTCGGCACTGCTTTTGGCACAGCAAGGCACTAGCCTTTTATTTAATATCCGGGTGCCCACATTAAAGTTCTGTAATTAACAAATTGTTGAACTTTTTAGGATCCGAAATAGTCGTACCTAATCCCGTAAATATTCAAATGACAACCTTAACCGTCAGCTTGACGTGCTCTGCAGGGCACAGAGGGGTCTCAAGCCTCAAGCCAGCACCCGTCCTAAAGACTAACGGGGTACTTACCATTGTAACTGATTCTCAATTCGACTGCATGACTGTTGACTATAATATATGTTTTGCAGATAACAACAATACAAATGCTACTCCTGCAAGCGATCCTCCGTCAGGACATGTCCTGGTTCGACACAGACAACGAGGTTAACTTGGCATCGATGATGTCGCAGTGAGTCATTTTATCATTTACTCGACTGAATACGGTAGGGTAATGATTTCACAGGAATCATTGGAAAGAGCATTGCTTTGTACATTTAAAATGTTGTAAAAGGTTGTACAGTTGCTCGGGGCGATAATTGTGATAAATGTCTGTGGCATTTTTGTCTGCTCCCTCATATGATACCTTTTTAACTATTGGCTGGAATAAAGCAAATGAGATAACAATAGAAGCACCTTAATTGTCTTATTCTACTACTGGTTGTAGGCCTAATGTGGCGCCACGTTCGCGCCCGCTGGCTGTCACATAGTAGGTACCGTGTTGAAAATATGTTTGAGATAAGTGTCGTGTTTGGTATCAAATCAAAGGGCTTTTAGAATTGTATATAAATTATAATATATTAATTATTAACCGCGGTAGCCTAGTGGTATGGGTATTGAGAGAATGAGACAAGGTCTCGGGTTCGATCCCAGGATTTGCCATTTCACACACCAATGACTTTTTCATGCTTTTCGAAGTTATGTGTGTATTTATCGCAGGTTTATAAGTGCCCGGTTAATGGCAATAGGGTCGCCACCTACTACATTTGGACCTAAACGTAAACTGGCGAAATGTGGGTGCTAGCACCTCTACCTACAGCTTCGGGGAGATAGGCGTGAGTTTATAAAAAATATATATGAATTATTAGCTGCTGCTTGACCCAAAACAATATAAATAAAAAAATACGTTCAAAAACTAAAACATTACAAAACAAACAACAAAGGTAATGTGAGTTCAATAGTTACGTCACTGGTATCGCCTATACCCTACTCCGTAAGTACTTCGTCTTATTGCTCAATTAAGACGATACAAATGGACAGTAATATTTATGTAAATAAATGAAGCTATTATATGATGCCTAGCTATAATTATGATGACTTTATTTATCTTAACAAAAACTAACGAATTTCAACACTCACCTCACGAATGTAGTAACCCGTGTCAACAAACAAATGAACAGTTTGCGTCATTCGGCTGGGACCATGGAGGGCAGATTATAATATATGTACCTTATGATTAGATGACGGAGATGTCACAATTAGATTTCTATTTAGGTATATAATTAAAAAATGAAAATAGAAATATAGCGGCCTAACAGATGATTTGAGACACCACCCGCATGTTTTGATTGTTCGCATGAACAATCACTATCACTATCACTACATAGTATAAAACAAAGTCGCGTTCTCTGTCCCTATTTTTCTTGTCCCTTTGTACGCTTAAATCTTCAAAACTACGCAACGGATTTAGATGCGGTTTTTTTTAATAGTTAGATTTGTTCAAGAGGAAGGTTTATATGTATAATAGCATCCATTAAATAGTGGAGAAATACTGTTATTTTTGAGGTTTCTAATGTGATGTCGTAAATAATTACATTTTTATCGCTTACATTGCAAACGCAGGCTGAACCCTACGAGATGTATAAAAATAATTTACTAAGTATTGTACACATTGAAAAGATCTACAAAAAAGTCCGCGATGGTATATGTCTATCTCTTATGGATATCCCACAATAACATTTTTTTGTCACTTTGAAGCGATTTTAACCAATACAGCATTCTTCCTAATACAATTAAATACCTTAAATACATTGTTGATTTAATATAGATGTATATGGCCCTTTACAGTATATGATTTAAATGAATATTTTCGAAGATATTACAGATTTTAAAATTGCGGGACGTAGCATTTGCGGCAATATCGGCCGGCCGCGATCATGGACGGTGGGGGGGCAGCGTGCCTACAATTAGCGTGTCGGAGGCCGCGGTCCGTCCGCGGTTCCCCTTATTACCTAGGTACTCCTTACTTTGAATTTTCGAATTGGCTAAGTACTACAGTTTAATTTTTAGTATTTTTAATTAAGTAAATCAATTTTAAAAGCGTTTTTTTAGTTTTGCAAATTATAATTTATAACAATGCAACGTTCACAGTTTGTGTATTTAGTATCAGCATCGCACCCGTGCGAAGCCGGGGCGGTTCGCTTTTTTTTAATAAGTACCTACCGGTCTATCTCCACACATTTTATTGTGGACTAGCTGTTGCCCGCAGCTCCGCCCGTGTCGATATCGGTATTCGCTACCCAAATATAAACCACGGTTTAACCGTAGTAGAACACGAGTACATTGTGACATAACTATAATAGATAGTCGTTGCTGTTGCGGCACTTTTTGTAAAATTGCGTAGACCAACTAACGAATCAATTATCTAACCATTGTTCTTGTTCTTGCCATTTTCAATCTCAGAGCCTATTGCCAACTCAGCTAGGACAGCTTTCTAGTCTTACTAAGATGCGGCTGAACTACGATGTTTGCCGTGAAGCGACTGCCATCGGACCGCCACAACTAAATTGACGATATCGAAGTTCTAGCTAGCTTTCGAAGGGCTAGTCGGACTTTTGAATATATGCTCTAACTACACGTAACGACTGTCATAGAAGTTCGTATGGCAACCGGGACGGACGGCTCTCCGAGGCACGACTAGACCAGTGCTAATAGCCATATTCATGCATACAAATATTTGTACTGAGCGGGGATCAAACGCGCGCCTCGTTCTTGTATGCTCGCTTATTAAATAGGGGTTAGTCAAGAAGGGCATTAGAAGGTTTCTACAGGGTAGGCGGCACGAGTGTTACGCCCCTGGTGTTGCAAACGTCCATAGGCCACGGTGACCGCTTCCCATCATGTGGGCCGTGGGCTTGTCTGCCACCTACGTGGTATAAAAAAAAATCTATCTATCTATCTAACTTCGTATGAATTATTTGCATTGTATTTTCTTTCAGATGTATTCATAGAATGACAACGTTCAATTATTCCTTACATATAATGATACAGTTCAGTACAGTGTTTCGTCCTAAAGGGGTTCGGCCCAGTAGGACGAATCACAGAAATTTAAAATAATTAAAGTTTTCCTTCAGTGATTCGTCCTATAGATTTTCTTTCTTCATTTTATAGTAACAACAATTGTACGAAGTAACGTCAGTAAGGAAAATGCTTGTAATAATATTGTAGCGGGGTAATAAGATTAGTATTATTCTAAAGAAGACTGGTGTCGCAATCTGTGTTGTAATACACTATAATGGTTATATCTATTTTTTAAGTATCAGTGTAGATCAGTAGACGATACTCGGCCATCAAATGTACCAAGTCAAGTTTGTCTACTTTGTTTCAGGAACATAATAAGCTTAAGAGAGGGCATGGGCGAAAAGCTAGCGTCCATGTCCAATTTATTGGGGACAGCTATTTTATCTATTTGTATTGCGTTCCCCATGGGCTGGGAGCTGAGCCTGGCTTGTACTACTGTTATACCGTTTTCTTTGGCTGCCACAGTGATCGTGTCTAATGTGAGTATTAAACTATATGTGTACCAGTACCTACCTACATTATAAATTACTTATTGGCTGGGACACTGTCTTTTGTCCTGTTCCTTACCATCCGGCGGGGTAAAATCAAATTGAGCCATCCTACGCAAAAATAAATATTTGTCGACAATTTGATATGGTGAGGGAATCACCTCACCACGCACGATGGCTGTCGCTCACAGCCGAACCCGAAGGACGTTTCAGCTTAATTCTAATTCTACGTTTTCTATTTTGAAAATGTCACCCTTCAGTAGGTACTTGTAGTAACCCCCTGTTACTGGTACACATACTAAGACGACCGCCTACGAATACACCTTCTATTAATAGTGCTTTAAGAAAGCTCTAGGCACCTAAAACATCTCATTACAACTTCTGCTTACAATACTGGAATTATTTATATGTTTTAGTACCAAACGAAATCGACCATACGCGAAATGGAGGCATACAGCCAGGCAGGTAAACACGCTGAAGAGATTTTGAAATCTGTGAAGACTGTAGTCGCCTTTGGAGGGGAGCCCATTGAAATAAGCAGGTTACAAGTTATAATTTTACATTATGTATACCTATTTTCGGGCAAGTATTGATACAGTGAGCCACTAGTATATCTCCTTTAACAGATACGGCTCCCTGTTACAACCTGCGGAACAGTACGGACGCAGGCGCGGCGTATTCCACGGCCTGGGCACTGGCGCCACCTGGGTGCTGCTGTACTGCCAGGCCGCCATCGCTATCAGCTACGGCACTCGCCTGATCCTCCGCGATGAGCACAAGCCAGCAGACGAGCCCAAATATGTTTATGGAAGTCTGTATAGCGTGAGTCTTGTTTTTAACGTTCTCCATCTCTCTATTTTCCCTTTTTATAAAGTTTCCACATACAGTATAACAAATGACACAAGTCGAAATATTTTTAAACGTAATAATGGCACAATGTCAGTTTGAAGTCTAAAATACGCAACAATACACAGGATAGCAGTGATTTTTGAATCATTCAAAGCAAGTAAAAAGACTTCTTACCCGAGAGATAGGAATTCGTATGACAGTATCCCGCAAATGCGTAGAACAAACTTGACACATGTCTCGGCTCAACACGAGGCATCTTCAAGATGAATCAGGGGGCCTAGCCAAAATGCATTCGTTCCGAATCTACATTCGTCATCGCTCTGAAAATGTATGAAAATTACATTTTGTTGTCGAATGTCATGTGATGCGATTCCGACAGCCAATGTCACTCTCATGAACCCCCAATTCAGGAAATGAACTTTTTTGGCGATTTATTAATTTCAGACACAATGTTTCAGATTTTAATAAATTTGTTTACGGCTGCGCAAGTGCTATCGATGTGCATACCGTACTCGGAAGCCTTCGGTGCGGCGCGAGGAGCTGCCGCCAGCATATTCCAGCTGATCAACAGAACACCAGCCGTGGACAGCAGCAGCAAGGAAGGCCTCGCACCGCAAAGGGTTTTGGGCGAAATTACTTTACAAAATGTCCACTTCAGCTACCCCTCACGCCCGAAAATCAAGGTATGACAGCATGACATGTTCCGCTGTGGCAGTTCGTATGCCACAGAGATAATTAGTTCCTAGATAACATCTTCTTATAAATATTATTTTATTTAATCTTATTCTTATAAGTGTTGATCGCATTATATTCTTTGCAACAGATTTTGAATAACTTTTCAATTCATATCAAACCTGGAGAATGTGTGGCGTTTGTGGGATCGTCTGGATGTGGCAAGACCACCCTGCTGCAGCTACTGCAACGATTGTACGAACCGTCGGCAGGGTCAGTAAAGCTGGATGGTCAAGATTTGAGCAACTTAAACTTGCATTGGCTCCGAACATCGTACGGTGAGTTTGATTACAATAGACCCTTGAAACTAGTCAATTCATATTGTAATATAAAAATAAAAAACCAGATATTTTTATTATCTCATATGTAACGTAACTATTCGCTTTAAAATACTGTTTGTTAAAGTTATAATTATAGTTATCCTCATAAAAGTTTAGAGGTCCAGCGAGTTGGAACAAATCATTTTATCGGTCGGCACTATACAGAGCTAATGTGCTCGGACTCGAATAGTAACACTCAACTTTAGTAGCTTTATAAATATTTCCAGGTGTGGTCGGTCAAGAGCCTGTGTTGTTCAGAGGGACGGTGTTTGAGAACATCGCGATAGGGTGTCAGCACGCCACGCTAGAGGAGGTGCAGAGGGTGGCAGCGATGGCCAACGCGCATGACTTCATTAAGAACTTGCCTATGGTTTGCGTCTAGATTCCACGCTATATAACTTGCTATATCGTCTTCATTATAGTATAATTTGATCTATGTCCACTTGACTTAAACATGATGAAATAAGTAGATATATGTGTACGATACTAGCTGTTGCCCGCGGCTCCGCCCGCTTGAATGTCGGTTATCGCGTAGTGTTATGAGTTTTAGTAGTCTTTTTGACTCTGTACTTGACTCTACTTGCCTTTCTACTCGCCTCTGCTGCGTCATCTCGCCTTCCCCCCATCTCCCAATTTCCCAGTTTACCCATTTTATCCTTCCTCACCCCTGCCCATTTTCCCCTCCCACCCCTCCATTTCACCCTCCCCTATGCCTTTCCCCTCTACCTCTCTACCCCATTACCTTCCCCTTCCCATCCTTCCTCCCTATGCCGCTTTCCCTCACCTTTCCATTTTACGGTCCTCTCCCTAAAATGAAAATCTTCAAAAATGATAAACTGCCATAGTTACAAACTTTCATGGATCAGGCCATTGAAAACTTTCATTTGGAATTGTATTTGTCAGTGAAACCAAACGAGGGTTAACATTTTGACAGGCTATGTATGTATGTAGGTATGCACGTTCATATGTTCCCTCATAGCTCCTCAACTACTTATTAGAACCGGACAAATGAGTATAATTTCGCCATTTTAGGGGTACGACACAGTGATCAGCGAGCGCGGCGCGTCGCTGTCCGGCGGGCAGAAGCAGCGCGTGGCGAACGCGCGCGCGCTGCTGCGCGACCCGGCGGTGCTGGTGCTCGACGAGCCCACGTCCGCGCTCGACCCGCACGCGGAGCTGCAGGTGCAGGCCGCGCTCGACCGCGCGCGCGCCGGCCGCACCACGCTGCTCGTGTCGCACAGGTCAGCGTCAGTCGGCGGCGGCAGCGGCAGCAGGCGGCGTGCGGGCCGGCAGTAGCGCGCTTGTCATCCGTGTCATTTGTTGTTTTGCAGATTATCAACTATAGTCAACGCAGACCGTATCGTTTGCATGGACAAAGGAGCTATTGTGGAGCAGGGCACACATGACGAGCTTGTGGCTAAAAAGGGTTAGAAATTCTGTTTTTGAAATGATTGTAAATATTGGTAATATATAATATATATAGGGCACGACGTAGTAACGGCTAGAGAGGCCATATGGTAGCCTCTTATACCGACTGACGCATGTGATCACCGGGCACAGGTGCTTTGGAGTTTACCTGCATCGGATCCAGAAAGAGCCAACGTCCGAGTGCACTCACTTTGATACGAGCGAGAATTCGGGGCCGAACGCGCTCACTGGGTGCCCGGCGTGGGAGATGTCAAGGCGGGTCCTAGTCCTAGTTCTTTCACTCGCCACCTTGCTCACGACGATGGTATAATGTGCGAGCGCTTGTCCTGCCACCATCTCCTTCGGCGAGCAAGTAACAAAAGATTATAATGCGGGTTCTATCACCGCTCAGTGCAAATATTTGTATGCATGAATATGGCTATTTGCACTGGTCGTGCCTCGGAGAACACGTTAAGCCGTCGTCAGCCCCGGTTGCAATACGAAGATGTATGGCGACTGTATAATTATATATTTATATTTTCACCATTCACAGAATGATGAAAATATATACTAGTAGTCACTTATCTGATTCCATTATTACAGGTTACTACCATAGACTCCTAACAACTGTAGATCGCGATAAAGAAAAGATGAAAGCACCTCAAGAAATATCAATACCTTTAGAGGAAACGCAAGAACAACGAAATGACACAGGTATCTACTTACGTACAACAAGTGGAATCCATACCTTTATGACAAATTATATCGGACAGAAGTAATTCCTTCTGAGCGATATAATTTGTTATACTTACTTGAGAAAACATTCGTTGGGAGTTCGGTGTTTGGACATGCAATTTTCCAAGCACTCAACCGTCTTAAGCTGAAGCGTTTTACACAATACCTACTTCCATACTCACGTTTAAATTTTCGCGTTGCATGATTTTGTCTATTTTTTCCAAAATTGATAGATGTTTGCAAAATAGGGCAGATCTGTTGGCATGTGTGAATTTTTGAACAAAGAGGCAATACCGAAGAAAGCCGAATGGATATTAATTTTAAAATGTAAATTAAATTTTGATTTTTTCCCCTATAAATGTGGTGTAGGCTTTTCTATAATTTTGATGTTGGGAGATAAAGTATTAAATTTAGAAATGGTCTTAATGGTGTTACTGTATTTTACAGAGTGTAAGGATGGGCACACATCCCTAGCGTCCCACTCCTCCGGTACACCGGTGACTTCTGCAGGCGCTGGCCCTCGCAAACAGTACGACGATCAGGTAAGTTCTATCATACTGATAGGCGTTATGGAAAATGCAATAAACGAATTGTGGTTAATATGGCAAATAAACAGCAGAGCTCCGGCTCCAAAGTGTGACCTTTGCTGATTGCTCCGTCCCGGCGCCACGGCGCGTGGCGTTCAACAACGTGTAACCACAATCATTATTATTTAAATTATTCAGCACTGGAAGCGCCTTTACTACTTGCGACTATTATTTAGATATCTAGTCGGTACTCTAGTTTATAGACTAAATAAACAATGATTAATGAACCGAAAAATTTATTAACGGGGGTTAGTATTATACATTGATTAATCAATTTTATAGGATAGCGGCGAAGTGTCCAACTGGCAGATATTGAGACTCAATGCGCCGGAGTGGGCGCACATCGCCGTGGGCTCCGTGGCGGCTTTCACTCAAGGGTCTTGCGTCGCACTTTTAGGCGTCATATTTGGTTTTATCAGTGCGGTAAGTACATAGCTCATGGTCTGTGAGCGCAACTTTGTGAAGGGCGTGCGTATTAGGACGAACATACGTGTATAAACATCCCGACTCCCTTGTAATCCCTTGACATTCTATTATAGATTGATTGTATGGACGCTAAATATGTATTCTGGTACAGCATGAACTTATCAACTACCAATTTTTTCAGCACAGAATATAGCCGGTGTAGGCTGAATGTACCTACCGCTATAATAAATAAGGAAAATCAATCAGTACCTAATACTTTTTCAGATATTTGTTCTCGAAGACCACGCACAGATATTATATTTAGCGGATTTGTACGCGGGCCTGTTCCTGGTGATAGCGGCTCTGGCAGGAGCGTGCATGTGGCTGCAGAGCTTCACGTTCACGATGGCTGGCCTCAAGATGACCTCGCGATTGCGGATACAGTATTTTACAGCTCTATTGAGACAGGTAAGGTGATACTCTGTAGACTGAATGGTTATTTATCTGCGTCACGAATTTTAGGTACATAATTGTAAAGTGGCGTGACTGTACATTGGAGATATTTATAAAAATTACCTTGTTTTATGTTAAATTAACGATATGAGCACGTATTGAACACGATTTTATTAAATCATATCGGTTTGCCTGTTTAACCGAGGTGAATTTGACGTTTTGGTTAGAAAAGGCTCGGCTAAACTTATAATGCTTTATTTGATTTATCAAAAGTCGTGACAACCGACAATTACGAGGCCGACGCCGCAGTGTTAGCTAGTTTAACATTACTCATTCTAAACATTTCTTGATCGCAAACTTGGACTAGTTCCAGTCTCTCTATTGTTAATGACGACCGCCGTACATCTGTAATAGGTACTCACACACTTTCTTCTCTTTCACAAACCAGCACATTCCTTTGCATCAACACAAACAGTGTTTACTTGAACTTGTAGTACCTGTGCATGTTTATGAGTACAACTGGAGATATGATACGATCGCGGTATTTTATACATCTGACCCCTATTCTCCTTTTTTTCAGGAAATGGGATTCTACGACAAAGAAGGTAACACAGTGGGCGCGCTGTGCTCGCGGCTGAGCGGCGACGCGGCCGACGTGCAGCTCGCCACCGGGCGGAAGGTGGGCATCTTGCTGCAGGGGGTCAGCTCCGTGTTCGTGGGCGTCTGCATCAGCTTGTACTACGACTGGAGGCTGGCTCTGGTCGCCACTGCGTTCGTTCCTCTAGTGAGTACAGTTCACTGTTTGTCCGTACGTATTAACGTACGTAATACAGAAATTCATATAATTTTGATTACACTCTTTAGCTGGTGGGCAGTACGTGGTTAGAGAACCGAATGTCTCAAAAATCACAAATACAAGAAAGAAATGCCTTGGAAGCCGCCACCGGCGTGGCGACAGAAGCGATCCTCGGCGTCAGAACGGTGCAAAGTCTGAGTAAGCTCATACAAAATAACATTGTTAAAATGTATTGTTACTTAACAACGTACCTAGGAACATAAAGTTGTTCCCCAGATCCCACGCTATCCTGGAGCAGCACATGAGTACAATTGTAATATCATAGCCGTTACCAATCATTATTTTTATATTCGTACAGACATAACGTGCGCAAGAAATAAAGTTATTATCCAATTTTTGCAATTGTTCTGAAGTGGGGTAGAGTTATACTCGGAGTTCATTTTTATAAGTAGAGATATTAATGGGGTGGTAGACAAGCAACCTCCTCGTTGCCTCGCGCCCTGCACATCGCACCGCTATCGTCACCCAGTTTTCTGGTTCTGTTCTTTCTCTCTTCTCTAGACGCGGATGGTAGGGGGGTAAGAGTGGGGAGCAGCTAGAGGCTGGTAGGTTCTCTTCTCCGGAGACGAACCCACTCTCAGAATTTAATTGGATGTCGAAGGCCATTCATCACTACAGATGGCACATGGCATGTACACGGGATATATTATTTATTCTTATTTTTTATTTAAAATGAAATATCTTATTTTATTATTTATATCACATATATATTTTATAATTGCAGGCATAGAGACAATTTTCGTGAATAAATTCCACGAGTTGTTAAATGAGGCCTGCGCCGCTGTCGGCGTCACTCTGTGCTGGCGAGGTCTGGCGATGGGCATCGCACTCTATATGTCGATTTCGTCTTGTTGTTGCACCTTCATCTACGGCACCACCATGATAGCTAGCGGAACGCTAGAATATAAAGTCATTATATTGTAAGTGTACCTATATAAAATATACAAAGTTATTATACACATTTCACGTGATCTATTGGTTGCAGTCGTACAATTTGGTGCCTTGGAGAATTGAATTGTAGTTGTGTGAGTGAGTGGTGAGGGTAGCTGGCGACACCAACACTAAGCGTCCGCGTCGACGCAACGACCAGTACCTACGGGTATTCAAACTATCATCACCACTTCCTCGAATTTAGAGCTCTAATAGCAATCTAATAGTAAAAATAAGTATATTTTTAACAAATAAATTAAACCGACTTCTAGAACAAAAATGCACTGAATAATAAAAATACTTTTAATCATTACCAGAATCGATGGGTACAATCATGGCACTATGTACGGATATTTTTATATGAGCAAATATAAAACATACGAATTGAGAACGTTTTAGAATTCGCTTTATAAGAGAGGATAGCCATAGCACGTCTTGCTTTACTTTTTTTTACTTTTTACGAAGTTTTACTTTTATACCTTAGCTGTACGAAAATGAAAACATCACCAGGGTCACCGAATCCATCATCTTCTCAGCCTACATATTGGGTCAGTCACTGGTGTACTCGTCGAGCTCCAATAAAGTCAACAGATCCACTGCGAGAATATTATCACTTATCAAGAGGACACCCTCGGCTAAGGCGCACACCGATGTCCAGGATGACGAACATTGGGTAAGGAAGGCAGGCGAGGTGCGGGGGTCACGGAGGACATTGACCCCCTCACCCCACCAAATTCTATAGGTAAATACACCAAATTCAAAAAGCCGAGGCCGATGGCTCAACCTGCTCGTCGAGGCACGGAGATACCGGAGCAGTGCATACAGAGATATTAATGCGTTCTTCAATACATTGATTTACAATTGTATACCATATCAATGATTCTATTCAAATATTTGCACTGGGTGGGAATCGAACCCGCGCCTCCTGCGTAGCACTCGATTAAATCCTAATTTGATAATTCATACCTGTTGACAACTTTATTTATTTGAGAATGCAAATATTTCGCTGCGATAGATCTATACATTCGATGACAAATATAAATTTGATGGTAAAAACATTATTCCCATTATTTTGAGCGCTGACGAGACGCTGTGAAATATTGGAGTAATGGGATGTCGCTATGTTTATATGGACTTGCTTTTAATTCTCAGCCCGCGACTGGAAACTTCAACTTGGACGATGTAAAATTCACATACCCGACACGAGGGAATCAGGTGTTAGCAGGGGTAGACCTTACCGTGGCCGCTGGGCAGACGGTGGCGCTGGTGGGCCCGTCCGGGTGCGGCAAGTCGACCATATTGCAACTGATGCAGAGATTCTACGACCCCGACTCTGGGACCATTGTAAGTCGAGGTGCATCTTATTATGTTTATTCCACGTGGTCCAAGGTGAGCAAGCTAGGAGACTACATCAGAACACACGCGCTCAGCCTATGAGTATCCGCCTGGTCGACGTCACTCCACGAGGGGACCGAAAACCCTCGACTCACACAACTTCAAGGCTCGCGGTGCCGACTGATTTATGTGTTAGCGTCATTATCTAAATAAGACTGAATCTGGTGTAGGCGCTGGACCCCCGCGCACTTTCGGAGCGCGCCGTACGATTAAGTTCTAGTTTGCGAGTTAATGACATCACTGTGAGTGGTTACACATCTTCCCAATAGAAAATACTACATCGAAACGGGTTCATCCGTTCGGGAGCTACAAGCACACACACAGTATTTGTACCACCCCGTCGTTTTTTCGTCGGGGGTTAAAAAGGTTGGACGTACTGAGGGAAGGTGTTTGTGTGCGCCTTGTGTGAGTATCTAGATATGTCATACGTGTTATTATTCACTATGCATTTTTGAGGTAGAGGCTGCTGTCAATGAGCTATAGAACAATAGGTGCACTGGCCACGATACAGAATTACTACCGAGCTCTTAATAGTTAGTAGGAGAAGCGAGGGTGCAAACTTATAGTTAAGTACTCGAGCTACGTCTATTGTAACAGTTTTAATGGGCTTCCTGACGCTCCTATAATTTTTCCGTTTTTAGTTCTAAGGGAAGCGTTACATAACATTTTAATAATATACAAAAATAATAAGTAGTACCTACTTATTAAAATGTTATGTAACGCTAACATTTTAATAAATAGGTACATACGGTATATTTTGGTCTTAATTAGCCATAATTTTATTTTTTACTTTCTCGCGGTACTTAGGAACAACACAGGTATTATTTCACAAAACCAGATATTATTTTCCAGTATAAAATTTACAAGTACAAGAGCATAATAAACTTTCCGCCTACATTAAAATCTCCGCAGCGCCTCGACGGGCGCGACGCGGTGCGCGCGCTGAGCGCGGCGCGGCTGCGCGGTGCGCTGGGCGTGGTGCAGCAGGAGCCGGCGCTGTTCGACCGCTCGCTGGCCGACAACGTGGCGTACGGCGACAACGGGCGGCGCGTGCCGCTGAGCGAGGTGGTCGCCGCCTGCCAGACCGCCAACATCCACGCGTTCATCTCCTCCCTGCCCGACGTACGTACCGCCCGGCGCTCGGCTCGGCTCGGCTCGCCCGGTGACTGTACTGGTGTTCTTCCTACCTTCTGTCGCAGGGCTACGCCACGCGCCTGGGCGCGGGCGGCGCGCAGCTGTCGGGCGGCCAGAAGCAGCGCGTGTGCATCGCGCGCGCGCTCGTGCGCGCCCCGCGCCTGCTGCTGCTCGACGAGGCCACCTCCGCGCTCGACGCCGCCAGCGAGCGGGTGAGCGCCGTCTGCGTCAGTAGACTCGTGCCTCGTACCACTGGTGACTGTACTCACACGTTGCACTGACTCTCACAGGTCGTGTCCGAGGCGCTGGACAGGGCGGCCGAGGGGCGCACCTGCGTCACGATAGCGCACCGCCTCTCCACCATTGAACGCGCGGACGTTATCTTCGTCTTACGAGAAGGTACGACATTAATAGGAGATATTATTCGACTCACTCAAACGCTAATTATTACTTATTCCTTCCGCAGGAAGAGTTGTGGAACGAGGAAGCCACGCGGATCTCTTGAAGATGCGAGGACTGTACTACAGAATGCATAAAGAACAACATTTCGAATAAAGTAGATGTTGCTTGCTAGCTCTTGAAACATTTACTGAGATGCTGAAATGGTACTAACTAGGTATAATGTTGTGATTTGCCTCAAGCATGTTTTCAACTTGCCCTGTACCTATGGTGCGGTTCCAATAGGGCAAATTAATTGTATCGCCTGTGTCTAACCTACTTTCTGTATAAGTACATCAACTTGGACCACTACGTAACGTAAGGCACGTTAGGTCGTTGACCCTGCTCGTTGATAGCCGACTCTCCTCTGACTCTGACGCGCGGGGCAGGCGGTCAATCGCCGCCGTCAACAACACTCACATAAAGGCCACAAAATAATAATATTATAATTTCATTCAAGTTTCTCTCTCAGTCCGTATATCTTGTAAGTGGCAGGACAGGAGGCTGGAGCAGACGTAAGCGATCCCTCAAGGGCGAATGATGGAGGAACGCATTGGACACCGCCGCCGTCGTGAACGGTGATCAAATATATGTATAAGTAGGATCAGTAGTGGAAATATTACTTAGCATTATAATAGTACCTGTAGGCGGCGCAATAGTTATTGGATTTCTACCTCTTCCTTAGTAAGTAGTAGGTACAAACCTTTACGTAAAATAACAATAATTATTGTAAATACTTTGTGTCACTTGTCACCCCTTGATGGAACATGAAATAAAGTGGTTCGCTTTAAATTTTATTGTATTTATTAATAATAATAACTGAAAATACATCAAGTCTACTCACATTATGATGACTAGCTATTGCCCACGGCTCCACCTGCGTAGATGTTGGTTATCGCACAGTGCAATAGCCTAAGTTACTCAGGGTGAATATAACTTTCCAATTGCGAATGATTTTTGTAGTTTATTCATTACAAACATAATACACACACATTTTTACAAATGTACACAAATTTTTCCCCAATTATGTAGACAAATAAAAGGAAATGAAACAAACAAGTTTATACTTAACGCACTAAGCATAAAACAGTAAATAGTAAAATCCACAACTATATAGTTTAATTGAATAAAGATGAACATAAACTAAACAAAATAAATAAATGTAGGTACCTACAGCCTACAGTAGGTGCCAAGTGCGTGTAAAACATTCCCTTCCACTCGCCGAACATCAGTGTGCTGTTCTCTACTGTGTTGTTTGTTATCTGATTTTTATATTAATATGAACACTTTTATCACATTTTTTTAAATAATATTATTAAGCAAAAGTAGGTACCTTCTAATACTTCCAGCATAGCTCAATGGCGGCCAAAGGCCTGCGATAGGAGTCGCTAGTGCAATGGCCAATTGAGTATTATTTATTTTTATTTCTTTGTTTATTTACTTATTTATTTATGCTCCATGCACATAATTATGTACACAGCTGGATTTTTGTATATCAATGACACAGGTGGACCTAATGGCTCAGGCATTAGCTACCAGTCAACCTTAGGTATACGTGGTGCAGAGAATAACAAAGTGGGAGCATCGTGAAAGGTAACCACCGCTATACACTAGGTAATAAAATAATATAATCTGTAAAGTAACTATTCCTACCAACATCTTAATTAATACTAAGACTCGTATACGCCAACAAGCGTTACATAATTAAGTACTACATAGTATAAAACAAAGTCGCTTTCCCTGTCCCTGTATCCCTATGTATGCTTAAATCTTTAAAACTACGCAACTGATTTTGACGCAGTTTGTTTTAATAGATAGAGTGATTGAAGAGTAAGGTTTATATGTATAACATCATGTTACAACCAACTGGTGCGGAGCAGAAGTGAAAATGTTGCAAAAACTAGTACTATATAAATAAAATATGCATTTATGACCAGTTAATATATTACCCTCGGCGCACAGGCCGGTACAACCTGCGTAGGAACGGGTAAGTACGGGACCTACTGGTAGCTCCTACGTTCCAATCGTATTTGGAAACCATCGACGTCTTTCATCATGATGTCAAACTTGAGTCGCAGCGGGCGCTGTGCGGAGCAGGCGTCGCCGGCGGGCAGGAGCTTGTAGCGGCGCGCGACGGTCGACAGGACCGTCTTCATGGAGGTCATGGCAAACTGGTAGCCTGCGGGGGGGTCGGCACATGTGGCAAACGGTCGTGTATTCTATGATCGCGCTAATTTATGGCGCAAACTTAATCGCTATTATTTTTCAATGCAAATTATCTATCCATTTTTTAAAATCAATCAATTCTCCACAAATTTTATTAACTGTTTTCTTGTCTAAACAAATACCAGGTATAACATTTTAAATGCGAAAGTAACTTGGTCTGTCTGTCTGTCTGTCTGGCACGCTTTCACTCACATAAAGCACTAAACCGATTTTGATGAAATTTGGAATCTATTATTTTCGTTTTAGTCCAACTAATTTTAAACATTTTAATGAATATTTTTTGGAGGTCTCTGAATACTTTAAACACTGTGAATTCACAGACACGGTGATGGTCAAGACGTGCATGTCTCACCAACGCAGTTCCTGGGCCCGTGACTGAAGGACATGAAGGCGGCGGCGTGGCGCGGCGGCGCGTCCAGGAAGCGCTCCGGACGGAACTGCTCCGCGTCGTCGCCCCAGTGGCGGGGGTTGCGGTTGATTGCCCACACGTTGATCATGACTCCGGAACCGGGAACTAGTTTTATTCCCGAAGCTGTAAACGATCAGCTGGCTTACTGCATGATATGTCGGTTGGTGATACACCCTGCTTCTCTTTAAATATTTTGAGTATTGCGTTGTGCGCTTAAAGACCATAACACTTGTATACCATTCAGTACTGATAGAACATTCCTAAGGTGTACATCGATCGTGTCGTCACTATGTTTCGGAAAACCGTTAAGTTCGACTTACGTAAAATAATTTCTTTTTCTATTTTCCTTGTGATAACTGGTACGGGAGTGTACAGCCTCAGCGTTTCCCGGACCACGGCGTCCAGATACTTAAGACGAGGGAGATCTACCAAAGTGATGGATCTGTCCGAGTCGCCAAACACGTCCCGCAACCTGATGGGGATATGGTTATACTTAGATGATCGTCTTGCAAATTCCTTGAAATTGGTTTAGATATGAAAAAGTGAATGCTCAAGGCGGGACATGATTGCTCTCACCATCTGAGCTTCCTTTCCAGTCTATCGATGACACGAATATCACTCATGGAAATGAAACCACTTACTTACGGATTCTATCGCGATATATTTGGTATTATTACTTTGTTGCGGGGCGATTAAGTATGGTGAAAAAAGGAGTTTCATTTCAATTACGTAGAGTATTAAGTTGCAAAAAAAGTATTAAGTTAAAATACGAGAATGCGGGTGCGCAGGCGCACATATTTATTGGCGGATACAGTTCCGAGTCTTACTCCTTAAATACTTTTTCTTGCACGTCAGGGTATCTTGCCAACATCAGAGCCACGAAGGACGAGCCCACTGCGGAGGTGTCGTTTCCGGCCATCATGATGACCATCAGCTCCTCCAGCACCTCCATGTCGGTGTAGCCGTCGTCCGCCCCTGACGATCTAATCAGCATTTCCAAAAATGTTCTCCTCCTGTCACTTGAACCATCTAAAACGACCCGTTCAGTAGGTACATTATACTCTCACTACACAGAGCGCTCGTCTCGCTAGACATACATCTTCAGCCACAGCCAATACTTACTTTTCTCAGTCTCAGCTTCATTAAATTCATTTTCTTTCATTTGTTTGCGTTTTTTCTTTATTAACTAAAACAGAGAAGACTTCGCTTAAATTATTCCTGTTAAAGCAATCCCCTAAGCGTCCTATTCTAAAATCAGTACACCAGTAGCAAAGAAAATGATTATATATCTACCTCCTTTGTGAAATCCCACAAATAATTCCTCCATGCCAACAGTTTCTTGTAAACAGGCAAATTATTATATAGGAGGTCGCAGTAGAGCCAGGGGGACAGGAGCCGCTTGGCGCAGTGCTTTAAGCCCTCGTCGAACGCCAGGAGGAACGGATGACCAGACTCTCTCTGGGCGTGCATTTCATACCCTAGTGTTGCTTCTGAAAATTAACCTTTTACCTATTATTTATTGTGTGCTTTAGCTTATAAGTATCCACCACGTTTAAATAACATTTGGTCTCAGTCACTTCGAATGGGAATAAGCCCGTTTTGGACTGTCCCCACGACCACGCTCTCGGCGCAGCACGCAGCTGCCTACTCTTTGACGCTGTTGAGGAGCGCGCCACATTTCCGCTGGTAAATACTATTAATAACTGGGAATGTTTTATTCCCCTGATTAACATTGTTGAAAATCACGATATTTTTGGTTATGTTGTTATTTTTTGTTTATGTGATGACTGAGTGAGTGGTAATTGAAAGTTTCTTAAATGTACCTATAAAAAGAGGTAGAGTCTGTAAGCTTGCGAAACTGTTGGAGTTAAGTAATTACTGAATCTACTGAACCGATTTTGAAAATATTCTCATCAATATTAAGTCACATTATCATCAAATTACCACGCTATTGGGGAGAATCAGCAGCGGAAACGGCATCAGCAATGCATACAGGCGGAGCTGCGGATATTTTGATGTCTCTCGATGCGTCGGTTTTAGTGTGAAGTTGGACAAAACCAAAGTCATGTATAACGAACATGTCGCGCCAAGTTCATTTGACGTCGAAGGAAGGCCAAACTTTGAGGATGTACGTCGTCATACAAATGTAACTCCAGCTGACAACTCGACTTTCATTGAATTGCCCCATATATACGAAAGGCCTAAGTGTGTTGCTTACCGGCGATGGCGTCCATCGTGTACGCGGTGAAGTACTTCCAGGCGGACACGACGCCGGAGCCCACCGCGCCGTCCAGCTGCTGCATCAGGATAGCGCTTTGTTTGGTGAATATCGAAAAGAAATGCTTCATGTCCTTCATTCCAAACGTTGCTATTAAAACTTTACGACGAGGCTTCCAGATCGGAACTGCAATAAAATAACGAACCTAATATCAAGAAACATGTACCTATATGCAACAGGGTCGACAGCGTGTAGTAGAGGTGGTGGTGGTGGCGGCACTCCCCACCCCCACGTTTGTACCCTCTCCATTCACTGAAGGCGAAAGTTGGGCAGGGCCCGTGCGGTTCTTACGTAGTTACTCTGTGCTGCATGTTCCCCGACCTATTGTTCTCCAAATATCTCTCTCCCTTTAAACAGTACATTCAAAATCTGGTTCCCAGCAGAAAAACATTTGGGCCACCTTCTGTCCCATGCGGTGTCGTACAAGGCGACTAAGCTATAGGGCTGTTAAACATCAGATAGATATATACAGCTCGGACTCAGCCTCAGATGCATGGCTCGAGTCACGGTCGGAATACGGCAATAGACTCACTTCCTATTACGTGGAACAGAATGCAATGGATGGCGGCTGAAACGTGGGTGCTCAAATAACCTGTTTACTCCGGGAGGTCCGGAAGCTATAGACATGAGCATTGTAATGTGTTCATATTACCTACCTACTTATTATGTACCTGTATTTATTAAATAATATTTATACTCATTCATACATTTTTTAGTTATAATGTTATTTTATCATACCTGGTGCAAATATAGATCCATTGCCAAAAAAGGTGGTCGCCATTTTCATCATATCGTCTTTTTCAAGAGATGTCTTCAAAACCACCTCGGCTGCTTGAGGGTCGGCTATAACTGTGGTAGGATTATGCAGGGTGTTAGGTCGACGCTCTCAAAGCCGAAGGCCCCTGCTAGTACCTACTCCGGGTATAATACACACACATTGCCATAAAAAGGTAACAATTTGGTAAAAAATACTTTATTGTTATTTCCTGTTCTTGACCGTTTATCTACCATTATTCACTCTCTATCGTATTAGTAAAGCAAAATGAAACAACAATTCATATAAAACTCTCATTAAGACGCTATGTGTATTTATGTTGTGATGTTGTTTTATAAAATTATTGTATCGGATCATGGAAAACAAATTTTATTATGTGTATCGGATCGTACCGGAGAACTTCCATGTGCCTCCGGCTTCGGGAGCCTTGTGCTAACATTCTGTATAGTTTATTACAAATCACCTCAGTAACGCATTTAGCTCTACAATATATTATGTACATACAACAATTTATTGATCTACTTGTAAACATTTAATTTTCAACTTTTACTCACTGCATTCTTATTATACGGGTGGAAGATTTAGATCTGACCTGGAGGGATGTTAATTTCATCCAAAGGAAAAATTGCCTTATTTTGATTAAAATCTAACACTGACCTCAAAAGACTTTCAAAAAGTGGCTTGCCACGACAGGTAATCGAACCGACTAAAGCCCAAGAAAATAACATTCTGTATTCTTATAATATTAATGGATAGGATCGATCAAAAGGTACAAATGGCTTTCACAAACAGAGTGAACGAAATGAAATCTCTAAAAAATCTTAACTTGTAAGTTCACACGAACAAACACAACAATATTACACACCCACACCCACACACAACTGACCTGTGTAAAAGTTAGTTCCCAACCACAGGGGGCACAAACCGTTTTCTCTCTTTATTGCATCACGCCCAAGTGCTTGGAAGGCTTTCATTCGATCTGAAATGGAAAATGTTTTCACAGTCTGTTGTAACCATGTCAATTAGGTGCTACTTACACACTCCAGTAACAGTCCGTACTAACCAGTACAACTGTCTTGAAAAATTACGTTTTCTTTAAAGGTATGCTGGCTGGTCATTGCGATGATGTCGTTTTAGTTAGTTATATGTGTAATACTTAAGTAAATAGTTTAAGCTCAGCTTCGTCTTCGTATTATATTGTACATCAAAAGGGATATATTATATTTAATAAAGTGAGAAGGGCGTATGTGATAGTGGTACAGAGCGAGTCGTTCAACCGTCGCAACAACTCGAACTCGACGCTAAGAGACTGGTTCAGTTCAGAGAATGCAAGGTGCTGGTAGAAAACGTTACACACAACTCCGGGACGAACCTCAGGCGCTGAAGAGCTGAGGATGCACTTACATAGACCTCAAAAGAGTAAAAAGTAACCTTGAAGAGCTCTTAGCTTAAAGACGAGGAGACTTAGGGAGCGACTCGAATGTATTTGTTTGGTAAGGACTGAGCTGACGTCGGCGAATGTTACGAAGACCATGGAAACGCTTGCAGACGTCGTTTTTTTGTTTGTGTGTGTGTGTGGTCAGCATAGAGCCCTGACCTTGACCACTGTAAACGCGATCGGGCCCAACCAAAATGGTTAGATAATATAATTTCCTTCACAACCAAATTGGCGAAATCGAAATTCTGTAGTAAGGCTACTCGGCCTTTTGTGAGGGCTCCAACCAATTACACGTAACGACTGCCATAGATGTTCGTATGACAACCGGGATCGACGGCTTAACGTGCTCTTCGAGGCACGACCAGACCAAAGCAAATAGCCATATTCATGGACACAAATATTTGCATTGAGCGGGGATCAAACCTGTGCCGTGCGTCAGTGACAAAATTAAGAGTCTTATTAGTGGTGGTTCTGAAAGTTAGGACTAGAAAATTATATTAACATGAAGAAATTCTAAAAGAACGTACATAACTCCGTTAGTCAATAGCAATACTCACTCTCATTACTCCCAAAGAATATGTAACTGTGTCCAAGGAACGGCAGGTAGGTGAGTCCAGGACGGAGCTGCCTCGCCAGCGCGTACACGGCTCTCTTCGTCCAGCGCTGCAGCGCGTACAGCGCCGCCACGCACAGGAGCAAACCCTCGAGCAGCATTCTCCGGCGTGGCTCCGGGTGGAGTCTTCTTTGGAACCTTTGTTTTTCGAGTATTTATTACGTCAATAATTTAATTGCCTCAGAAATAATGGCGATCACGTTGCCGCTATTAGGTATTGTTGCCTTCGGTAATAATATCAGGAAGCGGTCAAGGCAGTTCGCTTAACATTATATATACTTTGTTGTACAATTGATTTTGTAAATAAAACAAATAATCAGAAAATAAAAATCTTGACTTCGGCTGAAAAGATCGAATCAAGGTCAATAGCAGGCGGTATCCATTTGGCAATTCGCCTTTCATTTCAACCACACTCTCCTTTTCCCTCAACCTTAGAAGGGACTTTGCCTCACTGTGTGTACAATGGTTTGTGTTCAGGAGGATTGTTGGATATGATGCCCACGCCTGCTTCTTGTGCTTGCTTTGGCGTGTACGAGTACTTCATCCTCACATATAACGACCGGAAACGGTGCGCACTGCGCACTGTGCGGTTTGAAAGGGGCCTCGTCCGACTCGTCCCGCGCAAGCTCAAGCTGTGAAATAAACTCCCGCCGCGGTTTTTCCAAGTAACTACAATATGGGGGTCTTCAATAAGGGCATTAGAAGGATTCTACAGGGCAGGCAGCACGAGTGCAACGCCCCTGGTATGCTTGATACCGTATAAATAAAAAACCCTGCCCTTCCTATTTGTCTTTCTTCTCTACTCCATTATGTCCATGCGATGATCGTCTAAAAATTAGACATCCTTTTTCCTTGTAACGGAATAAGAAGGTATAATTTAGACTCACAAATGATGTAGTAAAAAGGAAAATAAAGATTTGTTTTTAACGTAAATATGGCGTAACGGCGATAAATACAATAATTTTGATAAGGATTATGATGTCGGGCTTCACGCACACACGGGTTCACACTTCTCTCTGTCTATCCCTATGTATGCTTAGATCTTTAAAATTACACTACGATTTTGATGCAGTTTTAAATGGATAGAGTGGGGTGATTGGGATATCGTGATCCCACACCCGGGGGGCCTTTTGGTACCTCACCTCAGGAATTGATGGTCGATGGTTTTCATCGGTTCTCGTCCAACATAACTCCCCCCCCCCCCCCTCCCCCCCGCGTCTGACAGATGCAGCGGAGTATCCATGCCTGTCGTCCCTCAGAAGCAGTTCACCAGATTCGCAATTTACCAGATTCGTAATGTCGTCATATTGCATATTGCTTTAACAATTCCATTGCGGAACCCCAAACGAGATAGGTATCTTAACAAAAATTATTCCTCGTTATGACATTAGACACGGGTGTAAATCGCACGCTTTGGAAAAACAATTAAAGTTTAAGGTCACGTCGTCTAATAGCGCCGAAGTGTGATTGCTCCTCACAATTAATTCTGCTGCGACTCGGTCCGGGAGTATGCGCGCGTGTGGCTCTGTGTTTCAACATCAATCAATCATTTAATTAGCCTCCTGCAGTCCGCTGCTGGACGCGGGCATCTCGTTCGCCCTGTCACTAGCACTATCACTATCACTAGCGCTGCCTAGTACAAAACAAAGTCGCTTCTCTTCGTCTGTCTGTCCGTCTGTCCCTACGTATACTTAAATATTTAAAAGTACGCAACAGATTTTGATGCAGTTTTTTTAATAGAGAGTGATTCAAAGGAAAGGTTTTATGTAAGTACCTAATAATACTTGTACAGGAACACTGATCTTTTCTTTCTTCCTCTTGATTAAATTTGTAGCGTGATGTCTGATATATTAACACATTAACACATTGCTTGTATCGTTCCATCCCGAGCAAGCGAGGGATTCTAATGTAGACTCCTGAGCGTAGTGAGGAATTCAAATGTACTACGGGATGCAAATATTTTTCTCTCGTGTGGCACACATTACTTTTCACTTCAGCAGCGAGTATAATAAGTATTAATTAGAAGATAAAACAATGCACAGGAATAGACAGATATTACGTTCATATTTATTACTAGCTGATGTCCGCGGCTCACCAAACACACCATATTTGTCCTTTCCTAAGGTCTAGTCTACCCTTTTATCAAAATCGGTTCAGTGGTGTAGGCGTTAAAGCGTAACAGACAGAGTTACTTTCACTTTTATAACATTAGTAATTAGTATAAGGACTGTGAGTACCTAATATATAACGCGTAATATCGCACGACCGCGTACGCAAACGTTTTACCGTCTCTACCACTCTTCCTGAGCTCTTCCAATTGATCCCACCCACACCTTTCCTACACAGGATAACACGTGTCCCACCCGCGTACGGTGCAGAATTACAATAGTAGTGTAGTAAATTATAATTTACATCAAGAACCAAGCGGTTCAGTGTCTTACCTCTGCCGCACCATTAAGTCTTGGTATTCCTGACCAGCGCACGTGTTTCCTTCTTCCAACAGTCCCGAGTCCTTTAAGAGGGGCTTAAAAAGTATCTTATGAGGCCGTCGAGCCAAGCGCCACCATTGTAATATTGTACGTGTTTGTAATGGTGACCCTCTTTCCTGAGACTGCCTCAAGCTTAACATCAGGCGAAGTGAAGTCAAATTGGCGTGCCATAAAAAAAATAAACGTCCATAGGCCACGGTAACCACTCGCTATCATGGCGCATTTACATTAATTCGGTTAGACCGTATTCGGCTGCAGGCCGTATTCGGTCACCGACTAATATAAACAGGTATTCGTTTGGCCGTATTCGCTTTGGCCGTATTCGGTTCGGCCCGTCGCCCGCCGCCCGCAGCCCTTGCTTGCAACCTGACTGTTCAATATACAATAGCCGCATCAATCAAGTCGCCGAATTCGGTTAACCGACCAATGTAAACAATTCAATGTTGGTAAGCGTTTCAGTTAAACCGAATGCGGCCGCCGCCTTCGGTGACCGACTTCAAACCGACCTAATGTAAATGAGCCATCAGGTGGGTCCGTGTGCAGACTTGTCTGCCACTAAGTGGTATAAAAAAATTTTCAGATTTCAGGTAGGTCATGTTTAGAGTACCTACTACAGGTACTGGTATGCTGTATTTCGTTACGTACACCTGAACATATAGCCCTGTACAGTCTGTAAACAATGTATGTAGCTGTAAACAGTGTAAACAATGATGACAAAGACAATGCCGACATCTATTTCACATTTCACAAATGACAAATTAATCTTTGACAAATATTATGTCGACGTAGGAAAGCATACTTATTTGCTGTTGGTAGACAAAATACCTGAAGTGACTTTTTACGCTACTACCATTAAGTAGAATCAGAAAACAGTCGCACCGAATTACCCGGGTCCTGTGTCTCTACGATGAAACCTATTAATGGGTACCGAAACCAAATAATAGTATTATATAAATAAGGTTTTCGGTTTGCCTAATTTTATTTTATATTATTACTAGCCACCCGCCCCGGCTTCGCACGGGTGCAATGCTGATAAGTACTAAATACACTCTAACTTTGAACGTTGTTATGAATTATAGTTCGCAAAACTAATAAAACGCTTTTAAAATTGATTTAATTGAAAATACTAAAAATAAAACTGTAGTAGTGAACTTAAAAAATGATATTATTGAACAAAAAACTTGAGCGATTTTTAACTATTTATTTTATTTTCACAACACTTTTTTAACTGAAATACCTCACCTAAAAAAATACGATTTTTGATAATAATCTCCCTAATAATAAATTGTTCTAATTCTAAATTTTAACCAAGAAATTAATAGAAAAATCTGACCCATACGTTATGGTTTTATTTAATCTAAGCTAATGGTACTTATGGCAGTCATGAATATGCTGGACGTGATTACATAAAGGAAGTTGAATTTTACGAAGAAATTATAGCATAACATATAGAAATCACGTACGCTGCCATAACAACAAATATGCAACTCGGCAGAAGCCACATGACGTGCGATACCCCGCCCCGAAATAGTAGGTATATAAGATCAATCTAAATAAATAATATATAAGTAGGAAGTAGGAATAAACAAGTAAACCATCTGAGGTATAACTATTATTTCCACCTCCGTAATATACTTATATTTACTATAAGTGCGATTTAAAAATTAACCTTAGTATAGACTATCATTTATATTTTAAAAATATCATACAATTATTTGTCGTAACTTACTTATAATTATTATTACTGATACGTTGTCGCGCTGAAAAGCACATTTTTATTAAGTAATATTTTTCTAATAAATGCGTCCGATCGTTACTAAATTCAAAGTGCTAAGGGAAAATGGAACCACGACCTCCAACGCCCTATTTGTAGGCACGCTGCGCCCGCCGCCATGGCCGCGCCGGTACCGCCGCAAATGCTACGTCCCGCAATTTTTTAATCTGTAATATCTTCCAAAATATTCATTTAAATCATTATGCTGTAAAAGGCCATATAGATCTATATTAAATCAACAATGTATTTAAAGTTTCTAATTGTATAAGGATGAATGCTGTATTGGTTAAAATCGCTACGAAAGTTAGCCATTATTTGTCGTAAAAAGTAAATTACAATAAAATGTTATTGTGGGATATCCATAAGAGATAGACATATACCATCGCGGACTTTTCTGTAGACCTTTTCAATGTGTACAATATTTAGTAAATTATTTTGATAAATCTCGTAGGGTTCAGCCTGCGTTTGCAATGCCTATAAAAATGAAATTATTTACATCACATTAGAAACCTCAAGAATAACAGTATTTCTCCAGTATTTAATGAATGTTATTATACATATAAACCTTCCTCTTGAACCAATCTAACTATTAAAAAAAACCGCATCAAAATCCGTAGCGTACTTTTAAAGATTTAAGCGTACAAAGGCAAAGAGACGTAGGGACAGAGATCGAGACTTAGTTTTCTACACTAATATTATAAAGAGGAAAGATTTGTACCTATTTTTGTATGTTTGTATGTTTGTTATGAATAGGCTCAAAAAGTACTGGGCCGATTTAAAAAATTATTTCACCAATAGAATGCTACATTCTTCCAATTTGACATAGGCTACATTTCATTTGAAAAAAATTAGGTATCCTTGGTAAAATTTGAACAATGTAACCGAAGGTGTAGAAAAATGAGTCTTAAAATGTCTTTCGTCGAATGCGCTGCCGAAACTATTAGCGATAGAACAAAATAATGTACAACAATATTGAAGAACATCATAATGTCTACAAAAAACTCCGCGGTAGCATATGTCCAACTATTGTAGTTATGTATGATTTTAGATTGACATGGTCATTTACGAATTCATTATTAAATCGATCGGGATATTTACCATGTTTGTTGATTTCTTCGCGTAACCGATATTTCGGCGCTGTTGCAAGCGCCATGATCACGGTGTACTGATGACCGCCGAGCTAGTTGTTATTGAGGCCAACCGTATCGGTCTACCCTCTTTCTTACTCGTTTACTACGCGCGTCGCCGCTACCACTGTCCGCTTTCTCGCATTGCACTCGATCACGACACACAACACTCACTGTATCGGCTCGCACGGGTTTTGGAGATGGCGTTTGTTTGGGTTTTGTGAACTTACGAATCACCGGGTGCCAGACACTCGCCAGTTGAAAACCATCTTCCCGGTTGAAGTTTTTGTGCTTTTTTATTTCAATAGCCTCCTTCACCATTCTGGGTATATAGTGGCGTTCAGTCGACAGAATCTGTGGGTTATGCAACTCAATCCAGTGATTCGTCCCTTCCTCCAATAGATGTTGTGCGATAGCCGATTTCTGTGGCTCGTTGTTTTTGACCGCCCTGATATGCTCCTTAATCCGGCTTGACACTGTCCGTTTGGTCTGGCCTATGTAGGAGCTCCCACAGCTGCAGTCAACCTTGTAAACACCTGGATGTTCCAGTGGGAACCTGTCTTTGGGTGTGCGTAGGTACTGTGACAGCTTTTTGAAAGGAGTGAAGATAGTTTTTACTGCGAATTTGTTTAAAATATTTGCAACCTTATCTGTCACTCCCTTCACGTATGGTAAATACGCAGGTTGTCTTTCCACCTTATAATCCAGGCGTTTAGGTGATGGCGTGCTTCTCGGTGGTATGATCCGCTCCTTGTAACCGTTTCTCCGCAGGACGCCCCTTAAATGTGCAATTTCAGTACTTAAGTGTTCCTTGTCGCATAGACTATATGCGCGGTTAGTAAGTGACGTCACTACAGAGTTCAGCTGACGCGGATGGTGATGCGAGTCAGCGTGCAAGTATCGGTCAGTGTGAGTGGGCTTTCTATACACCGTATGCCCCAGAGAACCATCTTCTCGAACCTCAACCTTCACATCCAGAAACGCCAACGTTCTTTCCCTTTCCATCTCATAGGTGAACCGGATCTTCCCGTGAATGCTGTTGAGATGTGCCAGGTACTCCTTTACAACACTCTCGTCACCCTCCAGTATACAAAACACGTCATCCACGTACCTTTTCCATAGTTTAACCTCCCGAGGGGCAGTGGCAATTGCACGGCTTTCAAAGTGTTCCATCCAAATGTTGGCTACTACTGGAGCCACTGGACTGCCCATCGCCACACCGTCTATTTGAAGGTAGTATTCGCCCTGGTATACGAAGTAATTCGTGACTATGCAGTGCTGCACAAGGTCGGCATATTCCATAGGGATGTTGTTATCCCGGATAACACCTCTGATGACGTCCATGCAATCCGCTACAGGCACATTTGTAAACAGTGATTCTACGTCGAAACTGACCATCACTTCATTGTCCTTCACATTGTTTGCACGTAGAATTTCGATGAAATGACGGGAGTCTTTTACAAAGGATCTTGATTTTCCTATCACTGTCTGCAGTACATCCGCCACATGTCTTGCCAGATGGTACGTGGGTGAGTCAATTTGACTCACGATTGGACGTAACGGAACGTTTTTCTTGTGAATCTTAGGCAATCCATACAGTCTGGGAGGCTGACAAGTTCGTGGTCTCAATAGGTATGCGGTCATGTCAACGCCAATTGCGTCTCTGCATTTCTCGATCAGGGTCAGTGTGCTACGATTCGTCCTAGCCGTCGGGTTATACGTCACTTTTTTGTAGGTATTGACGTCACTCAATAAATCTCGAACTTTCTGATCGTAATCGGTGACATTCATGACCACTGTCGCATTTCCTTTGTCGGCTTTCAATACCAGAACGCTCTTATCATCTCGGAGATCCCGTAATGCGGCAAGTTCGGTGGCTGATATGTTCGGCGGTGGTGGTTTCGAATGACGTAAGGTAATAGCGACGTCTTGCCTCAATACCTCCGCCTCAGCAGCCGGAATTTTATTTTGTCGCACTACTTCCTCCACTGTTCCGATTATTTTATCGTAAGGGACATGGTTCGGAGCTGGAGCGAAATTCAACCCTTTCTCTAACACACCCAACGCCGTTCCCGTTAACACTTTGTGAGACAGATTGACCACTGTACCTTTGTTCCCTGTGTTATCACAGTCGAGGGTAGCTGGTTTTTGTTTTTCAATAAGTGTGTTAAATTTTTTTTGCTGTTGTTTCAAAGCACTCAATTCTCGCGAACGTTGTGCTTGTAAGTACGTAATACGATCACACTTATCGAAATCACTCTGTGTTAACACTGCACTGCACCGCTGATGTACCCGATACAAGTCACACTGAGTTTTATCTAGACGGTATCTGGTGTTACTGATCGACTTGCGCAATAACTTTACACTCGCGTTTCGAAGAATACGCGCGGAACCGTGAATATCGTTGCGAGGTTTTATTTTACAGCAAACGAAGCGAAGAAATCAACAAACATGGTAAATATCCCGATCGATTTAATAATGAATATTGTAGTTATGTCACTACAACAACATTTTTCATTTTAAACATTAATGAAAATGCTAACCAAATTCAAACCATGCTATTTATGTGTTTATATTAATCCTTATCCAAATAAATTATTTTATGGTCAAGACCATTTAACTACCTATAAAATAGTTTTTAAATTATTTAAATTGAACTTTCCATTCCAAAGATATTACGAATTAAAAAATTGTGTTTTATATCCAAATTTCCAAAAATAAATAATTGTCTACCCCGTGCGAAGCCGGGACGGACCCAGTCCAACTTAGAACTTCGATATCGTCATGGTCATCAGACCATTGGTTGTGGAGATCAGATGGCAGTCGCTTCACGGAAAATATAGAAGTGCAGCCGCATCCCAGTTAGACTGGAAAGCCGACCCCAACTGAGTTGGGAATAGGTTCAGAGAATGATAATTATAATAAATTCATAATTAAGATTAAAATCTGTCTTATTTTGTGCCTTTTAGTTTTAGAGGTCGGTTTTATTAAACGTGAGGAGTTTCTTTTTATTTTATACTTTTTTGTGTCTATAATAGTATCTAAAAGTAATCATAATCATAATCATAATCATAATCATTATTTATTTGCGAACACAGGTACAAATTATGGTCTTACATGAAACAGATTGTATGCTCGTTCCGTATTCAACCAAAAAGGCATGCAAAGTTACAATTTAAGTCAAAGTAAATAAGATAAACATTAAAGAAGTAGCTCAATTGATTACCGATACAGAGAAATTACAGATTAATCATGTCCAAAGTTTTAGTAGGTATGTCAAACCTTAAATTATATAAAATTATTACGTATTGTTAGAAATCATTATTTATTTGGCAAGTAGTTTGTATTTAAAATGCCTTATAGAATTTAAATCTATTAAAAAGTATTTTTATTTGACTAAAAAGTATTGAAGTTGTTTTTTTTGAACGAACGGCCATTCTTTTTGCGATTGCGCTCTGTAAACGATGTGTGATAAAAATAAGTATTGTTTTGGGAATAAAACTTATAATTGCCAAGTAAAGTGTGGATTATTTTTATTAATTCAGAAGTGTGACGCGTGACGCCCACTTAGGTATAAAGGTTTGATTGTCCAGTTCCAAGGTAAGATGCATTCTTTGTTTGTCCTCATTTTCGGACAATATGGCTGACTGACCTATTAAACTAGATTATTTTGATGATAACATATCATCTAATGTGTCTTTCATCTAATGTGTCTTTAAATAGAAAAGGTACCTACACGGAGTTAATTTGTGTTTATTTCTTTTATTTGAAATCATTGATCTGATTGTTGATTATGAATTAGTATAGGTACTAATGATAATTTGATAAAATAAGCAGTTCCACCAGTTTAATAATATCAGTTCAGATCTGCGAGTTTTAAGTAAATCTAACGATACTTTATGATACCCAAAATCGATTATAATTGTCTCGTAAATTCATAAGAATGTAATATGTAAGTATGTTGTCCAGTTGTTATAATTTAGCACAAATTTCGGATTAACAATTAGGTATCAGGTACTTTTGTTGAGGAACTTTTTTATGCTTACCTACATTAGGTACCTACTTATGTGGATTTATTTCGTAAATATCGTACCTCAACAAGGTTAATCAACGATAAAATATTTTCAACCTTTACGCATTATTCTTGAATCGAAGACTCATCATGTTTCTTGTGTGTATTTATGTGAAATAGATATGTATTATTATTTTGTGAATTTTGACTCACATTCTACGCGTTGTTTCAGAACTTTTGATACGATTGTTTCAGTCTCACGTTGTTTAGCGGCTTAAACTTTCTTATTTATGCAGTAATTTATATAACGTATTAAAAATATTTATATACTTACTAATTATTATTATTAATTATTATCATTATATACTAACTCATTCGGTTTAAAACTCATTTATTAACAATCTACCTACTTCAACAAAACAGTTATCTCTAATTATAAAATTATTATACCTCGTTTCTTCACTTTGTTGCTTACCTACCTACAGTCTCACTAGCGTTCGTTATGTCTCATCGTGGTGTTACCCCACCTATGGACATTGATGGCGATCGTAGTGCACCTAAAGCTAAGAAACGAACAAGGGATAGTAGAACAAAGAAGCGGAGCTATCATGACAGGCGCGGTAGGAAAAAGTATCGCTATTCTAGCGATAGCAGTTCTCGCTCGCCCAGTCGCAGTCGTTCTCGCTCGAACAGGAAACGTTCGCATAAACGGCGTCATCATCGCCACCGTGATTCCACGAGCAGTTCCCCGTCTTTGAGCTCCTCTCCCAAACGAGGAGAGAACCCGAAATCGAAATCGAATGATGACCTTTTACAAAGCCTAGTTACAGCTTTACAAGGGGGAAATACTCGTGGGAATGCGGCGACACATGTACAAGGGGCCCAAAATATTATAACTGAATTCGACCCAAAATCAAAATCGCAGACCATGAAAGATTGGTTATCCAAAATAAATGAATCAGCCGAGATTTATGGTTGGTCAGAGAAGCAGACAATTTTTTATGCCTTGCCCAAGTTGTCAGGATTGTCTAAAAAGTGGTACGATGGGCTAACCAGTGTAAAGTTTAATTGGGTTGAATGGCAAGATAAACTACTCAGGGCATTCCCGTGTGACCAAAATTACGGGGATTTACTATCGGAGATGCTAAACCGTAAAAGTAGGAGAAATGAAACGTTAGTCGAGTACTATTACGACAAGATAATGTTAATTAACCGTTGCGAATTAAAGGGCAGGCAAGCCGTTGATTGCATTACACACGGAGTTTTTGATTATAATATCCGAATGAACGTTCAAGGAGCACATTACAATGAACCAGAGCAGGTTTTGAATTACTTTCGTAATATTTCGACAAAGACTAACGATTCATTTCAACCTCATCGACATAATAGTGACGTACGTGACGGTTCCCTATCACAACCTAGGAAATCCAATGAACCATCAAAGGATCGATGGAATAATAACAGAAATCAAACAGAATCATCTAATACTAGGAGGCCATTTAATAGTGTAACATGCTTTAATTGTGGTGAACGAGGTCACACCGTTATAAGGTGTAATAAGGAAATTATTAAATGTGGCAAATGTAGACGACACGGACATATAGACGCAAATTGTACGTTTTCCTTGGATGGCAAATCCAATGATCAGACTGTCGGGAGTAATGCTGACCGTAGCAATGCAACAAAACAGGTTTTGACAATTGAAGAAAGTAACGATACTAACAAAAAATATTTTAAAACCGTTAAAGTAAATGATGTGCTAATGCAAGGATATGTCGATTTCGGGAGTGAGTGCACACTAATTAGTAACGAGAAGTGTCAACCCTTATCGGTAGACTTACTGTCAGATAACTTGCCTACACTTCGAGGATTTGGGAACAGCGCTATAGTTCCAGTAGGCAAAATTCAGATTCGTATAAGCGTAGATCTAGTTAACGTTGAAGTGACCGCATACGTTGTACCGGCCGCATTCTTGCCAACAGACATTCTTATTGGCCAATCTCTTACCGAAGCCCCATCAGTAAGAGTTTATAAAACAGACACTGATCTCACATTGTATCAAGTAACGGCAAATAGAAACAATTCAATTGTTCTCAAAACTACGAATGATTGTACAATCAATAGAGATACAGTGGTTGAGGTGAGTTGTGCGTCCGATTATTCAGGTTTTGTAAGCATAGCATCAGATGTAAGGCGTGATGGAGAGAAAGAGTATTTTCTATTACCTGGACTGTACAATTTTGCTTGCGGTACCGGGCATGTAATTGTAGTTGGCCTAAGTGAAAATGATGTAATCATACCAAAAGATAAAATTTTAGCTAGGGGTATATCTGTCCCTAAGTCTGTGTTCACGTCCAAAGAAACTGATACAAGTTATGTAATGAATGTTCGACGTGTAAGTTGCGAATCTTCTCAGATAGCTTCAAATGATATTCATGTCGATGCGGACACCGATCCCCATGCGAAAGTAAAGTTAGTGGATCTCTTAAATCAATATAGAGATTGTTTTGCATTGTCCATGAATGAATTGGGGAAAACATCCGTCACCGAAATGCATATCAAATTAAATGACACTACTCCGGTAACTTATAGACCATACAGACTGTCATTGTCAGAAAGGGGGAAAGTAAATAAAATTGTCAGTGATTTGTTAGCTAACGAAGTCATACGCGAATCTGAATCTGATTACGCCAGTCCCATTATTTTAGTCGCGAAAAAGAATGGTGAGTCTCGTTTGTGCGTCGACTATAGGGCGTTGAATCGCAAAACTATTAAGGATAAATATCCGATGCCCTTGATAGATGACCAAATAGACAGTCTGCATGGGCAAAAGTTTTTCACCACCTTGGATCTGACTCAAGGCTATCACCAGATCCCCATGGCGGAAGAGTCTAGACATCTGACTGCGTTCGTCACTCCGGACGGCCATTTTGAATATAACAGAATGCCGTTCGGACTGACCAATGCACCAGCAGTCTTCCAACGGATGATTCATTCAATATTAAATAAACACAAAATTCCTGGTGTTGTAGCATATATGGACGACATAGTCATAGGATCGGAGACTATTAGCGATGGTGTCGAAAAGTTAAAATGTGTCTTAGACATGCTACGTGAGGCAAATCTTACATTAAACCTACATAAGTGTCACTTCCTAAAGAGCAAGATAGAATACCTAGGTTTCGAAATTACTGCTGATGGAGTGCGCCCCGGTGCAGGGAAGACCGACGCTGTTGCCGCTTTCCCTGTACCTCGGAACGTACACGAAGTGAGGCAGTTCATAGGGCTAGCCAGTTTTTTTAGGCGATTTGTTCGAAATTTCGCCACTATCGCCAGGCCCTTGACTTCATTGACCAAAGTCAATACAAAATGGATCTGGGAAGACGAACAGGCTAGTGCGTTTGCTGAAATTAAAAAAATACTCACGTCTCGACCCATACTGACTATTTATAACCCAGAACATCAAACAGAACTCCATACGGATGCGAGTCGATTAGGTTTAGGCGGAGTGTTACTTCAGCGGGAGAGCGATGGATCTCCCCTTAAGGCAGTTGGCTATTTCAGTAGACAAACGACGTCAGAGGAGCAACACTTTCACTCGTTTGAACTTGAAACACTTGCCATAGTTATGTCCCTTAATCGTTTTCGTGTCTACTTATTAGGAATATCGTTCAAAGTCGTTACTGACTGCAATGCCCTAAGGACCACCCTAACAAAACGTGATCTTGTACCGCGGATAGCACGTTGGTGGCTCCTCGTTCAAGACTACGATTTTACTGTGGAATACCGACCTGGCACCCAAATGCAGCATGCGGATGGCTTGAGTCGAAACCCCTTACCGATAGATGCTGACAACTCCGATGACCTTAACATCATGCGTATAGTTCATGACGAACGCTCTTTAATGACTATACAGTTAAGTGACCCTCGACTCAAACTCATTAAATGTATATTAGATAAAAACTGCCAAGAAGCCAAAGATATAAACAACAATTATGCACTTAAAGACGGTAAAATATATAAGAAAGTTGGGACGGAATTTAAATGGGCAGTACCACATGATGCTCGATGGAAAGTTTGTCAATTGTGCCATGATGAGAGTGGTCACTTTTCTTTCGAGAAAACCGTTGAAAAGATTCGCAGAGACTACTGGTTTCCGGGTATGACACGCTTCGTTAAAAAATATGTCCGTGCCTGTATCCCTTGTGCTTACGCTAAGGAGCCTTCCGGAAAAAAGCAAGGGTACCTACATCCAATAACAAAGCCAAGTGTGCCATTCGAATGCGTGCATATAGACCATGTAGGCCCGTTCGTCCGGAGTAAAACTGGGAACACTTACATTTTAGGTATTATAGACTCTTTCACCAAGTTTATAGTATTGCGAGCAGTCAGGAACACCAAAAGCAGAACGTCTATTCAAGTCATGAGAGATTTCATTGGACTATTTGGTTCGCCAAAGGTAATTGTATCGGACCGTGGAACTAGTTTTACTTCCACGGAGTTTAAAAAGTTTGTAGAGTCCAATCAAATCAAACATGTCAAAAACGCGGTAGCCAGTCCACGAGCGAACGGCCAAATCGAACGGTACAACCGCTCAATACTAAGTTCTTTAACAGCCTTGAGTATTGATAAGGATGATCGTAACTGGGATTCTGATCTTGGGAAGGTTCAATGGAGCCTTAATAACACCATCAATAAGGCTACGGGGAAAACCCCAGTACATGTGGTATTTGGCAGGGAAACTGTTAACTTAGCAGAAGCTCACCTCCATGACATCTCGGAGCATTTGGCAAGTACCGATAATATTGAAGAGATCCGTGGGGAGGCTTCAGCTTCTATAGCTAAACAGCAGGAGGCTATGAAAGTTCGATTCGATAAAAAGCGATGCAGAGCTAAATGCTATAAATTAGGCGATCTCGTTATGGTCCTCAAAAACGTTCGTAACATCGGTGATAGTAATAAATTAATGCCACCATATAGTGGACCCTACAAAATTTCAGCCGTCTTGGGCAACGATCGTTACGAGGTTAGTAGTATAGACGGGTTCTCCTCCAGAAAATATAAAAACGTATATTCAGCAGACAGAATGAAGCCTTGGATACGACTAGGCAGTTCAGTCATTTCTGAATCAGAGGGCGAAAGTGAACGTTCCCAAAGCGAATAAATAAAGATTCTTGTTATGCACATTTTGTATCCTATAAGTATATTGTATGGTATTTATTTAATAGTCTACATACGGATATTATTTATTATGTAATTTATACCGAATTATGGATAGTGTGTATATAGTTCATATTGAGAGATTGGTTAATGTTGTCTATCCAACGGCGGACTGAAATAGTAATCATCGACATGCAACTGGAGACCGATGTACCCTGTCGATATGAAGATAATTCAAACTAGTTTGCGAATGGAGGCCGATACACCAAGTGTGTACGCGGTACTTTGCAACTAAACCCATTAACTGAGGCCGATACACCCTGTGCGTGTACGCGGTATGTTTCAACTTGATATGAAAACAGAGGCCGATACACCCTGTGCGTGTACGCGGTATGTTTCAACTTAATATTTAAACCGAGGCCGATACACCCTGTGCGTGTACGCGGTATCTTACAAAACTATACTTAGAGGCCGATACACTCTGTGTGTGTACGCGGTACCTTATGAGTGAGCAACCCGATCAGAGACCGATACACCCTGTGCGTGTACGCGGTATCTTACGAGCGAGCAACCCGATCAGAGACCGATACACCCTGTGCGTGTACGCGGTATCTTACGAGCGAGCACCCCGATCAGAGACCGATACACCCTGTACGTGTACGCGGTATCTTACGAGTGAACACCTCGACCAGCGACCGATACAGCCTGTATAAATCGATTCTACATGAATATGTGTATGTACTTATATATTTCGAAAGCAATAAGTGTTCTTATGAGTGTTTGTGCGTCAAAAATCTGTGAGAAAGTGATCTAGTGCCGCGAAAGTAGTCTAAACCGTCGCGTCGCCTAAATACGAATCGGCTTGAGTGAGGTCACTCAATATATTAAGGATGGCCGAAACTGTGAAGGTTGACAGTGGATAGATACACTAATAAACCTACCTAATTAGTTACGTTTGTTCCGTCATGTTGATTTTTTTTTTTTACATTTATCATTATATAATTTGTCTCTTTCTTTTCTAATTGTTAAAATATTGTTAGGATAATACTTAATTCATTTAAAAAAATGTATATTTTTTTTGTTAGTCAGCTTGTTTACCTATGCTATTTTAGTTTGTATTCAGTTTAGTGAATTATAATGTAGGTATTCCACAGATAATCAAAAACAAGTATGTCCAATTACAAACAAGTAAATTCAATTAAAACAAGAGTTGTTAGATTTATAAAATAACCTTTATTTAAATACTTATGTCATATTTTGCTTCATGTGTCTGAGGACAGACAATGTTCAGGATGGCCGATTGTTAGAAATCATTATTTATTTGGCAAGTAGTTTGTATTTAAAATGCCTTATAGAATTTAAATCTATTAAAAAGTATTTTTATTTGACTAAAAAGTATTGAAGTTGTTTTTTTTGAACGAACGGCCATTCTTTTTGCGATTGCGCTCTGTAAACGATGTGTGATAAAAATAAGTATTGTTTTGGGAATAAAACTTATAATTGCCAAGTAAAGTGTGGATTATTTTTATTAGTATATACCTATTTAATCAATTATTTTTATGAAATCACTAGTGCATTTCAGAATTACAATGTCAAAAATTTAATAATATACCTACCTACACAATGTCAATTTTTTTTGTTTTTTTTTTTTTTTTTTTAATAGTTCCTAAATAAATAGTGATGTGGTCACTTTACAAATTGTCTTTAAGATATTCATCAATAGTGTAGTACGCCTTTGTTACAAGTAAATGGAATACATTTTTCCTAAACACACTGATACTATCCACTTCCAAGATACATCGTGGTAATTTATTGTACAAACGAGGAGCCATACAGAATACACTTTTATCAAACAGTGCTGACCAATGCCGAGGTATGGAAATTTTATGGCAGTTACGTACACTGTTATATGTAGTGTAACGCCTCAAATTACTTTTTACGAAAGTCACAACTTCATATATATATACAAACAAGGTAGAGTAAGTATTTTTAACTGAATAAAGTGTGGCTTGCATGTGTCTGTCTGTTGTAATTTACACACAGCTCTCAAACATCTTTTCTGTGCGATAAACGTCTTTTCTTTGTCAGTAGAATTGCCCCAGAACATAACTCCATATCGTAGTATTGATGTCACGTGAGCATGGTATGCTGTTAATACTGCATCTCGGTTCACAACCTTTGATAACATATACAGCGCATACGAGAAACTATTTAGTTTTTTACATATTGTGTCAATGTGTGATTTCCAGCTTAAATTCGAGTCAATGTGTAGTCCTAAAAATTTGGTAGTGCTAATGTCAATATTACTTTTATTTAAATGTCTTATTGTCATGTTACTTAAGTTATGTGAATTATTTCCAAATGTCATAATGTTTGTTTTTGCAAGATTAATTATAAGATTATTTGATGTCAACCATTTGATAATTTTGTCAATGTTACAGTTTATGTTAAATTCTACATTATTCACGTTCTTTTGTTCTGAATAAACTACAGTACTATCGTCTGCGAAAAGAAACATAGGGTATTCTATTGACCGTGGGAAATCATTTATATATAATATAAACAACAAAGGACCTAATACGCTTCCTTGAGGTACCCCGTCCGTTACTGTTCTCATGTCTGATAAGTATTTTACCTCCATTTTAAATTTAGGACATATTCTATTTATTTGCGTTTGCTGTTTCCTGCCTTGAAGATACGATTTAATTAAATTTAGTGCATTTCCCCTTATTCCGTAAGTGTACAGCTTATCTATCAGTATAGAGTGATCCACGTAGTCAAATGCCCTTGTTAAGTCCATGTACATAGCATAGACTGGAAGCCTTTTTTCCAAATTTCCCATAACTGCTGAGAGAAAATTATAAATAGCCTCGTTAATGCTTTTGTTTTTCCTAAACCCTACCTGTTCATCAGTTAATACTGCATTTTTCTCTAAGTATTCGTATAAACACTGGTAAATGAATTTTTCCAAAACCTTCGAGAATATAGGGATTAGTGCCACAGGTCTATAAAATTGCATGCTTTCTTTATCCTCCTTTTTAAAAATAGGGATAGTTATGGTAATCTTTAATTTGTCAGGAAAAGTACCACTGCTTATGCATAGATTGATGATATGGCTCAAGGGGCCTGCTATGATAATAGAAACAAATTTAACAACTTTTGTACATATGCCGTCATAACCTGTACTTGAAGTGTTTTTTAGGTCTCTTATAATTCTAAGCACATCATATGGAGTTGATGGACTCATATACATAGAGTTCTCTTTATTCCATACTAAAGTGGTTTTATGGTTTTTGGAACTATCTGCTGAAGGTGGAGACTTATTCAAAAAGAAATCGTTAAATGCTTGTGCGATCTGCTGTGGATCACTAATTATTATATCTTCAACTTTTATGCATCGAATTTCCTCTTTAGGAATGTTTGATTTAATTTCATTAATGATTCTCCATGTGACCTGAGATTTATTTTTTGCGTTTTTTATTTTGTAGTCATTTTGTGCTTTTTTGGTCAACTTTATAATTGAATGAAGTCTCTTGCTGTAAGTTTTAAAGGTGTCTTTATTATGGGTACTTGGATTTTTCCTGTACTTATGTAGCAATTCCCGTTTTCGGCGCGAGCATACCTTGATACCTTTGCTAATCCACCGTGGCTTCACATGTTTAGTTAGTTTTAATTTTACTACAGGGAAACATAAATTGTAGAAAAAAGAGAATATGTCAAAAAAATTATTGTACGCAATATTTGGGTCATCTGAATTATAAATGTCATTGAAGCTAAGTTTTGTCAAGCACTGTTTAAACTTCGTCATATTACCTAAACTATAGTCACGTTTCATTATGTACCAATAAGAGAGAGTGCAGTATTCCTTAACTGGGCATGTCAATATTTGCGCTCTATGATCCGATATAGCTAGTTCAATCCGTCTACTCCCACCTGTTCTGTTGAGTAGTTCTGTTGGCAGAACTACTGGTAATTTTTTTCCCATTAGTTCTGTCCACAGAACAAATGGGAAAGCAATTCCCACCTGTTCTGTTGAGTAGTTCTGTTGACAAAACTACACCTCAGCGTGACAACCACGAATACTAATAAGGATATTATCGATACACTTACCACTGGCTGGTCGAGTGACCTGATTTATGGCAAGTTTAAGATTGAAGCACGTGCATATTTCCTCAAACCTAGCACTATTTTTACTCACTTTTAGCCTGTCAATATTAAAGTCCCCGCAAATAACCACTTTTTTGTGTTTTGTACAATATCTCTGCATTAAACTTTCCAAATTTTGGAAAAAATTATCAAAAGATAAACCATCCTCCCTTGGTGGTCTGTATATACATAGTACTATGACATCGTGTTCTATCAATTTTATTGCACTGCATTCTATCAATTTTGGTATACAAAACTCCTCTATATCTACTATGGTTTGATATTTGTGGCAATTCCTCACTAAAATGCATGATCCCCCATATCTGTTTTCTCTACAGTAGATAGATGCAAGTTCATAGTTACATAAGTTCAGTATGCTTACATCACATTGAAGCATATTATGTTCTGTAATGCATAATACGTCAATGAACTTGCCCTTTTCTGCTAAATTATCAATGTGAACTTCCAATATATTAGATTTTCCTAAAAGACCATCTACATTTTGATGAAGTATGTTTATGACTTTCTTTTTAGTGACGAAAATTATGTAAGTTTTCTGACTTTACTGGGGATTCTAGAGTCAGAATTTGAGTCTCACATTCATTATTTGTTTGTGTATATTTATCTACTGTAGTCAAAGCTTTTTTATTATTGTATTGTATCATTCTTACTCTATATGTTATACGAAGTATTTCCTGTAGTAATGACCTAGAAAGATTTACAGCAAAATGTTTAAAGTGCGGACAATAGTGGTAATAGTTTACGTCGACATACGATACGTGTAAATACTGCCTACACATGAAATTTAATTCAGAGTTAAGCTTTGTTTCGTTTAGGTTCCTATTGTATGGTATTTCACATATTAGTATGTTTGTATTTTTATATGAATGTAAAAAATGTATAAGATGCGATTTAAATTCATATGGATTCGTATCATTAATTCCTCCTATTACTATCACATAGTCATTTTCTGTAAGATCCCTAATAGTGCTTGCTTCAGTATTACTGAGAATATCTGCGATCTTAGCACCAGGCTTCCAAAAACTGGTGACAACATAGCTTGTTCCTATAAGCCTCTGAAGGGTTGTACGCATTCCTCGTCCCTGCTGATCAGCTATAATTACAATTTTATTCGCAGGTTGCTGTTTGTTAGTGTCATTATCTTCTGCTACTCGACATCCGGTTTGGTGTGAACTTTTATCGGTTTTAGTTATTTTTGCCTTATTAGTGGCTTGTATTTTCTTTATAGGGCTACTTTCTTCCACCCCTAGGTCCCTAGAGTAATTAAAATCATGTGTGGGTTTCGTCGCTGCATATGTTGAAGAGTTCGCAATTATAGTGCTATTTACTAGCTTTTTTAAGGGAGTTGATGTTAGGCTGCGTATTTTGCCTTTACCTCGTGCTGTACGCTTTGGTCCAGGAGTAGTACATTTCGGATCACCTGTTCCAATTTTCTTATATAGCTCTATTACTCTGTTGCTTTTATCTAAGTCAGATTTCAGTTGAGCGTTTTCAGAATTTAAATGGTCTATCTCTTGGGTTGCGCTTTCTAATTCAGTAGTTAACTTATTAATTTTTTCGGTAAGTATAGTTATCCTTTCGTCCTCAAATGAGTCATTTGGTAGACTTCTGATGGTGGTATCGAATATGCTTGATTCAGATATTGATGTCGACATTTGTGTATTTAGTTTTCGATACGTGATATTGTCATTCTCCATTATAATTTTTTTTTACCAAATTGGAATAAAATTTATTACTAGGGTATCCCCAAGTGGTGTATGGTATCCCTAAATTTATTTTTAAATGTTGACAACACTCGTGTTTATGTCAATTTTAGTTCAGCTATTTACTCATAGATGGCGTAATTCTCAACTTTTATTATTTTTTAAATATAGCAACAGTATCGTTTCTGTCATTTAGTGTCAATAATGTCGTTATTGAATTTTCTATTCACCGCTTGATGGCGCTAGTTGTCGGTTTGTCTTAAATATCTAAATTCAAACTGTCAAAGAAACTTTTCAAAAACTTTGGTAACGGTTGAAAATAAAATGTTTTTGTTTTTTTGCAATATTTTGTTCAATTATCACTACACTAAGGTGAAGAGTTCTGTTATGGGTTTTATAGTCCACAATTAAGCACTTGTTGATTACTTGCTTGTAGTAATTTTATAGTTATTTTATCGTTCACTATTGCACATAAATATTGATTTATATCGATTGATATCGATCACAAACGTTGTCACTTGAGTATTGTGAAGTCTTCTTTAGATTTTACTATAATAGATCTTACTTTAACTAGTATTTATTTATATTTGAAATTTTAAATACACCGCGGATGTTTACATTGGCAAGCAGTGTTGCCATCTGCCATCAGAAGTACACTAGGGTTATATCAGTTAACTAATAACATTTCGTTACTTTTATTTATTGTCATTTTTAAAGAACCTACAAAGGCCTTACAAAAGGTGCTGCGCGCCGGACACAATATAGATAGTAATTTTTTGTAACTATGTACAGACCACATTATAAGATTAAATTAAGTCCCAAAGCCGCAAAGCCTAAAGCAAAAACCGAAAACCGAAAACCGAAAACCGAAAATCAATGCAGTTTGAAGTTGAAGGGTACGTATTCGTTAAGTGTCGTAGTTGCGTTAGGTTAGGTTAGGAAACCGAAAATCAAAAACAGAAAACCGAAAATCGTAAACAGATATGTCACGTTAGGTAAGAATACCATAAAACGATAACCGAGACCGGAAAACCGAAAATCTATGCGGTTTGAAGTTGAAGGGTAAGTATTCGTTTAGTTTTGTAGTTGCGTAAGGTTAGGTTAGGAAACCGAAAATCAAAAACAGAAAACCAAAAATCGTAAACATATAACCGAATATCGAAATCCGAAAACCGAAAATCGAAATCCGAAAACCGAAAACCAAAAACCGAAAACAGAAAACCGAAAACCGATGACCAATGACCAATGACCGTAGACCGTAGACCGTAGACCATAGACCGTAGACCGTAGACCGTAGACCGTAGACCGTAGACCGTAGACCGTAGACCGTAGACCGTAGACCGTAGACCGTAGACCGTAGACCGTAGACCGTAGACCGTAGACCGTAGACCGTAGTCCGTAGACCGTAGACCGTAGACCGTAGACCAATGACCAATGACCGTAGACCGTTGACCGTAGACCGTAGACCGTAGACCGTAGACCGTAGACCGTAGACCGTAGACCGTAGACCGTAGACCGTAGACCGTAGACCGTAGACCGTAGACCGTAGACCGTAGACCGTAGACCGTAGACCGTAGACCGTAGACCGTAGACCGTAGACCGTAGACCGTAGACCGTAGACCGTAGACCGTAGACCGTAGACCGTAGACCGTAGACCGTAGACCGTAGACCGTAGACCGTAGACCGTAGACCGTAGACCGTGAACCGTAGACAGTAGACCGTAGACCGTAGACCGTAGACCGTAGACCGTAGACCGTAGACCGTAGACCGTAGACCGTAGACCGTAGACCGTAGACCGTAGACCGTAGACCGTAGACCGTAGACCGTAGACCGTAGACCGTAGACCGTAGACCGTAGACCGTAGACCGTAGACCGTAGACCGTAGACCGTAGACCGTAGACCGTAGACCGTAGACCGTAGACCGTAGACCGTAGACCGTAGACCGTAGACCGTAGACCGTAGACCGTAGACCGTAGACCGTAGACCGTAGACCGTAGACCTTAGACCGTAGACCGTAGACCGTAGCCCGTAGATCATAAACAGCAAACCGAAAATCGAAATACGAAAACCGAAAAGAAATCGAAATTGAATCAAACTTTAATCAAAATTAAATTAAATTTAAATCGGAATTGAAACGCAACTGATTCGAAATTAAATTGCAATTGTATCAAAATCAAATCGAAATTGACTCGGAATTGGAACCAAAACCTAACCTAACCAAAAATCAAAAAATCGAAAACCTAACCTAACCTGACTTAACCTAACCAAACCTAACCTAACCTGACCTAACCTAACCAAAAACGGGGCGAGCCCCAAGTGAGTACAAGTACGTCCTCGTCGTCGCCCTGGACCCCGTCCTGACCACCGTAACGGAGTGGCAGGCGGGTGACTGAACCTTGTGCTCGACACTTGCGGCAAATTCTTTTGTGATTCTTACTGTTGTTGTTGTTTTAAGCGAGATGCTAACACGAGCGAAGATTAACAGTCCTTTTAAGGACTCGGAGGAGATGGTGGCAGCTCCCTCTGCCTCCTCCTCCAAAAGTCCTTCTCAGGACTCAGCGGTGGTGGCAGCTCCGTCTGATAATAGTCCTTTTCAGGACTGCGGGGAGATTGTGGCAGTTCCGTCTGCCTTGTCTGCGGACCAATCTCCTCCATCCACTATGGAGGTGGAGCTCGAAAGCCCTGCGGCTTCTGTGCCCTGCGCGGAGGCGGTTGTTGTGCTGGAGCGCCTGGGCACTTCGGCCGTACTGAGTGGGTCGCGCCCATCCTCCCCAGTAATGGGGAGACTGTGGCGCAAGCGCTCCAACTCTGCCACGGAGGCAGAGTTGGACGAAAGCGCAAAAAAGGTGAAGGCCCACTATGCCTACTTGGCCAAGGCGAAGGCCGAGTTAGCCGTGGCCAAGGAGAGAGACCTGGAGCACCGGGCTGAGGAGGAGCTCGCGGAGCAGCGGCGGAGGAGGGCTCTCTACCTCCGGGAGTCCCCCAGCCCACAACCGCAGCCCAGCCCACTGTTACCAGCAGGAGTGGCAGATACTGCGACCCAGCCCCTCAGCGCGGAGCAGCTGTCGGGCTCCATCGAGGCAGCGGTGGCGATGGTACAATCCATCGCCACCAAGAGCTCCAATTTAAAGGGCCAGTACGTGCGGGACCTTAAGCAGGCATGTTGCTCCATCCTGGAGCACGTGCGTGTGCTGAGGTCCCGCACGCAGTCTGAGGAGGTGGCCCAGCTCCAGACCGAGCTGGCTGTCGTGCGGGCCGAAATGCGGGCCTGGAAGCGGCAGGCGGAGACTGCGCCGCCCGCGATGAGTCGCGAAGAGATCGCATTCCTGGTCGATGCGCGCATCGCGGGCATCCAGGACCGCCTGCTGCCCGAGACCCGCATCCGCCCACCTCTCCAGGCGGACAGGCGTAATGCCATCCGCCAGGCTAAGGAAGCCGAGCCCGAGCGCCAACCCGAGCTCCCTTCCCTTCCTCCCTCGCCGCCTCTTCAGCTATCCCCTCCAATGCCCGATGGGCAAGCGGAGGACGCGTCGCGTCCCACCCCTCCAGGAGGTAAGGCCGCCAAGAAGAAGAGGCCGAAGAAGAAGACGGCCGCGGCGAGGGAGGCAGAAGCTGCCCGCCAGCCGCGACAGCCATCTCAGCCATCCACGCTGACCCCCCAGTCGGTTCCGGCGCCGTTACAGTGGAGCCAGGTGGTGGCACGGCCAAAAGCGCCGAAGTCGGCCCAAGTTCAGCCGGCTCCAGTGGCGCCAGCCACGCAAAAGAAGCGTAGTGGCCGAAAACCCCGCAAACTACGAGCGCCCAAAACTGCAGCGGTCACTCTCACGCTGCAGCCGGACGCCGCGGAGCGGGGCGTAACGTACGGCGATGTGCTTGCCAGGGCCGAGAGGTCGATAGACCTCAAGGCCCTCGGCATTGACGGCCTTCGCCTGCGTCCCGCTGTGACCGGAGGCCGAATCCTCGAGGTGGCCGGCGCTGACAGAGCGCAGAAGGCCGACGCCCTGGCCACAAAACTACGGGAGGCGCTGGAGGAGGTCCGCGTCGCTAGACCAGAGAGGTGCGTGGAGCTACGCATCTCTGGTCTGAGCGACTCGGCCTCCAAGGAGACCGTAGCGGCGTCGCTGGCAGCAGAGGGGGGCTGCTCTGCCAGCTCTATAAAGGTGGGCGACATTCAGCGCCCATCTGGCCGGCAGGGCTCTGCCTGGCTGCGGTGCCCTGTTGACGCGGCCAAAGTCCTCACGGACGGGCGCCGCATCGTAATCGGGTGGTCAGTGGTTAGGCTGACCACCCTGGAGCCCAGGCCGGCGCGGTGCTTCCGCTGCCTAGAGCCGGGGCATGTTGGTGTAAGGTGCACTGCGGGCATTGACCGCAGTGCGCTCTGTTTCCGTTGTGGGCAGGCGGGCCACCAGTCTGCCACCTGCTCCGCGGAGCCCAAGTGCCCCGTCTGTGCGGCGGAAGGTGCACCGTCTGGCCACAAATTGGGGTCAGGCGAGTGCAAGGCGGCCTCCCGTAGTAGGGGCCGCGCAAAAAGGAAGGCTGCCGGTGGGGCTAAATCTACCCCCTCCCCCACCCAACAGCCCACAGTGGAGGTTATGGACACCGCCCAACAATAATGGCCCACATCTCCATTCTGCAGGCCAACGTCAACCACTGCGTCACGGCCCAGGACCTTTTGGCCCAATCCATGGCGCAGTGGCAGACGACACTGGCAGTGGTCGCCGAGCCATACTACGTGCGCGAAACCCCTAACTGGGCCAGCGACCACAACGGCTTGGTGGCTATCGTCGCCCAGCGAACGGCTCCCCCCTTCGAAAGAGTGCAGAGGGGTCGAGGTTGCGTCCTCGTCACGCTGGGCGGCGCTGCAGTGATTGGGGTGTACTGCCCCCCCAGTAGGAGCATCGCCGAGTTTGAGCAGCTGCTCGCTGAGGTCGGTGCCCTGCTGGCGGAAGTGCACCCCACCCCGGCCGTGGTGGCCGGAGATTTCAACGCTCACTCTCGGGCGTGGGGATCTCCGGCGACCGATGCCCGGGGGGAGGTGTTGGAGGAATGGGCGGTGTCCCAAGGCTTGGTGTTGCTGAACCAAGGGGCGGTCCACACCCTAGTGCGACCGCAGGGTAGGTCGATCGTCGATCTGTCGTTCGCCAGTTCTGGCCTGGCCCGACGGATCGGCAACTGGCGGGTCGTTGAGGGGGTGGAGACCGCGTCGGACCACCGGTACATCCGGTTCGACGTCGTCCCTGCCGCCTCGGCGGCTCGAGTCGACCTCGACCGTCCCTTGGTAGGAGAAGGTCCGCGGTGGCGACTCACCACACTGGACAAGGAACTGGCCCGAGAGGCGGCTATCGTCGAGCGATGGGCTGCGGGCGACAGTGGCCTGGACGCAGACGCGAGATGCGAGCGGCTCGCTGGAGCGCTGACTCGCGTCTGCGACGCGGCGATGCAAAGGGCGAGGCCTATCCCGCCTCGGAAATCGGTGTACTGGTGGCGTCCCCACCTAGCCGGGCTGCGTACAGCTAGTGACGCAGCCCAGAGGCAGTACTACCGGTGCCGAAGGCGGGCCGTGAGAGACCTTGCCCGAGAAGAACAGCTGCACGCCGCGTACCGGGCCGCCCGTGAGGCCCTTAGCTCGGCGGTCAAAGCCGCCAAGGAGGAGGCCTGGAAGGAGTGGCTCGTGAGTCTCAATCGAGATCCATGGGGGCGTCCGTACAAGACCGTGAGCCAGAAGCTCCGGCCTTGGGCGCCTCCTCTCACAAGGACTCTCGAGCCGAGCCTCCTCCACCGAGTAGTCAGTTCCCTCTTCCCTGCGAGGGAGGAGTGGGTCCCACCGCGGATGGCAACACCAAGCCGGGTGCCGGCAGACGAAGGGGCAATACCTCCCGTGTCCGAGGCCGAGTTAGGGGCTGCGATCCTGGCACTCAGGTCCAGGAACCGCGCCCCGGGCCCGGACGGCGTCCCTGGGAAGGTCATTGCCACAGTCATGCCGGCACTAGAGGAGGAGACGCTGTCCCTCATGTCCGAGTGTTTGGCGTCGGGGAGAGTCCCGCGACGATGGAAGACTGGGAGGCTCGTGCTTCTTAAAAAGCACGGGCGCCCAGTCGACTCGCCGTCGGCCTACCGCCCCATCGTTTTGCTCGACGAGATGTGCAAGCTGTTTGAGCGGGTGCTCGCTGCGCGTCTCGTCGGCCACCTGGAGGGGGCGGGGCCCAACTTGAGTGACGGTCAGTTCGGCTTCCGTCGCGGGAGGTCAACCCTCGACGCCATATCCCGACTGCGGGGCAGCGTCGACGAAGCGGTCGCCGGGGGAGAGGTGTTGTTGGCTGTGTCGCTGGACATAGCCAACGCCTTCAACACCCTCCCCTGGGAAACTATCGCCGAGGCGCTGAGGTACCACAACGTCCCGTGGTACCTCAGGCGCGTCCTTGCGGACTACTTCGTGGACCGGGTCATCATCTATCCGGCCCAAAGCGAAGTGGTCCGCAGGGGCATGTCTTGTGGCGTTCCACAGGGGTCGGTCCTAGGGCCGCTCCTGTGGAACGTAGGTTATGATTGGGTCTTGCGCGGTGCTAATCTTCGGGGAGTCGGTGTACTTTGTTACGCCGACGACACCCTAGTCACCGCGCGGGCCCCAACGTTTCGCGACGCCTCCGTCCTCGCTACGGCAGGCGTCGCCCATGTCGTGCGTCGCATCGGGGCACTAGGTTTGAAGGTGGCCCTCGAAAAGTCCGAGGCCCTATTCTTTCATGGGCCTCGGCAGACGCCGCCTCGAGATAGGTCGATTGTGGTGGGCGGCACCTCCATCGCTGTCGGGACCAGTCTGAAATACCTCGGGCTGGTTCTCGACAGTCGGTGGCGGTTTGCGGAGCATTTCCGGCAGCTGGCACCGAAATTGCTGGCGTTTGCCGGAATGCTCTCGCGGTTGCTGCCCAACAGCGGAGGCCCGGGTTCTGCCTGCCGCCGTCTCTACGACGGAGTGGTGCGCTCCAAGGCGCTCTACGGAGCGCCCATATGGGCGGAGGCCCTCTGCCCTGCAAATGTTGCGCTGCTGCGACGACCGCAGCGCGCCATCGCGCAGAGGGCCGCAAGGGCGTACCACACCGTCTCTTACGAGGCGGCGTGTCTAATTGCGGGCAGTATCCCCTGGGATCTCGAGGCTGGCGTCCTCAAGAGGGTCTATGATGAGGGCGCCCTGATGCGGCGCAATCTGGGAGGTCGGCCGCCTCCGGAAGAGATCGATCGCTGGAGACAGGCGGCTCGCGACGATCTCTTCCGGAAATGGGCCGAAAGGCTGCGAGCGACCCGTAGTGGGTCGCTGCTCGTGGGGGCCGTCCGGCCCGTCCTGCGTCTTTTTGTGGAGAGGGGTCATGGGGCTCCGACGTACCACCTCACCCAACTTCTCACGGGTCATGGCTGTTTTGCCAAGTACCTGTGGGAAGTGGTGGGGATCGAAACGGAGCCCCGGTGCCGTCACTGCACCAGCGGAGACCCCGACACGGCCTATCACACCATGGCCGTGTGTGAGGCGTGGGACGGCCAAAGGACGGCCCTCGTAAGCACCATTGGTGCAGACCTTTCGCTGTCGGCCGTGATTCCAGCCATGGCCGACAGCGAGGAGTGTTGGGCCGCCGTCGCCTCGTTCGCTAACGAGGTGATGGCGGCAAAGAGAGAGGCTCTGCGGGAGCGGGAGCGAGCTGGTCTCACTCTTCCGCCCCGCAGGCCCCCGGCGAGGGGACGCCGGCGAGCGCAATTCGCCCGCGTCCCCGAATGAGCGAAGCCACGGGCGGTGGGTCGGGGGATCCGCCGCCCCATGCTAATGTGGCGGAATGCGCCCCTCAGTGTTCCTGGGGCGCATTCGTAAAGTGAGCTGGCCCCATCACCTGGAAAGTCTGTCCGGATGGTGGGGCCACCAAGAGGCGAGCCCAAACGGGCGTCCCTAGCCGAGTCGCGGTGAGAATTCTATCCCGCGGCTCGGATTAGGCGAAGGAGGAACACCGTGGTGGTTTAGTGGTTAGTGGGTAGTCTGGCCTCCGTTTCGAGGTCAGGAGTCCCACACGAAGCGAGCCCCCTGCCCCCGCGGGGGGTGAGCGAAGTGCGTAAATGCATTCCACCACGTAAAAAAAAAAAAAAAAAAAACCTAACCAAAAACAAAAAATCCGAAAACCTAACCTAACCTAACCTAACGAAAGACCAAGAACGAAAAACCAAAACCCGTAAAACCGAAAACAGAAAATAAAATCCAAAATCCATAAACAGTAGACCGTAGACCGTAGACCGTAGACCGTAGACCGAAGACCGTAGACCGTAGACCGTAGACCGTAGACCGTAGACCGTAGACCGTAGACCGTAGACCGTAGACCGTAGACCGTAGACCGTAGACCGTAGACCGTAGACCGTAGACCGTAGACCGTAGACCGTAGACCGTAGACCGTAGACCGTAGACCGTAGACCGTAGACCGTAGACCGTAGACCGTAGACCGTAGACCGTAGACCGTAGACCGTAGACCGTAGACCGTAGACCGTAGACCGTAGACCGTAGACCGTAGACCGTAGACCGTAGACCGTAGACCGTAGACCGTAGACCGTAGACCGTAGACCGTAGACCGTAGACCGTAGACCGTAGACCGTAGACCGTAGACCGTAGACCGTAGACCGTAGACCGTAGACCGTAGACCGTAGACCGTAGACCGTAGACCGTAGACCGTAGACCTTAGACCGTAGACCGTAGACCGTAGCCCGTAGATCATAAACAGCAAACCGAAAATCGAAATACGAAAACCGAAAAGAAATCGAAATTGAATCAAACTTTAATCAAAATTAAATTAAATTTAAATCGGAATTGAAACGCAACTGATTCGAAATTAAATTGCAATTGTATCAAAATCAAATCGAAATTGACTCGGAATTGGAACCAAAACCTAACCTAACCAAAAATCAAAAAATCGAAAACCTAACCTAACCTGACTTAACCTAACCAAACCTAACCTAACCTGACCTAACCTAACCAAAAACAAAAAATCCGAAAACCTAACCTAACCTAACCTAACGAAAGACCAAGAACGAAAAACCAAAACCCGTAAAACCGAAAACAGAAAATAAAATCCAAAATCCATAAACAGTAGACCGTAGACCGTAGACCGTAGACCGTAGACCGAAGACCGTAGACCGTAGACCGTAGACCGTAGACCGTAGACCGTAGACCGTAGACCGTAGACCGTAGACCGTAGACCGTAGACCGTAGACCGTAGACCGTAGACCGTAGACCGTAGACCGTAGACCGTAGACCGTAGACCGTAGACCGTAGACCGTAGACCGTAGACCGTAGACCGTAGACCGTAGACCGTAGACCGTAGACCGTAGACCGTAGACCGTAGACCGTAGACCGTAGACCGTAGACCGTAGACCGTAGACCGTAGACCGTAGACCGTAGACCGTAGACCGTAGACCGTAGACCGTAGACCGTAGACCGTAGACCGTAGACCGTAGACCGTAGACCGTAGACCGTAGACCGTAGACCGTAGACCGTAGACCGTAGACCGTAGACCGTAGACCGTAGACCGTAGACCGTAGACCGTATACCGTAGACCGTAGAACGTAGACCGTAGATCATAAACAGCAAACCGAAAATCGAAATACGAAAACCGAAAAGAAATCGAAATTGAATCGAAATTAAATTGACATGGAATCGAAATTAAATCAAAACAAAATTGATTCAAACTTTAATCGAAATTAAATTAAATTTAAATCGGAATTGAAACGCAACTGATTCGAAATTAAATTGCAATTGTATCAAAATCAAATCGAAATTGACTCGGAATTGGAACCAAAACCTAACCTAACCAAAAATCAAAAACCCGAAAACCTAACCTAACCTGACTTAACCTAACCAAACCTAACCTAACCTAACCTAACCTAACCAAAAACAAAAAATCCGAAAACCTAACCTAACGAAAGACCAAGAACGAAAAACCAAAACCCGTAAAACCGAAAACAGAAAATCAAAAACCAAAATCCATAAACTGTAGACCGTAGACCGTAGACCGTAGACCGTAGACCGTAGACCGTAGACCGTAGACCGAAGACCGTAGACAAATTGAATCAAACTTTAATCGAAATTAAATTAAATTTAAATCGGAATTGAAACGCAACTGATTCGAAATTAAATTGCAATTGTATCAAAATCAAATCGAAAATTGACTCGGAATTGGAACTAAAACCTAACCTAACCAAAAATCAAAAAACGGAAAACCTAACCTAACCTGACTTAACCTAACCAAACCTAACCAAACCTAACCAAACCTAACCTAACCTAACCAAAAACAAAAAATCCGAAAACCTAACCTAACCTAACCTAACGAAAGACCAAGAACGAAAAACCAAAACCCGTAAAACAGAAAACAGAAAATCAAAAACCAAAATCCATAAACTGTAGACCGTAGACCGTAGACCGTAGACCGTAGACCGTAGACCGTTGACCGTAGACCGTAGACCGTAGACCGTAGACCGTAGACCGTAGACCGTAGACCGTAGACCGTAGACCGTAGACCGTAGACCGTAGACCGTAGACCGTAGACCGTAGACCGTAGACCGTAGACCGTAGACCGTAGACCGTAGACCGTAGACCGTAGACCGTAGACCGTAGACCGTAGACCGTAGACCGTAGACCGTAGACCGTAGACCGTAGACCGTAGACCGTAGACCGTAGACCGTAGACCGTAGACCGTAGACCGTAGACCGTAGACCGTAGACCGTAGACCGTAGACCGTAGACCGTAGACCGTAGACCGTAGACCGTAGACCGTAGACCGTAGACCGTAGACCGTAGACCGTAGACCGTAGACCGTAGACCGTAGACCGTAGACCGTAGACCGTAGACCGTAGACCGTAGACCGTAGACCGTAGACCGTAGACCGTAGACCGTAGACCGTAGACCGTAGACCGTAGACCGTAGACCGTAGACCGTAGACCGTAGACCGTAGACCGTAGACCGTAGACCGTAGACCGTAGACCGTAGACCGTAGACCGTAGACCGTAGACCGTAGACCGTAGACCGTAGACCATAGACCGTAGACCGTAGACCGTAGACCGCAGACCGTACACCGTAGACCGTAGACCGAAGACCGCAGACCGTAGACCGTAGACCGTAAACCGTAAACCGTAGACCGTAGACCGCAGACCGAAGACCGTACACCGTACACCGTAGACCGTAGACCGTAGATCGGAAACCGTAGATCATAAACAGCAAACCAAAAATCGAAATACGAAAACCGAAAAGAAATCGAAATTGAATCGAAATTAAATTGACATGGAATCGAAATTAAATCAAAATTGAATCAAACTTTACTCGAAATTAAATTAAATTTAAATCGGAATTGAAACGCAACTGATTCGAAATTAAATTGCAATTGTATCAAAATCAAATCGAAATTGACTCAGACCAAAACCTAACCTAACCAAAAATCAAAAAACCGAAAACCTAACCTAACCTGACTTAACCTAATCAAACCTAAACTAACCTAACCTATGCAAAGGGCGAGGCCTATCCCGCCTCGGAAATCGGTGTACTGGTGGCGTCCCCACCTAGCCGGGCTGCGTACAGCTAGTGACGCAGCCCAGAGGCAGTACTACCGGTGCCGAAGGCGGGCCGTGAGAGACCTCGCCCGAGAAGAACAGCTGCACGCCGCGTACCGGGCCGCCCGTGAGGCCCTTAGCTCGGCGGTCAAAGCCGCCAAGGAGGAGGCCTGGAAAGAGTGGCTCGAGAGTCTCAATCGAGATCCATGGGGGCGTCCGTACAAGACCGTGAGCCAGAAGCTCCGGCCTTGGGCGCCTCCTCTCACAAGGACTCTCGAGCCGAGCCTCCTCCACCGAGTGGTCGGTTCCCTCTTCCCTGCGAGGGAGGAGTGGGTCCCACCGCGGATGGCAACACCGAGCCGGGTGCCGGCAGACGAAGGGGCAATACCTCCCGTGTCCGAGGCCGAGTTAGGGGCTGCGATCCTGGCACTCAGGTCCAGGAACCGCGCCCCGGGCCCGGACGGCGTCCCTGGGAAGGTTATTGCCACAGTCATGCCGGCACTAGAGGAGGAGACGCTGTCCCTCATGTCCGAGTGTTTGGCGTCGGGGAGAGTCCCGCGACGATGGAAGACTGGGAAGCTCGTGCTGCTTAAAAAGCACGGGCGTCCAGTCGACTCGCCGTCGGCCTACCGCCCCATCGTTTTGCTCGACGAGATGTGCAAGCTGTTTGAGCGGGTGCTCGCTGCGCGTCTCGTCGGCCACCTGGAGGGGGCGGGGCCCAACTTAAGTGACGGCCAGTTCGGCTTCCGTCGCGGGAGGTCAACCCTCGACGCCATATCCCGACTGCGGGGCAGCGTCGACGAAGCGGTCGCCGGGGGAGAAGTGTTGTTGGCTGTGTCGCTGGACATAGCCAACGCCTTCAACACCCTCCCCTGGGAAACTATTGCCGAGGCGCTGAGGTACCACAACGTCCCGTGGTACCTCAGGCGCGTCCTTGCGGACTACTTCGTGGACCGGGTCATCATCTATCCGGCCCAAAGCGAGGTGGTCCGCAGGGGCATGTCTTGTGGCGTTCCACAGGGGTCGGTCCTCGGGCCGCTCCTGTGGAACGTAGGTTATGATTGGGTCCTGCGCGGTGCTAATCTTCGGGGAGTCGGTGTACTCTGTTACGCCGACGACACCCTAGTCACCGCGCGGGCCCCAACGTTTCGCGACGCCTCCGTCCTCGCTACGGCAGGCGTCGCACATGTCGTGCGTCGCATCGGGGCACTAGGTTTGAAGGTGGCCCTCGAAAAGTCCGAGGCCCTATTCTTTCATGGGCCTCGGCAGACGCCGCCTCGAGATAGGTCGATTGTGGTGGGCGGCACCTCCATCGCTGTCGGGACCAGTCTGAAATACCTCGGGCTGGTTCTCGACAGTCGGTGGCGGTTTGCGGAGCATTTCCGGCAGCTGGCACCGAAGTTGCTGGCGTTTGCCGGAATGCTCTCGCGGTTGCTGCCCAACAGCGGAGGCCCGGGGTCTGTCTGCCGCCGTCTCTACGACGGAGTGGTGCGCTCCAAGGCGCTCTACGGAGCGCCCATATGGGCGGAGGCCCTCTGCCCTGCAAATGTTGCGCTGCTGCGGCGACCGCAGCGCGCCATCGCGCAGAGGGCCGCACGGGCGTACCACACCGTCTCTTACGAGGCGGCGTGTCTAATTGCGGGCAGTATCCCCTGGGATCTCGAGGCTGGCGTCCTCAAGAGGGTCTATGATGAGGGCGCCCTGATGCGGCGCAATCTGGGAGGTCGGCCGCCTCCGGAAGAGATCGATCGCTGGAGACAGGCGGCTCGCGACGATCTCTTCCGGAAATGGGCCGAAAGGCTGCGAGCGACCCGTAGTGGGTCGCTGCTCGTGGGGGCCGTCCGGCCCGTCCTGCGTCTTTTTGTGGAGAGGGGTCATGGGGCTCCGACGTACCACCTCACCCAACTTCTCACGGGTCATGGCTGTTTTGCCAAGTACCTGTGGGAAGTGGTGGGGATCGAACCGGAGCCCCGGTGCCGTCACTGCACCAGCGGCGACCCCGACACGGCCTACCACACCATGGCCGTGTGTGAGGCGTGGGACGGCCAAAGGACGGCCCTCGTAAGCACCATCGGTGCAGACCTTTCGCTGTCGGCCGTGATTCCAGCCATGGCCGACAGCGAAGAGTGTTGGGCCGCCGTCGCCTCGTTCGCTAGCGAGGTGATGGCGGCAAAGAGAGAGGCTCTGCGGGAGCGGGAGCGAGCTGGGCTCACTCTTCCGCCCCGCAGGCCCCCGGCGAGGGGACGCCGGCGAGCGCAATTCGCCCGCGTCCCCGAATGAGCGAAGCCACGGGCGGTGGGTCGGGGGACCCGCCGCCCCATGCTAATGTGGCGGAATGCGCCCCTCAGTGTTCCTGGGGCGCATTCGTAAAGTGAGCTGGCCCCATCACCTGGAAAGTCTGTCCGGATGGTGGGGCCACCAAGAGGCGAGCCCAAACGGGCGTCCCTAGCCGAGTCGCGGTGAGAATTCTATCCCGCGGCTCGGATTAGGCGAAGGAGGAACACCGTGGTGGTTTAGTGGGTAGTCTGGCCTCCGTGTCGAGGTCAGGAGTCCCACACGAAGCGAACCCCCTGCCCCCGTGGGGGGTGAGCGAAGTGCGTAAATGCATTCCACCACGTAAAAAAAAAAAAAAAAAAAAAAAACCTAACCAAAAAGGGGCGAGCCCCAAGTGAGTTCTGAGTACGTCCTCGTCGTTCGCCCTGGACCCCGTCCTGACCACCGTAACGGAGTGGCAGGCGGGTGACTAAATCTCAAACTCGAAACTTGCGGGCAAATTTGCGAATTCTGCGAATTACTGTGCGATACCTATGCTTACACGAGCCAAACTAGCTAACAGTCCTTTTAAGGACTCGGAGGAGATGGTGGCAAATCCCTCTGCCTCCTCCTCCAACAGTCCTTTTCAGGACTCAGCGGTGGTGGCAGCTCCGTCTGATAATAGTCCTTTTCAGGACTGCGGGGAGATTGTGGCAGTTCCGTCTGCCTTGTCTGCGGACCAATCTCCTCCATCCATCATGGAGGTGGAGCTCGACGAAAGCCCTGCGGCTTCTGTGCCCCGCGCGGAGGCGGTCGTCGTCCTGGAGCGCCTGGACGCTTCGGCCGAATTTAGTGTGTCGCGCCCATCCTCCCCAGTAATGGGGAGACTGTGGCGCAAGCGCTCCAACTCTGCCACGGAGGCAGAGTTGGACGAAAGCGCTAAGAAGACAAAGGGCCATTATGCCTACTTGGCAAAGGCTAAGGCCGAGTTAGCCGTGGCCAAGGAGAGAGAGGTGGAGCTCCGGGCTGAGGAGGAGCTCGCGGAGCAGCGGCGGAAGAGGGCTCTCTTCCTCCGGGAGTCCCCCAGCCCACAACCGCAGCCCAGCCCACTGTTACCAGCAGGAGTGGCAGATACTGTGACCCAGCCCCTCAGCGCGGAGCAGCTGTCGGGCTCCATCGAGGCAGCGGTGGCGATGGTACAATCCATCGCCACCAAGAGCTCCAATCTAAAGGGCCAGTACGTGCGGGACCTTAAGCAGGCATGTAGCTCCATCCTGGAGCACGTGCGTGTGCTGAGGTCCCGCACGCAGTCTGAGGAGGTGGCCCAGCTCCAGACCGAGCTGGCTGTCGTGCGGGCCGAAATGCGGGCCTGGAAGCGGCAGGCGGAGACTGCGCCGCCCGCGATGAGTCGCGAAGAGATCGCATTCCTGGTCGATGCGCGCATCGCGGGCATCCAGGACCGCCTGCTGCCCGAGACCCGCATCCGCCCACCTCTCCAGGCGGACATCCGTAATGCCGCCCGCCTGGCTATGGAGCCCGAGCGCCAACCCACGATCTCGTCCCTCCCTCCCTCACCACCTCTTCCTCTGTCTCCTCCAACGCCTGATATGCAGGCCGAGGAGGCATTGCGCCCCACTCCTCCAGGAGGTAAGGCCGCCAAGAAGAAGAGGCCAAAGAAGAAGACGGCCGCGGCGAGGGAGGCAGAAGCTGCCCGCCAGGCGCGACAGCTATCTCAGCCACCCTCGCTGACCCCCCAGTCGGCCCCAGCGCCAACGTCGTGGAGCACAGTGGCGGCGCGCCCAAAAGCGCCAAAGCCAGTACCAGCCCAGCCAGCTCCAGTAGCGCCGGCCGCTAGCAGCAGGAAACGTGGCGCCCGTAGGCCTCGCAAATTGCGAGCACCTAAGACCGCAGCGGTCACACTAACGCTGCAGCCGGGCGCCGCGGAGCAGGGGGTGACCTACGGAGAGGTGCTCGCCAAGGCCGAGAGGTCAATCGACCTCAAGGCCCTCGGCATCGACGGCCTCCGCCTCCGTCCCGCCGTGACTGGAGGTCGCATACTGGAGGTGGCCGGCGCTGACAGAGCGCAGAAGGCCGACGCCCTGGCCACAAAATTGAAGGAAGTGCTGCAGGAGGTCCGCGTCGCTAGACCAGAGAGGTGCGTGGAGCTACGCATCTCTGGTCTGAGCGACTCGGCCTCCAAGGAGACTGTGGCGGCGTCGCTGGCAGCAGAGGGGGGCTGCTCTGCCGATTCCATAAAGGTGGGCGACATCCAGCGCCCATCTGGCCGGCAGGGCTCTGCCTGGCTGCGGTGCCCGGTTGACGCGGCAAAAATACTAACAGACGGACGGCGCATCGTGATCGGGTGGTCAGTGGTTAGGCTGACCACCCTGGAGCCCAGGCCGGCGCGGTGCTTCCGCTGCCTGGAACCGGGGCATGTTGGTGTAAGGTGCACTGCGGGCATTGACCGCAGTGCACTATGCTTCCGTTGTGGGCAGGCGGGCCACAAGTCGGCCACCTGCTCCGCGGAGCCCAGGTGCCCCGTCTGTTCAGCGGCGGGCAAAGCGTCCGGCCACAAGCTGGGCTCGTCTGAGTGCCAGGCGGCTTCCCGCAGCAGGGGCCGGGCCAAGAGCAAAGCTGCCAGTGGGGCAAAATCTACCCCCTCCCCCACCCAGCAGCCCACAGTGGAGGTTATGGACACCGCCCAACAATAATGGCCCACATCTCCATTCTGCAGGCCAACGTCAACCACTGCGTCGCGGCCCAGGACCTTTTGGCCCAATCCATGGCGCAGTGGCAGACGACACTGGCAGTAGTCGCCGAGCCGTACTACGTGCGCGAAACCCCAAATTGGGCCAGCGACCACAACGGCTTGGTGGCTATCGTCGCCCGGCGAAACGCTCCCCCCTTCGACCGAGTGCGGAGGGGTCGAGGGTGCGTCCTCGTCACGCTGGGCGGCGCTGCAGTAATTGGGGTGTACTGCCCCCCCAGTAGAAGCATCGCCGAGTTTGAGCAGCTGCTCGCTGAGGTCGGTGCTCTGCTGGCAGAAGTGCACCCCACCCCGGCTGTGGTGGCCGGAGATTTCAACGCTCACTCTCGGGCGTGGGGATCTCCGGCGACCGATGCCCGGGGGGAGATGTTGGAGGAATGGGCGGTGTCCCAAGACTTGGTGTTGCTAAACCAAGGGGCGGTCCACACCCTAGTGCGACCGCAGGGTAGGTCGATCGTCGATCTGTCGTTCGCCAGTTCTGGCCTGGCCCGACGGATCGGCAACTGGCGGGTTGTTGAGGGGGTGGAGACCGCGTCGGACCACCGGTACATCCGGTTCGACGTCGTCCCTGCCGCCTCGGCGGCTCGAGTAGACCTCGACCGTCCCTTGGTAGGAGAAGGTCCGCGGTGGCGACTCAACACACTGGACAAGGAACTGGCCCGAGAGGCAGTTATCGTCGAGCGATGGGCTGCGGGCGACAGTGGCCTGGACGTAGACGCGAGATGCGAGCGGCTCGCTGGAGCGCTGACTCGCGTCTGCGACGCGGCGATGCAAAGGGCGAGGCCTATCCCGCCTCGGAAATCGGTGTACTGGTGGCGTCCCCACCTAGCCGGGCTGCGTACAGCTAGTGACGCAGCCCAGAGGCAGTACTACCGGTGCCGAAGGCGGGCCGTAAGAGACCTCGCCCGAGAAGAACAGCTGCACGCCGCGTACCGGGCCGCCCGTGAGGCCCTTAGCTCGGCGGTCAAAGCCGCCAAGGAGGAGGCCTGGAAGGAGTGGCTCGAGAGTCTCAATCGAGATCCATGGGGGCGTCCGTACAAGACCGTGAGCCAGAAGCTCCGGCCTTGGGCGCCTCCTCTCACAAGGACTCTCGAGCCGAGCCTCCTCCACCGAGTGGTCAGTTCCCTCTTCCCTGCGAGGGAGGAGTGGGTCCCACCGCGGATGGCAACACCAAGCCGGGTGCCGGCAGACGAAGGGGCAATACCTCCCGTGTCCGAGGCCGAGTTAGGGGCTGCGATCCTGGCACTCAGGTCCAGGAACCGCGCCCCGGGCCCGGACGGCGTCCCTGGGAAGGTCATTGCCACAGTCATGCCGGCACTAGAGGAGGAGACGCTGTCCCTCATGTCCGAGTGTTTGGCGTCGGGGAGAGTCCCGCGACGATGGAAGACTGGGAGGCTCGTGCTTCTTAAAAAGCACGGGCGCCCAGTCGACTCGCCGTCGGCCTACCGCCCCATCGTTTTGCTCGACGAGATGTGCAAGCTGTTTGAGCGCGTGCTCGCTGCGCGTCTCGTCGGCCACCTGGAGGGGGCGGGGCCCAACTTGAGTGACGGTCAGTTCGGCTTCCGTCGCGGGAGGTCAACCCTCGACGCCATATCCCGACTGCGGGGCAGCGTCGACGAAGCGGTCGCCGGGGGAGAGGTGTTGTTGGCTGTGTCGCTGGACATAGCCAACGCCTTCAACACCCTCCCCTGGGAAACTATCGCCGAAGCGCTGAGGTACCACAACGTCCCGTGGTACCTCAGGCGCGTCCTTGCGGACTACTTCGTGGACCGGGTCATCATCTATCCGGCCCAAAGCGAAGTGGTCCGCAGGGGCATGTCTTGTGGCGTTCCACAGGGGTCGGTCCTCGGGCCGCTCCTGTGGAACGTAGGTTATGATTGGGTCCTGCGCGGTGCTAATCTTCGGGGAGTCGGTGTACTTTGTTACGCCGACGACACCCTAGTCACCGCGCGGGCCCCGACGTTTCGCGACGCCTCCGTCCTCGCTACGGCAGGCGTCGCCCATGTGGTGCGTCGCATCGGGGCACTAGGTTTGAAGGTGGCCCTCGAAAAGTCCGAGGCCCTATTCTTTCATGGGCCTCGGCAGACGCCGCCTCGAGATAGGTCTATTGTGGTGGGCGGCACCTCCATCGCTGTCGGGACCAGTCTGAAATACCTCGGGCTGGTTCTCGACAGTCGGTGGCGGTTCGCGGAGCATTTCCGGCAGCTGGCACCGAAATTGCTGGCGTTTGCCGGAATGCTCTCGCGGTTGCTGCCCAACAGCGGAGGCCCAGGGTCTGCCTGCCGCCGTCTCTACGACGGAGTGGTGCGTTCCAAGGCGCTCTACGGAGCGCCCATATGGGCGGAGGCCCTCTGCCCAGCAAACGTTGCGCTGCTGCGGCGACCGCAGCGCGCCATCGCGCAGAGGGCCGCACGGGCGTACCACACCGTCTCTTACGAGGCGGCGTGTCTAATTGCGGGCAGTATCCCCTGGGATCTCGAGGCAGGCGTCCTCAAGAGGGTCTACGATGAGGGTGCCCTGATGCGGCGCAATCTGGGAGGTCGGCCGCTTCCGGAGGAGATCGATCGCTGGAGACAGGCGGCTCGCGACGATCTCTTCCGGAAATGGGTCGAAAGGCTGCGAGCGACCCGTAGTGGGTCGCTGCTAGTGGGGGCCGTCCGGCCCGTCCTGCGTCTTTTTGTGGAGAGGGGTCATGGGGCTCCGACGTACCACCTCACCCAACTTCTCACGGGTCATGGCTGTTTTGCCAAGTACCTGTGGGAAGTGGTGGGGATAGAACCGGAGCCCCGGTGCCGTCACTGCACCAGCGGCGACCCCGACACGGCCTACCACACCATGGCCGTGTGTGAGGCGTGGGACGGCCAAAGGACGGCCCTCGTAAGCTCCATTGGTGGAGACCTTTCGCTGTCGGCCGTGATTCCAGCCATGGCCGACAGCGAAGAGTGTTGGGCCGCCGTCGCCTCGTTCGCTAGCGAGGTGATGGCGGCAAAGAGAGAGGCTCTGCGGGAGCGGGAGCGAGCTGGTCTCACTCTTCCGCCCCGCAGGCCCCCGGCGAGGGGACGCCGGCGAGCGCAATTCGCCCGCGTCCCCGAATGAGCGAAGCCACGGGCGGTGGGTCGGGGGACCCGCCGCCCCATGCTAATGTGGCGGAATGCGCCCCTCAGTGTTCCTGGGGCGCATTTCTAAAGTGAGCTGGCCCCATCACCTGGATAAGTCTGTCCGGATGGTGGGGCCACCAAGAGGCGAGCCCAAACGGGCGCCCCTAGCCGAGTCGCGGTTAGAATTCTATCCCGCGGCTCGGATTAGGCGAAGGAGGAACACCGTGGTGGTTTAGTGGGTAGTCTGGCCTCCGTTTCGAGGTCAGGAGTCCCACACGAAGCGAGCCCCCTGCCCCCGCGGGGGGTGAGCGAAGTGCGTAAATGCATTCCACCACGTAAAAAAAAAAAAAAAAAAAAAAAAACCTAACCAAAAACAAAAAATCCGAAAACCTAACCTAACCTAACCTAACGAAAGACCAAGAACGAAAAACCAAAACCCTTAAAACCGAAAACAGAAAATCAAAAACAAAAATCCATAAACTGTAGACCGTAGACCGTAGACCGTAGAACGTAGACCGTAGACCGTAGACCGTAGACCGTAGACCGTAGAACGTAGACCGTAGACCGTAGACCGTAGACCGTAGACCGTAGACCGTAGACCGTAGACCGTAGACCGTAGACCGTAGACCGTAGACCGTAGACCGTAGACCGTAGACCGTAGACCGTAGACCGTAGACCGTAGACCGTAGACCGTAGACCGTAGACCGTAGACCGTAGACCGTAGACCGTAGACCGTAGACCGTAGACCGTAGACCGTAGACCGTAGACCGTAGACCGTAGACCGTAGACCGTAGACCGTAGACCGTAGACCGTAGCCCGTAGATCATAAACAGCAAACCGAAAATCTAAACAAGAAAACCGAAAAGAAATCGAAATTGAATCAAACTTTAATCAAAATTAAATTAAATTTAAATTGGAATTGAAACGCAACTGATTCGAAATTAAATTGCAATTGTATCAAAATCAAATCGAAATTGACTCGGAATTGGAACCAAAACCTAACCTAACCAAAAATCAAAAAACCGAAAACCTAACCTAAACCTAACCTAACCTAACCTAACCAAAAACAAAAAATCCGAAAGCCTAACCTAACCTAACGAAAGACCAAGAACGAAAAACCAATACCCTTAAAACCGAAAACAGAAAATCAAAAACCAAAATCCATAAACTGTAGACCGTAGACCGTAGACCGTAGACCGTAGACCGTAGACCGTAGACCGTAGACCGTAGACCGTAGACCGTAGACCGTAGACCGTAGACCGTAGACCGTAGACCGTAGACCGTAGACGGTAGACCGTAGACGGTAGACCGTAGACCGTAGACCGTAGACCGTAGACCGTAGACCGTAGACCGTAGACCGTAGACCGTAGACCGTAGACCGTAGACCGTAGACCGTAGACCGTAGACCGTGAACCGTAGACAGTAGACCGTAGACCGTAGACCGTAGACCGTAGACCGTATACCGTAGACCGTAGACCGTAGACCGTAGACCGTAGACCGTAGACCTTAGACCGTAGACCGTAGACCGTAGCCCGTAGATCATAAACAGCAAACCGAAAATCGAAATACGAAAACCGAAAAGAAATCGAAATTGAATCAAACTTTAATCAAAATTAAATTAAATTTAAATCGGAATTGAAACGCAACTGATTCGAAATTAAATTGCAATTGTATCAAAATCAAATCGAAATTGACTCGGAATTAGAACCAAAACCTAACCTAACCAAAAATCAAAAAACCGAAAACCTAACCTAACCTGACTTAACCTAACCAAACCTAACCTTACCAAAAACAAAAAATCCGCAAACCTAACCTAACCTAACCTAACGAAAGACCAAGAACGAAAAACCAAAACCCGTAAAACCGAAAACAGAAAATCAAAAACCAAAATCCATAAACAGTAGACCGTAGACCGTAGACCGTAGACCGTAGACCGTAGACCGTAGACCGTAGACCGTAGACCGTAGACCGTAGACCGTAGACCGTAGACCGTAGACCGTAGACCGTAGACCGTAGACCGTAGACCGTAGACCGTAGACCGTAGACCGTAGACCGTAGACCGTAGACCGTAGACCGTAGACCGTAGACCGTAGACCGTAGACCGTAGACCGTAGACCGTAGACCGTAGACCGTAGACCGTAGACCGTAGACCGTAGACCGTAGACCGTAGACCGTAGACCGTAGACCGTAGACCGTAGACCGTAGACCGTAGACCGTAGACCGTAGACCGTAGACCGTAGACCGTAGACCGTAGACCGTAGACCGTAGACCGTAGACCGTAGACCGTAGACCGTAGACCGTAGACTGTGGAACGTAGACCGTAGATCATAAACAGCAAACCGAAAATCGAAATACGAAAACCGAAAAGAAATCGAAATTGAATCGAAATTAAATTGACATGGAATCGAAATTAAATCAAAACAAAATTGAATCAAACTTTAATCGAAATTAAATTAAATTTAAATCGGAATTGAAACGCAACTGATTCGAAATTAAATTGCAATTGTATCAAAATCAAATCGAAATTGACTCGGAATTGGAACCAAAACCTAACCTAACCAAAAATCAAAAAACCGAAAACCTAACCTAACCTGACTTAACCTAACCAAACCTAACCTAACCTAACCTAACCAAAAACAAAAGGGGCGAGCCCCAAGTGAGGGGCGAGCCCCAAGTGAGTGCAAGTACGTCCTCGTCGTTCGCCCTGGACCCCGTCCTGACCACCGTAACGGAGTGGCAGGCGGGTGACTGAACCTTGTGCTCGACACTTGCGGCAAATTCTTTTGTGATTCTTACTGTAGTTGTTGTTTTAAGCGAGATGCTAACACGAGCGAAGATTAACAGTCCTTTTAAGGACTCGGAGGAGATGGTGGCAGCTCCCTCTGCCTCCTCCTCCAAAAGTCCTTCTCAGGACTCAGCGGTGGTGGCAGCTCCGTCTGCAGTTCAAAGTCCTTTTCAGGACTGCGGGGAGATTGTGGCAGTTCCGTCTGCCTTGTCTGCGGACCAATCTCCTCCATCCACCATGGAGGTGGAGCTCGGCAGCCCTGCGGCTTCTGTGCCCCGCGCGGAGGCGGTTGTTGTGCTGGAGCGCCTGGGCACTTCGGCCGTACTGAGTGGGTCGCGCCCATCCTCCCCAGTGATGGGGAGACTGTGGCGCAAGCGCTCCAACTCTGCCACGGAGGCAGAGTTGGACGAAAGCGCTAAGAAGACAAAGGGCCATTATGCCTACTTGGCCAAGGCTAAGGCCGAGTTAGCCGTGGCCAAGGAGAGAGAGGTGGAGCTCCGGGCTGAGGAGGAGCTCGCGGAGCAGCGGCGGAAGAGGGCTCTCTTCCTCCGGGAGTCCCCCAGCCCACAACCGCAGCCCAGCCCACTGTTACCAGCAGGAGTGGCAGATACTGTGACCCAGCCCCTCAGCGCGGAGCAGCTGTCGGGCTCCATCGAGGCAGCGGTGGCGATGGTACAATCCATCGCCACCAAGAGCTCCAATTTAAAGGGCCAGTACGTGCGGGACCTTAAGCAGGCATGTAGCTCCATCCTGGAGCACGTGCGTGTGCTGAGGTCCCGCACGCAGTCTGAGGAGGTGGCCCAGCTCCAGACCGAGCTGGCTGTCGTGCGGGCCGAAATGCGGGCCTGGAAGCGGCAGGCGGAGACTGCGCCGCCCGCGATGAGTCGCGAAGAGATCGCATTCCTGGTCGATGCGCGCATCGCGGGCATCCAGGACCGCCTGCTGCCCGAGACTCGCATCCGCCCACCTCTCCAGGCGGACATCCGTAATGCCGCCCGCCTGGCTATGGAGCCCGAGCGCCAACCCACGATCTCGTCCCTCCCTCCCTCGCCACCTCTTCCTCTGTCTCCTCCAACGCCTGATGGGCAGGCGGAGGAGGCATTGCGCCCCACTCCTCCAGGAGGTAAGGCCGCCAAGAGGAAGAGGCCAAAGAAGAAGACGGCCGCGGCGAGGGAGGCAGAAGCTGCCCGCCAGGCGCGACAGCCATCTCAGCCACCCTCGCTGACCCCCCAGTCGGCCCCAGCGCCAACGTCGTGGAGCACAGTGGCGGCGCGCCCAAAAGCGCCAAAGCCAGTACCAGCCCAGCCAGCTCCAGTAGCGCCTTCCACTAGCAGCAGGAAACATGGCGCCCGTAGGCCTCGCAAATTGCGAGCGCCTAAGACCGCAGCGGTCACCCTAACGCTGCAGCCGGGCGCCGCGGAGCAGGGGGTGACCTACGGAGAGGTGCTCGCCAAGGCCGAGAGGTCAATCGACCTCAAGGCCCTCGGCATCGACGGCCTCCGCCTCCGTCCCGCCGTGACTGGAGGTCGCATACTGGAGGTGGCCGGCGCTGACAGAGCGCAGAAGGCCGACGCCCTGGCCACAAAATTGCAGGAAGTGCTGCAGGAGGTCCGCGTCGCTAGACCAGAGAGGTGCGTGGAGCTACGCATCTCTGGTCTGAGCGACTCGGCCTCCAAGGAGACCGTAGCGGCGTCGCTGGCAGCAGAGGGGGGCTGCTCTGCCAGCGCAATAAAGGTCGGCGACATCCAGCGCCCATCTGGCCGACAGGGCTCTGCCTGGCTGCGGTGCCCGGTTGACGCGGCCAAAGTACTAACCGACGGACGCCGCATTGTGATCGGGTGGTCAGTGGTTAGGCTGACCACCCTGGAGCCCAGGCCGGCGCGGTGCTTCCGCTGCCTGGAGCCGGGGCATGTTGGGGTGAGGTGTACTGCGGGCATTGACCGCAGTGCACTCTGCTTCCGCTGTGGGCAGGCGGGCCACAAGTCGGCCACCTGCTCCGCGGAGCCCAGGTGCCCCGTCTGTTCAGCGGCGGGCAAAGCGTCCGGCCACAAACTGGGCTCGTCTGAGTGCCAGGCGGCTTCCCGCAGCAGGGGCCGGGCCAAGGGCAAAGCTGCTAGTGGGGCTAAATCTACCCCCTCCCCCACCCAGCAGCCCACAGTGGAGGTTATGGACACCGCCCAACAATAATGGCCCACATCTCCATTCTGCAGGCCAACGTCAACCACTGCGTCACGGCCCAGGACCTTTTGGCCCAATCCATGGCGCAGTGGCAGACGACACTGGCAGTAGTCGCCGAGCCGTACTACGTGCGCGAAACCCCAAACTGGGCCAGCGACCACAACGGCTTGGTGGCTATCGTCGCCCGGCGAAACGCTCCCCCCTTCGACCGAGTGCGGAGGGGTCGAGGGTGCGTCCTCGTAGCGCTGGGCGGCGCTGCAGTAATTGGGGTGTACTGCCCCCCCAGCAGAAGCATCGCCGAGTTCGAACAACTACTCTCGGAGGTCGGTGCTCTGCTGGCAGAAGTGCACCCCACCCCGGCCGTGGTGGCCGGAGATTTCAACGCTCACTCACGGGCGTGGGGATCTCCGGCGACCGATGCCCGGGGGGAGATGGTGGAAGAATGGGCGGTGTCCCAAGGCTTGGTGTTGCTGAACCAAGGGGCGGTCCACACCCTTGTGCGACCGCAGGGTAGGTCGATCGTCGATCTGTCGTTCGCCAGTTCTGACCTGGCCCGACGGATCGACAACTGGCGGGTCGTTGAGGGGGTGGAGACCGCGTCGGACCATCGGTATATCCGGTTCGACGTCGTCCCTGCCGCCTCGGTGGCTCGAGTCGACCTCGACCGCCCCTTGTTAGGAGAAGGTCCGCGGTGGCGACTCGGAACGTTGAATAGGGAACTGGCCCGAGAGGCGGCTATCGTCGAGCGATGGGCTGCGGGCGACAGTGGCCTGGACGCAGACGCGAGATGCGAGCGGCTCGCTGGAGCGCTGACTCGCGTCTGCGACGCGGCGATGCAAAGGGCGAGGCCTATCCCGCCTCGGAAATCGGTGTACTGGTGGCGTCCCCACCTAGCCGGGCTGCGTACAGCTAGTGACGCAGCCCAGAGGCAGTACTACCGGTGCCGAAGGCGGGCCGTAAGAGACCTCGCCCGAGAAGAACAGCTGCACGCCGCGTACCGGGCGGCCCGTGAGGCCCTTAGCTCGGCGGTCAAAGCCGCCAAGGAGGAGGCCTGGAAGGAGTGGCTCGAGAGTCTCAATCGAGATCCATGGGGGCGTCCGTACAAGACCGTGAGCCAGAAGCTCCGGCCTTGGGCGCCTCCTCTCACAAGGACTCTCGAGCCGAGCCTCCTCCACCGAGTGGTCAGTTCCCTCTTCCCTGCGAGGGAGGAGTGGGTCCCACCGCGGATGGCAACACCGAGCCGGGTGCCGGCAGACGAAGGGGCAATACCTCCCGTGTCCGAGGCCGAGTTAGGGGCTGCGATCCTGGCACTCAGGTCCAGGAACCGCGCCCCGGGCCCGGACGGCGTCCCTGGGAAGGTCATTGCCACAGTCATGCCGGCACTAGAGGAGGAGACGCTGTCCCTCATGTCCGAGTGTTTGGCGTCGGGGAGGGTCCCGCGACGATGGAAGACTGGAAAGCTCGTGCTGCTTAAAAAGCACGGGCGTCCAGTCGACTCGCCGTCGGCCTACCGCCCCATCGTTTTGCTCGACGAGATGTGCAAGCTGTTTGAGCGGGTGCTCGCTGCGCGTCTCGTCGGCCACCTGGAGGGGGCGGGGCCCACCTTAAGTGACGGCCAGTTCGGCTTCCGTCGCGGGAGGTCAACCCTCGACGCCATATCCCGACTGCGGGGCAGCGTCGACGAAGCGGTCGCCGGGGGAGAGGTGTTGTTGGCTGTGTCGCTGGACATAGCCAACGCCTTCAACACCCTCCCCTGGGAAACAATAGCCGAGGCGCTGAGGTACCACAACGTCCCGTGGTACCTCAGGCGCGTCCTTGCGGACTACTTCGTGGACCGGGTCATCATCTATCCGGCCCAAAGCGGGGTGGTCCGCAGGGGCATGTCTTGTGGCGTTCCACAGGGGTCGGTCCTCGGGCCGCTCCTGTGGAACGTAGGTTACGATTGGGTCCTGCGCGGTGCTAATCTTCGGGGAGTCGGTGTACTCTGTTACGCCGACGACACCCTAGTCACCGCGCGGGCCCCGACGTTTCGCGACGCCTCCGTCCTCGCTACGGCAGGCGTCGCCCATGTCGTGCGTCGCATCGGGGCACTAGGTTTGAAGGTGGCCCTCGAAAAGTCCGAGGCCCTATTCTTTCATGGGCCTCGGCAGACGCCGCCTCGAGATAGGTCAATTGTGGTGGGCGGCACCTCCATCGCTGTCGGGACCAGTCTGAAATACCTCGGGCTGGTTCTCGACAGTCGGTGGCGGTTCGCGGAGCATTTCCGGCAGCTGGCACCAAAATTGCTGGCGTTTGCCGGAATGCTCTCGCGGTTGCTGCCCAACAGCGGAGGCCCGGGGTCTGCCTGCCGCCGTCTCTACGACGGAGTGGTGCGCTCCAAGGCGCTCTACGGAGCGCCCATATGGGCGGAGGCCCTCTGCCCAGCAAATGTTGCGCTGCTGCGACGACCGCAGCGCGCCATCGCGCAGAGGGCCGCACGGGCGTACCACACCGTCTCTTACGAGGCGGCGTGTCTAATCGCGGGCAGTATCCCCTGGGATCTCGAGGCTGGCGTCCTAAAGAGGGTCTACGACGAGGGTGCCCTGATGCGGCGCAATCTGGGAGGTCGGCCGCTTCCGGAGGAGATCGATCGCTGGAGACAGGCGGCTCGCGATGATCTCTTCCGGAAATGGGCCGAAAGGCTGAGAGCGACCCGTAGTGGGTCGCTGCTCGTGGGGGCCGTCCGGCCCGTCCTGCGTCTTTTTGTGGAGAGGGGTCATGGGGCTCCGACGTACCACCTCACCCAACTTCTCACGGGTCATGGCTGTTTTGCCAAGTACCTGTGGGAAGTGGTGGGGATCGAACCGGAGCCCCGGTGCCGTCACTGCACCAGCGGCGACCCCGACACGGCCTACCACACCATGGCCGTGTGTGAGGCGTGGGACGGCCAAAGGACGGCCCTCGTGAACTCCATTGGTGGAGACCTTTCGCTGTCGGCCGTGATTCCAGCCATGGCCGACAGCGAAGAGTGTTGGGCCGCCGTCACCTCGTTCGCTAGCGAGGTGATGGCGGCAAAGAGAGAGGCTCTGCGGGAGCGGGAGCGAGCTGGGCTCACTCTTCCGCCCCGCAGGCCCCCGGCGAGGGGACGCCGGCGAGCGCAATTCGCCCGCGTCCCCGAATGAGCGAAGCCACGGGCGGTGGGTCGGGGGACCCGCTGCCCCATGCTAATATGGCGGAATGCGCCCCTCAGTGTTCCTGGGGCGCATTCGTAAAGTGAGCTGGCCCCATCACCTGGAAAGTCTGTCCGGATGGTGGGGCCACCAAGAGGCGAGCCCGAACGGGCGTCCCTAGCCGAGTCGCGGTGAGAATTCTATCCCGCGGCTCGGATTAGGCGAAGGAGGAACACCGTGGTGGTTTAGTGGGTAGTCTGGCCTCCGTTTCGAGGTCAGGAGTCCCACACGAAGCGAGCCCCCTGCCCCCGCGGGGGGTGAGCGAAGTGCGTAAATGCATTCCACCACGTAAAAAAAAAAAAAAAAAACCAAAAACAAAAAATCCGAAAACCTAACCTAACGAAAGACCAAGAACGAAAAACCAAAACCCGTAAAACCGAAAACAGAAAATCAAAAACCAAAATCCATAAACTGTAGACCGTAGACCGTAAACCGTAGACCGTAAACCGTAGACCGTAGACCGTAGACCGTAGACCGTAGACCGTAGACCGTAGACCGTAGACCGTAGACCGTAGACCGTAGACCGTAGACCGTAGACCGTAGACCGTAGACCGTAGACCGTAGACCGTAGACCGTAGACCGTAGACCGTAGACCGTAGACCGTAGACCGTAGACCGTAGACCGTAGACCGTAGACCGTAGACCGTAGACCGTAGACCATAGACCGTAGACCGTAGACCGTAGACCGTAGACCGCAGACCGTACACCGTAGACCGTAGACCGAAGACCGCAGACCGTAGACCGTAGACCGTAGACCGTAAACCGTAAACCGTAGACCGTAGACCGCAGACCGAAGACCGTACACCGTACACCGTAGACCGTAGACAGTAGATCGGAAACCGTAGATCATAAACAGCAAACCAAAAATCGAAATACGAAAACCGAAAAGAAATCGAAATTGAATCGAAATTAAATTGACATGGAATCGAAATTAAATCAAAATTGAATCAAACTTTACTCGAAATTAAATTAAATTTAAATCGGAATTGAAACGCAACTGATTCGAAATTAAATTGCAATTGTATCAAAATCAAATCGAAATTGACTCGGAATTGGAACCAAAACCTAACCTAACCAAAAATCAAAAAATCGAAAACCTAACCTAACCTGACTTAACCTAACCAAACCTAACCTAACCTGACCTAACCTAACCAAAAACAAAAAATCCGAAAACCTAACCTAACCTAACCTAACGAAAGACCAAGAACGAAAAACCAAAACCCGTAAAACCGAAAACAGAAAATAAAATCCAAAATCCATAAACAGTAGACCGTAGACCGTAGACCGTAGACCGTAGACCGAAGACCGTAGACCGTAGACCGTAGACCGTAGACCGTAGACCGTAGACCGTAGACCGTAGACCGTAGACCGTAGACCGTAGACCGTAGACCGTAGACCGTAGACCGTAGACCGTAGACCGTAGACCGTAGACCGTAGACCGTAGACCGTAGACCGTAGACCGTAGACCGTAGACCGTAGACCGTAGACCGTAGACCGTAGACCGTAGACCGTAGACCGTAGACCGTAGACCGTAGACCGTAGACCGTAGACCGTAGACCGTAGACCGTAGACCGTAGACCGTAGACCGTAGACCGTAGACCGTAGACCGTAGACCGTAGACCGTAGACCGTAGACCGTAGACCGTAGACCGTAGACCGTAGACCGTAGACCGTAGACCGTAGACCGTAGACCGTAGACCGTATACCGTAGACCGTAGAACGTAGACCGTAGATCATAAACAGCAAACCGAAAATCGAAATACGAAAACCGAAAAGAAATCGAAATTGAATCGAAATTAAATTGACATGGAATCGAAATTAAATCAAAACAAAATTGATTCAAACTTTAATCGAAATTAAATTAAATTTAAATCGGAATTGAAACGCAACTGATTCGAAATTAAATTGCAATTGTATCAAAATCAAATCGAAATTGACTCGGAATTGGAACCAAAACCTAACCTAACCAAAAATCAAAAACCCGAAAACCTAACCTAACCTGACTTAACCTAACCAAACCTAACCTAACCTAACCTAACCTAACCAAAAACAAAAAATCCGAAAACCTAACCTAACGAAAGACCAAGAACGAAAAACCAAAACCCGTAAAACCGAAAACAGAAAATCAAAAACCAAAATCCATAAACTGTAGACCGTAGACCGTAGACCGTAGACCGTAGACCGTAGACCGTAGACCGTAGACCGTAGACCGAAGACCGTAGACAAATTGAATCAAACTTTAATCGAAATTAAATTAAATTTAAATCGGAATTGAAACGCAACTGATTCGAAATTAAATTGCAATTGTATCAAAATCAAATCGAAAATTGACTCGGAATTGGAACTAAAACCTAACCTAACCAAAAATCAAAAAACGGAAAACCTAACCTAACCTGACTTAACCTAACCAAACCTAACCAAACCTAACCAAACCTAACCTAACCTAACCAAAAACAAAAAATCCGAAAACCTAACCTAACCTAACCTAACGAAAGACCAAGAACGAAAAACCAAAACCCGTAAAACAGAAAACAGAAAATCAAAAACCAAAATCCATAAACTGTAGACCGTAGACCGTAGACCGTAGACCGTAGACCGTAGACCGTTGACCGTAGACCGTAGACCGTAGACCGTAGACCGTAGACCGTAGACCGTAGACCGTAGACCGTAGACCGTAGACCGTAGACCGTAGACCGTAGACCGTAGACCGTAGACCGTAGACCGTAGACCGTAGACCGTAGACCGCAGACCGTACACCGTAGACCGTAGACCGAAGACCGCAGACCGTAGACCGTAGACCGTAGACCGTAAACCGTAAACCGTAGACCGTAGACCGCAGACCGAAGACCGTACACCGTACACCGTAGACCGTAGACCGTAGATCGGAAACCGTAGATCATAAACAGCAAACCAAAAATCGAAATACGAAAACCGAAAAGAAATCGAAATTGAATCGAAATTAAATTGACATGGAATCGAAATTAAATCAAAATTGAATCAAACTTTACTCGAAATTAAATTAAATTTAAATCGGAATTGAAACGCAACTGATTCGAAATTAAATTGCAATTGTATCAAAATCAAATCGAAATTGACTCAGAATTGGAACCAAAACCTAACCTAACCAAAAATCAAAAAACCGAAAACCTAACCTAACCTGACTTAACCTAATCAAACCTAAACTAACCTAACCTAACCTAACCAAAAACAAAAAATCCGAAAACCTAACCTAACCTAACCTAACGAAAGACCAAGAACGAAAAACCAAAACCCTTAAAACCGAAAACAGAAAATCAAAAACAAAAATCCATAAACTGTAGACCGTAGACCGTAGACCGTAGAACGTAGACCGTAGACCGTAGACCGTAGACCGTAGACCGTAGAACGTAGACCGTAGACCGTAGACCGTAGACCGTAGACCGTAGACCGTAGACCGTAGACCGTAGACCGTAGACCGTAGACCGTAGACCGTAGACCGTAGACCGTAGACCATAGACCGTAGACCGTAGACCGTAGACCGTAGACCGTAGACCGTAGACCGTAGACCGTAGACCGTAGACCGTAGACCGTAGACCGTAGACCGTAGACCGTAGACCGTAGACCGTAGACCGTAGACCGTAGCCCGTAGATCATAAACAGCAAACCGAAAATCTAAACAAGAAAACCGAAAAGAAATCGAAATTGAATCAAACTTTAATCAAAATTAAATTAAATTTAAATTGGAATTGAAACGCAACTGATTCGAAATTAAATTGCAATTGTATCAAAATCAAATCGAAATTGACTCGGAATTGGAACCAAAACCTAACCTAACCAAAAATCAAAAAACCGAAAACCTAACCTAAACCTAACCTAACCTAACCTAACCAAAAACAAAAAATCCGAAAGCCTAACCTAACCTAACGAAAGACCAAGAACGAAAAACCAATACCCTTAAAACCGAAAACAGAAAATCAAAAACCAAAATCCATAAACTGTAGACCGTAGACCGTAGACCGTAGACCGTAGACCGTAGACCGTAGACCGTAGACCGTAGACCGTAGACCGTAGACCGTAGACCGTAGACCGTAGACCGTAGACCGTAGACCGTAGACGGTAGACCGTAGACGGTAGACCGTAGACCGTAGACCGTAGACCGTAGACCGTAGACCGTAGACCGTAGACCGTAGACCGTAGACCGTAGACCGTAGACCGTAGACCGTAGACCGTAGACCGTAGACCGTAGACCGTGAACCGTAGACAGTAGACCGTAGACCGTAGACCGTAGACCGTAGACCGTATACCGTAGACCGTAGACCGTAGACCGTAGACCGTAGACCGTAGACCTTAGACCGTAGACCGTAGACCGTAGCCCGTAGATCATAAACAGCAAACCGAAAATCGAAATACGAAAACCGAAAAGAAATCGAAATTGAATCAAACTTTAATCAAAATTAAATTAAATTTAAATCGGAATTGAAACGCAACTGATTCGAAATTAAATTGCAATTGTATCAAAATCAAATCGAAATTGACTCGGAATTAGAACCAAAACCTAACCTAACCAAAAATCAAAAAACCGAAAACCTAACCTAACCTGACTTAACCTAACCAAACCTAACCTTACCAAAAACAAAAAATCCGCAAACCTAACCTAACCTAACCTAACGAAAGACCAAGAACGAAAAACCAAAACCCGTAAAACCGAAAACAGAAAATCAAAAACCAAAATCCATAAACAGTAGACCGTAGACCGTAGACCGTAGACCGTAGACCGTAGACCGTAGACCGTAGACCGTAGACCGTAGACCGTAGACCGTAGACCGTAGACCGTAGACCGTAGACCGTAGACCGTAGACCGTAGACCGTAGACCGTAGACCGTAGACCGTAGACCGTAGACCGTAGACCGTAGACCGTAGACCGTAGACCGTAGACCGTAGACCGTAGACCGTAGACCGTAGACCGTAGACCGTAGACCGTAGACCGTAGACCGTAGACCGTAGACCGTAGACCGTAGACCGTAGACCGTAGACCGTAGACCGTAGACCGTAGACCGTAGACCGTAGACCGTAGACCGTAGACCGTAGACCGTAGACCGTAGACCGTAGACCGTAGACCGTAGACCGTAGACCGTAGACCGTAGACCGTAGACCGTAGACCGTAGACCGTAGACCGTAGACTGTGGAACGTAGACCGTAGATCATAAACAGCAAACCGAAAATCGAAATACGAAAACCGAAAAGAAATCGAAATTGAATCGAAATTAAATTGACATGGAATCGAAATTAAATCAAAACAAAATTGAATCAAACTTTAATCGAAATTAAATTAAATTTAAATCGGAATTGAAACGCAACTGATTCGAAATTAAATTGCAATTGTATCAAAATCAAATCGAAATTGACTCGGAATTGGAACCAAAACCTAACCTAACCAAAAATCAAAAAACCGAAAACCTAACCTAACCTGACTTAACCTAACCAAACCTAACCTAACCTAACCTAACCAAAAACAAAAAATCCGAAAACCTAACCTAACGAAAGACCAAGAACGAAAAACCAAAACCCGTAAAACCGAAAACAGAAAATCAAAAACCAAAATCCATAAACTGTAGACCGTAGACCGTAAACCGTAGACCGTAAACCGTAGACCGTAGACCGTAGACCGTAGACCGTAGACCGTAGACCGTAGACCGTAGACCGTAGACCGTAGACCGTAGACCGTAGACCGTAGACCGTAGACCGTAGACCGTAGACCGTAGACCGTAGACCGTAGACCGTAGACCGTAGACCGTAGACCGTAGACCGTAGACCGTAGACCGTAGACCGTAGACCGTAGACCGTAGACCGTAGACCGTAGACCGTAGACCGTAGACCGTAGACCGTAGACCATAGACCGTAGACCGTAGACCGTAGACCGTAGACCGCAGACCGTACACCGTAGACCGTAGACCGAAGACCGCAGACCGTAGACCGTAGACCGTAGACCGTAAACCGTAAACCGTAGACCGTAGACCGCAGACCGAAGACCGTACACCGTACACCGTAGACCGTAGACAGTAGATCGGAAACCGTAGATCATAAACAGCAAACCAAAAATCGAAATACGAAAACCGAAAAGAAATCGAAATTGAATCGAAATTAAATTGACATGGAATCGAAATTAAATCAAAATTGAATCAAACTTTACTCGAAATTAAATTAAATTTAAATCGGAATTGAAACGCAACTGATTCGAAATTAAATTGCAATTGTATCAAAATCAAATCGAAATTGACTCAGAATTGGAACCAAAACCTAACCTAACCAAAAATCAAAAAACCGAAAACCTAACCTAACCTGACTTAACCTAATCAAACCTAAACTAACCTAACCTAACCTAACCAAAAACAAAAAATCCGAAAACCTAACCTAACCTAACCTAACGAAAGACCAAGAACGAAAAACCAAAACCCTTAAAACCGAAAACAGAAAATCAAAAACAAAAATCCATAAACTGTAGACCGTAGACCGTAGACCGTAGAACGTAGACCGTAGACCGTAGACCGTAGACCGTAGACCGTAGAACGTAGACCGTAGACCGTAGACCGTAGACCGTAGACCGTAGACCGTAGACCGTAGACCGTAGACCGTAGACCGTAGACCGTAGACCGTAGACCGTAGACCGTAGACCGTAGACCGTAGACCGTAGACCGTAGACCGTAGACCGTAGACCGTGAACCGTAGACAGTAGACCGTAGACCGTAGACCGTAGACCGTAGACCGTATACCGTAGACCGTAGACCGTAGACCGTAGACCGTAGACCGTAGACCGTAGACCTTAGACCGTAGACCGTAGACCGTAGCCCGTAGATCATAAACAGCAAACCGAAAATCGAAATACGAAAACCGAAAAGAAATCGAAATTGAATCAAACTTTAATCAAAATTAAATTAAATTTAAATCGGAATTGAAACGCAACTGATTCGAAATTAAATTGCAATTGTATCAAAATCAAATCGAAATTGACTCGGAATTAGAACCAAAACCTAACCTAACCAAAAATCAAAAAACCGAAAACCTAACCTAACCTGACTTAACCTAACCAAACCTAACCTAACCTGACCTAACCTTACCAAAAACAAAAAATCCGCAAACCTAACCTAACCTAACCTAACGAAAGACCAAGAACGAAAAACCAAAACCCGTAAAACCGAAAACAGAAAATCAAAAACCAAAATCCATAAACAGTAGACCGTAGACCGTAGACCGTAGACCGTAGACCGTAGACCGTAGACCGTAGACCGTAGACCGTAGACCGTAGACCGTAGACCGTAGACCGTAGACCGTAGACCGTAGACCGTAGACCGTAGACCGTAGACCGTAGACCGTAGACCGTAGACCGTAGACCGTAGACCGTAGACCGTAGACCGTAGACCGTAGACCGTAGACCGTAGACCGTAGACCGTAGACCGTAGACCGTAGACCGTAGACCGTAGACCGTAGACCGTAGACCGTAGACCGTAGACCGTAGACCGTAGACCGTAGACCGTAGACTGTGGAACGTAGACCGTAGATCATAAACAGCAAACCGAAAATCGAAATACGAAAACCGAAAAGAAATCGAAATTGAATCGAAATTAAATTGACATGGAATCGAAATTAAATCAAAACAAAATTGAATCAAACTTTAATCGAAATTAAATTAAATTTAAATCGGAATTGAAACGCAACTGATTCGAAATTAAATTGCAATTGTATCAAAATCAAATCGAAATTGACTCGGAATTGGAACCAAAACCTAACCTAACCAAAAATCAAAAAACCGAAAACCTAACCTAACCTGACTTAACCTAACCAAACCTAACCTAACCTAACCTAACCAAAAACAAAAAATCCGAAAACCTAACCTAACGAAAGACCAAGAATGAAAAACCAAAACCCGTAAAACCGAAAACAGAAAATCAAAAACCAAAATCCATAAACTGTAGACCGTAGACCGTAGACCGTAGACCGTAGACCGTAGACCGTAGACCGTAGACCGTAGACCGTAGACCGTAGACCGTAGACCGTAGACCGTAGACCGTAGACCGTAGACCGTAGACCGTAGACCGAAGACCGTAGACAAATTGAATCAAACTTTAATCGAAATTAAATTAAATTTAAATCGGAATTGAAACGCAACTGATTCGAAATTAAATTGCAATTGTATCAAAATCAAATCGAAAATTGACTCGGAATTGGAACTAAAACCTAACCTAACCAAAAATCAAAAAACCGAAAACCTAACCTAACCTGACTTAACCTAACCAAACCTAACCAAACCTAACCAAACCTAACCTAACCTAACCAAAAACAAAAAATCCGAAAACCTAACCTAACCTAACCTAACGAAAGACCAAGATCGAAAAACCAAAACCCGTAAAACCGAAAACAGAAAATCAAAAACCAAAATCCATAAACTGTAGACCGTAGACCGTAGACCGTAGACCGTAGACCGTAGACCGTTGACCGTTGACCGTAGACCGTAGACCGTAGACCGTAGACCGTAGACCGTAGACCGTAGACCGTAGACCGTAGACCGTAGACCGTAGACCGTAGACCGTAGACCGTAGACCGTAGACCGTAGACCGTAGACCGTAGACCGTAGACCGTAGACCGTAGACCGTAGACCGTAGACCGTAGACCGTAGACCGTAGACCGTAGACCGTAGACCGTAGACCGTAGACCGTAGACCGTAGACCGTAGACCGTAGACCGTAGACCGTAGACCGTAGACCGTAGACCGTAGACCGTAGACCGTAGACCGTAGACCGTAGACCGTAGACCGTAGACCGTAGACCGTAGACCGTAGACCGTAGACCGTAGACCGTAGACCGTAGACCGTAGACCGTAGACCGTAGACCATAGACCGTAGACCGTAGACCGTAGACCGCAGACCGTACACCGTAGACCGTAGACCGAAGACCGCAGACCGTAGACCGTAGACCGTAGACCGTAAACCGTAAACCGTAGACCGTAGACCGCAGACCGAAGACCGTACACCGTACACCGTAGACCGTAGACCGTAGATCGGAAACCGTAGATCATAAACAGCAAACCAAAAATCGAAATACGAAAACCGAAAAGAAATCGAAATTGAATCGAAATTAAATTGACATGGAATCGAAATTAAATCAAAATTGAATCAAACTTTACTCGAAATTAAATTAAATTTAAATCGGAATTGAAACGCAACTGATTCGAAATTAAATTGCAATTGTATCAAAATCAAATCGAAATTGACTCAGAATTGGAACCAAAACCTAACCTAACCAAAAATCAAAAAACCGAAAACCTAACCTAACCTGACTTAACCTAATCAAACCTAAACTAACCTAACCTAACCTAACCAAAAACAAAAAATCCGAAAACCTAACCTAACCTGACTTAACCTAACCAAACCTAACCTAACCTGACCTAACCTAACCAAAAACAAAAAATCCGAAAACCTAACCTAACCTAACCTAACGAAAGACCAAGAACGAAAAACCAAAACCCGTAAAACCGAAAACAGAAAATAAAATCCAAAATCCATAAACAGTAGACCGTAGACCGTAGACCGTAGACCGTAGACCGTAGACCGTAGACCGTAGACCGTAGACCGTAGACCGTAGACCGTAGACCGTAGACCGTAGACCGTAGACCGTAGACCGTAGACCGTAGACCGTAGACCGTAGACCGTAGACCGTAGACCGTAGACCGTAGACCGTAGACCGTAGACCGTAGACCGTAGACCGTAGACCGTAGACCGTAGACCGTAGACCGTAGACCGTAGACCGTAGACCGTAGACCGTAGACCGTAGACCGTAGACCGTAGACCGTAGACCGTAGACCGTAGACCGTAGACCGTAGACCGTAGACCGTAGACCGTAGACCGTAGACCGTAGACCGTAGACCGTAGACCGTAGACCGTAGACCGTAGACCGTAGACCGTAGACCGTAGACCGTAGACCGTAGACCGTAGACCGTAGACCGTAGACCGTAGACCGTAGACCGTAGACCGTAGACCGTAGACCGTAGACCGTAGACCGTAGACCGTAGACCGTAGACCGTAGACCGTAGACCGTAGACCGTAGACCGTAGACCGTAGACCGTAGACCGTAGACCGTAGACCGTAGACCGTAGACCGTAGACCGTAGACCGTAGACCGTAGACCGTAGACCGTAGACCGTAGACCGTAGACCGTAGACCGTAGACCGTAGACCGTAGACCGTAGACCGTAGACCGTAGACCGTAGACCGTAGACCGTAGACCGTAGACCGTAGACCGTATACCGTAGACCGTAGAACGTAGACCGTAGATCATAAACAGCAAACCGAAAATCGAAATACGAAAACCGAAAAGAAATCGAAATTGAATCGAAATTAAATTGACATGGAATCGAAATTAAATCAAAACAAAATTGATTCAAACTTTAATCGAAATTAAATTAAATTTAAATCGGAATTGAAACGCAACTGATTCGAAATTAAATTGCAATTGTATCAAAATCAAATCGAAATTGACTCGGAATTGGAACCAAAACCTAACCTAACCAAAAATCAAAAACCCGAAAACCTAACCTAACCTGACTTAACCTAACCAAACCTAACCTAACCTAACCTAACCTAACCAAAAACAAAAAATCCGAAAACCTAACCTAACGAAAGACCAAGAACGAAAAACCAAAACCCGTAAAACCGAAAACAGAAAATCAAAAACCAAAATCCATAAACTGTAGACCGTAGACCGTAGACCGTAGACCGTAGACCGTAGACCGTAGACCGTAGACCGTAGACCGAAGACCGTAGACAAATTGAATCAAACTTTAATCGAAATTAAATTAAATTTAAATCGGAATTGAAACGCAACTGATTCGAAATTAAATTGCAATTGTATCAAAATCAAATCGAAAATTGACTCGGAATTGGAACTAAAACCTAACCTAACCAAAAATCAAAAAACCGAAAACCTAACCTAACCTGACTTAACCTAACCAAACCTAACCAAACCTAACCAAACCTAACCTAACCTAACCAAAAACAAAAAATCCGAAAACCTAACCTAACCTAACCTAACGAAAGACCAAGAACGAAAAACCAAAACCCGTAAAACCGAAAACAGAAAATCAAAAACCAAAATCCATAAACTGTAGACCGTAGACCGTAGACCGTAGACCGTAGACCGTAGACCGTTGACCGTAGACCGTAGACCGTAGACCGTAGACCGTAGACCGTAGACCGTAGACCGTAGACCGTAGACCGTAGACCGTAGACCGTAGACCGTAGACCGTAGACCGTAGACCGTAGACCGTAGACCGTAGACCGTAGACCGTAGACCGTAGACCGTAGACCGTAGACCGTAGACCGTAGACCGTAGACCGTAGACCGTAGACCGTAGACCGTAGACCGTAGACCGTAGACCGTAGACCGTAGACCGTAGACCGTAGACCGTAGACCGTAGACCGTAGACCGTAGACCGTAGACCGTAGACCGTAGACCGTAGACCGTAGACCGTAGACCGTAGACCGTAGACCGTAGACCGTAGACCGTAGACCGTAGACCGTAGACCGTAGACCGTAGACCGTAGACCGTAGACCGTAGACCGTAGACCGTAGACCGTAGACCGTAGACCGTAGACCGTAGACCGTAGACCGTAGACCGTAGACCGTAGACCGTAGACCGTAGACCGTAGACCGTAGACCGTAGACCGTAGACCGTAGATCATAAACAGCAAACCGAAAATCGAAATACGAAAACCGAAAAGAAATCGAAATTGAATCAAACTTTAATCAAAATTAAATTAAATTTAAATCGGAATTGAAACGCAACTGATTCGAAATTAAATTGCAATTGTATCAAAATCAAATCGAAATTGACTCGGAATTAGAACCAAAACCTAACCTAACCAAAAATCAAAAAACCGAAAACCTAACCTAACCTGACTTAACCTAACCAAACCTAACCTTACCAAAAACAAAAAATCCGCAAACCTAACCTAACCTAACCTAACGAAAGACCAAGAACGAAAAACCAAAACCCGTAAAACCGAAAACAGAAAATCAAAAACCAAAATCCATAAACAGTAGACCGTAGACCGTAGACCGTAGACCGTAGACCGTAGACCGTAGACCGTAGACCGTAGACCGTAGACCGTAGACCGTAGACCGTAGACCGTAGACCGTAGACCGTAGACCGTAGACCGTAGACCGTAGACCGTAGACCGTAGACCGTAGACCGTAGACCGTAGACCGTAGACCGTAGACCGTAGACCGTAGACCGTAGACCGTAGACCGTAGACCGTAGACCGTAGACCGTAGACCGTAGACCGTAGACCGTAGACCGTAGACCGTAGACCGTAGACCGTAGACCGTAGACCGTAGACCGTAGACCGTAGACCGTAGACCGTAGACCGTAGACCGTAGACCGTAGACCGTAGACCGTAGACCGTAGACCGTAGACCGTAGACCGTAGACCGTAGACCGTAGACTGTGGAACGTAGACCGTAGATCATAAACAGCAAACCGAAAATCGAAATACGAAAACCGAAAAGAAATCGAAATTGAATCGAAATTAAATTGACATGGAATCGAAATTAAATCAAAACAAAATTGAATCAAACTTTAATCGAAATTAAATTAAATTTAAATCGGAATTGAAACGCAACTGATTCGAAATTAAATTGCAATTGTATCAAAATCAAATCGAAATTGACTCGGAATTGGAACCAAAACCTAACCTAACCAAAAATCAAAAAACCGAAAACCTAACCTAACCTGACTTAACCTAACCAAACCTAACCTAACCTAACCTAACCAAAAACAAAAAATCCGAAAACCTAACCTAACGAAAGACCAAGAACGAAAAACCAAAACCCGTAAAACCGAAAACAGAAAATCAAAAACCAAAATCCATAAACTGTAGACCGTAGACCGTAAACCGTAGACCGTAAACCGTAGACCGTAGACCGTAGACCGTAGACCGTAGACCGTAGACCGTAGACCGTAGACCGTAGACCGTAGACCGTAGACCGTAGACCGTAGACCGTAGACCGTAGACCGTAGACCGTAGACCGTAGACCGTAGACCGTAGACCGTAGACCGTAGACCGTAGACCGTAGACCGTAGACCGTAGACCGTAGACCGTAGACCGTAGACCGTAGACCGTAGACCGTAGACCGTAGACCGTAGACCGTAGACCGTAGACCATAGACCGTAGACCGTAGACCGTAGACCGTAGACCGCAGACCGTACACCGTAGACCGTAGACCGAAGACCGCAGACCGTAGACCGTAGACCGTAGACCGTAAACCGTAAACCGTAGACCGTAGACCGCAGACCGAAGACCGTACACCGTACACCGTAGACCGTAGACAGTAGATCGGAAACCGTAGATCATAAACAGCAAACCAAAAATCGAAATACGAAAACCGAAAAGAAATCGAAATTGAATCGAAATTAAATTGACATGGAATCGAAATTAAATCAAAATTGAATCAAACTTTACTCGAAATTAAATTAAATTTAAATCGGAATTGAAACGCAACTGATTCGAAATTAAATTGCAATTGTATCAAAATCAAATCGAAATTGACTCAGAATTGGAACCAAAACCTAACCTAACCAAAAATCAAAAAACCGAAAACCTAACCTAACCTGACTTAACCTAATCAAACCTAAACTAACCTAACCTAACCTAACCAAAAACAAAAAATCCGAAAACCTAACCTAACCCAACCTAACGAAAGACCAAGAACGAAAAACCAAAACCCTTAAAACCGAAAACAGAAAATCAAAAACAAAAATCCATAAACTGTAGACCGTAGACCGTAGACCGTAGAACGTAGACCGTAGACCGTAGACCGTAGACCGTAGACCGTAGAACGTAGACCGTAGACCGTAGACCGTAGACCGTAGACCGTAGACCGTAGACCGTAGACCGTAGACCGTAGACCGTAGACCGTAGACCGTAGACCGTAGACCGTAGACCGTAGACCGTAGACCGTAGACCGTAGACCGTAGACCGTAGACCGTAGACCGTAGATCGTAGACCGTAGACCGTAGACCGTAGCCCGTAGATCATAAACAGCAAACCGAAAATCTAAACAAGAAAACCGAAAAGAAATCGAAATTGAATCAAACTTTAATCAAAATTAAATTAAATTTAAATTGGAATTGAAACGCAACTGATTCGAAATTAAATTGCAATTGTATCAAAATCAAATCGAAATTGACTCGGAATTGGAACCAAAACCTAACCTAACCAAAAATCAAAAAACCGAAAACCTAACCTAACCTGACTTAAGCTAACCAAACCTAACCTAACCTAACCTAACCTAACCAAAAAAAAAAAAAAAACGGGGCGAGCCCCAAGTGAGTTCTGAGTACGTCCTCGTCGTTCGCCCTGGACCCCGTCCTGACCACCGTAACGGAGTGGCAGGCGGGTGACTAAATCTCGAACTCGACACTTGCGGGCAAATTCTTTTGCGATTCTCACTATTGTTGTTGTTTTAAGCGATGCTAACACGCGCCAAAATAGCTAACAGTCCTTTTAAGGACTTGGAGGAGATGGTGGCAAATCCCTCTGCCTCCTCCTCCAACAGTCCTTTTCAGGACTCAGCGGTGGTGGCAGCTCCGTCTGTCAGTAAAAGTCCTTTTCAGGACTGCGAGGAGATTGCGGCAGCTCCATCTGCCTTGTCTGCGGACCAATCTCCTCCATCCACCATGGAGGTGGAGCTAGGAAGCCCTGCGGCTTCTGTGCCCCGCGCGGAGGCGGTCGTCGTCCTGGAGCGCCTGGACGCTTCGGCCGAATTTAGTGTGTCTCGCCCATCCTCCCCAGTAATGGGGAGACTGTGGCGCAAGCGCTCCAACTCTGCCACGGAGGCAGAGTTGGACGAAAGCGCTAAGAAGAGCAAGGCCCACTATGCCTACTTGGCCAAGGCGAAGGCCGAGTTAGCCGTGGCCAAAGAGAGGGATCTGGAGCACCGGGCTGAGGAGGAGCTCGCGGAGCAGCAGCGGAGGAGGGCTCTCTACCTCCGGGAGTCCCCTAGCCCAAAGCCGCAACCTAGCCCGTTGTCACGTGTAGGAGTGGCAGATACAGTGACCCAGCCCCTCAGCGCGGAGCAGCTGTCGGGCTCCATCGAGGCAGCGGTGGCGATGGTACAATCCATCGCCACCAAGAGCTCCAATCTAAAGGGCCAGTACGTGCGGGACCTTAAGCAGGCATGTAGCTCCATCCTGGAGCACGTGCGTGTGCTGAGGTCCCGCACGCAGTCTGAGGAGGTGGCCCAGCTCCAGACCGAGCTGGCTGTCGTGCGGGCCGAAATGCGGGCCTGGAAGCGGCAGGCGGAGACTGCGCCGCCCGCGATGAGTCGCGAAGAGATCGCATTCCTGGTCGATGCGCGCATCGCGGGCATCCAGGACCGCCTGCTGCCCGAGACCCGCATCCGCCCACCTCTCCAGGCGGACATCCGTAATGCCGCCCGCCTGGCTATGGAGCCCGAGCGCCAACCCACGATCTCGTCCCTCCCTCCCTCGCCACCTCTTCCTCTGTCTCCTCCAACGCCTGATGGGCAGGCGGAGGAGGCATTGCGCCCCACTCCTCCAGGAGGTAAGGCCGCCAAGAAGAAGAGGCCAAAGAAGAAGACGGCCGCGGCGAGGGAGGCAGAAGCTGCCCGCCAGGCGCGACAGCTATCTCAGCCACCCTCGCTGACCCCCCAGTCGGCCCCAGCGCCAACGTCGTGGAGCACAGTGGCGGCGCGCCCAAAAGCGCCAAAGCCAGTACCAGCCCAGCCAGCTCCAGTAGCGCCGGCCACTAGCAGCGGGAAACGTGGCGCCCGTAGGCCTCGCAAATTGCGAGCACCTAAGACCGCAGCGGTCACCCTAACGCTGCAGCCGGGCGCCGCGGAGCAGGGGGTGACCTACGGAGAGGTGCTCGCCAAGGCCGAGAGGTCAATCGACCTCAAGGCCCTCGGCATCGACGGCCTCCGCCTCCGTCCCGCCGTGACTGGAGGTCGCATACTGGAGGTGGCCGGCGCTGACAGAGCGCAGAAGGCCGACGCCTTGGCCACAAAATTGAAAGAAGTGCTGGAGGAGGTCCGCGTCGCTAGACCAGAGAGGTGCGTGGAGCTACGCATCTCTGGTCTGAGCGACTCGGCCTCCAAGGAGACCGTAGCGGCGTCGCTGGCGGCAGAGGGGGGCTGCTCTGCCAGCTCCATAAAGGTGGGCGACATCCAGCGCCCATCTGGCCGACAGGGCTCTGCCTGGCTGCGGTGCCCGGTTGACGCGGCCAAATTACTAACCGACGGACGCCGCATTGTGATCGGGTGGTCAGTGGTTAGGTTGACCACCCTGGAGCCCAGGCCGGCGCGGTGCTTCCGCTGCCTGGAGCCGGGGCATGTTGGGGTGAGGTGTACTGCGGGCATTGACCGCAGTGCACTCTGCTTCCGCTGTGGGCAGGCGGGCCATAAGTCGGCCACCTGCACCGCGGAGCCCAAGTGCCCCGTCTGTGCGGCGGAAGGTGCATCGTCTGGCCACAAATTGGGGTCGGGTGAGTGCAAGGCGGCCTCCCGTAGTAGGGGCCGCGCAAAAAGGAAGGCTGCCGGTGGGGCTAAATCTACCCCCTCCCCCACCCAACAGCCCACAGTGGAGGTTATGGACACCGCCCAACAATAATGGCCCACATCTCCATTCTGCAGGCCAACGTCAACCACTGCGTCACGGCCCAGGACCTTTTGGCCCAATCCATGGCGCAGTGGCAGACGACACTGGCAGTGGTCCTAACTGGGCCAGCGACCACAACGGCTTGGTGGCTATCGTCGCCCAGCGAACGGCTCCCCCCTTCGAAAGAGTGCAGAGGGGTCGAGGTTGCGTCCTCGTCACGCTGGGCGGCGCTGCAGTGATTGGGGTGTACTGCCCCCCCAGTAGGAGCATCGCCGAGTTTGAGCAGCTGCTCGCTGAGGTCGGTGCCCTGCTGGCGGAAGTGCACCCCACCCCGGCCGTGGTGGCCGGAGATTTCAACGCTCACTCTCGGGCGTGGGGATCTCCGGCGACCGATGCCCGGGGGGAGATGTTGGAGGAATGGGCGGTGTCCCAAGGCTTGGTGTTGCTGAACCAAGGGGCGGTCCACACCCTAGTGCGACCGCAGGGTAGGTCGATCGTCGATCTGTCGTTCGCCAGTTCTGGCCTGGCCCGACGGATCGGCAACTGGCGGGTCGTTGAGGGGGTGGAGACCGCGTCGGACCACCGGTACATCCGGTTCGACGTCGTCCCTGCCGCCTCGGCGGCTCGAGTCGACCTCGACCGTCCCTTGGTAGGAGAAGGTCCGCGGTGGCGACTCACCACACTGGACAAGGAACTGGCCCGAGAGGCGGCTATCGTCGAGCGATGGGCTGCGGGCGACAGTGGCCTGGACGCAGACGCGAGATGCGAGCGGCTGGCTGGAGCGCTGACTCGCGTCTGCGACGCGGCGATGCAAAGGGCGAGGCCTATCCCGCCTCGGAAATCGGTGTACTGGTGGCGTCCCCACCTAGCCGGGCTGCGTACAGCTAGTGACGCAGCCCAGAGGCAGTACTACCGGTGCCGAAGGCGGGCCATAAGAGACCTCGCCCGAGAAGAACAGCTGCACGCCGCGTACCGGGCCGCCCGTGAGGCCCTTAGCTCGGCGGTCAAAGCCGCCAAGGAGGAGGCCTGGAAGGAGTGGCTCGAGAGTCTCAATCAAGATCCATGGGGGCGTCCGTACAAGACCGTGAGCCAGAAGCTCCGGCCTTGGGCGCCTCCTCTCACAAGGACTCTCGAGCCGAGCCTCCTCCACCGAGTGGTCAGTTCCCTCTTCCCTGCGAGGGAGGAGTGGGTCCCACCGCGGATGGCAACACCAAGCCGGGTGCCGGCAGACGAAGGGGCAATACCTCCCGTGTCCGAGGCCGAGTTAGGGGCTGCGATCCTGGCACTCAGGTCCAGGAACCGCGCTCCGGGCCCGGACGGCGTCCCTGGGAAGGTTATTGCCACAGTCATGCCGGCACTAGAGGAGGAGACGCTGTCCCTCATGTCCGAGTGCCTGGCGTCGGGGAGAGTCCCGCGACGATGGAAGACTGGGAAGCTCGTGCTGCTTAAAAAGCACGGGCGCCCAGTCGACTCGCCGTCGGCCTACCGCCCCATCGTTTTGCTCGACGAGATGTGCAAGCTGTTTGAGCGGGTGCTCGCTGCGCGTCTCGTCGGCCACCTGGAGGGGGTGGGGCCCAACTTAAGTGACGGCCAGTTCGGCTTCCGTCGCGGGAGGTCAACCCTCGACGCCATATCCCGACTGCGGGGCAGCGTCGACGAAGCGGTCGCCGGGGGAGAGGTGTTGTTGGCTGTGTCGCTGGACATAGCCAACGCCTTCAACACCCTCCCCTGGGAAACTATCGCCGAGGCGCTGAGGTACCACAACGTCCCGTGGTACCTCAGGCGCGTCCTTGCGGACTACTTCGTGGACCGGGTCATCATCTACCCGGCCCAAAGCGAGGTGGTCCGCAGGGGCATGTCTTGTGGCGTTCCACAGGGGTCGGTCCTCGGGCCGCTCCTGTGGAACGTAGGTTATGATTGGGTCCTGCGCGGTGCTAATCTTCGGGGAGTCGGTGTACTTTGTTACGCCGACGACACCCTAGTCACCGCGCGGGCCCCGACGTTTCGCGACGCCTCCGTCCTCGCTACGGCAGGCGTCGCCCATGTCGTGCGTCGCATCGGGGCACTAGGTTTGAAGGTGGCCCTCGAAAAGTCCGAGGCCCTATTCTTTCATGGGCCTCGGCAGACGCCGCCTCGAGATAGGTCGATCGTGGTGGGCGGCACTTCCATCGCTGTCGGGACCAGTCTGAAATACCTCGGGCTGGTTCTCGACAGTCGGTGGCGGTTTGCGGAGCATTTCCGGCAGCTGGCACCGAAATTGCTGGCGTTTGCCGGAATGCTCTCGCGGTTGCTGCCCAACAGCGGAGGCCCAGGGTCTGCCTGCCGCCGTCTCTACGACGGAGTGGTGCGTTCCAAGGCGCTCTACGGAGCGCCCATATGGGCGGAGGCCCTCTGCCCAGCAAACGTTGCGCTGCTGCGGCGACCGCAGCGCGCCATCGCGCAGAGGGCCGCACGGGCGTACCACACCGTCTCTTACGAGGCGGCGTGTCTAATTGCGGGCAGTATCCCCTGGGATCTCGAGGCAGGCGTCCTCAAGAGGGTCTACGATGAGGGTGCCCTGATGCGGCGCAATCTGGGAGGTCGGCCGCTTCCGGAGGAGATCGATCGCTGGAGACAGGCGGCTCGCGACGATCTCTTCCGGAAATGGGCCGAAAGGCTGCGAGCGACCCGTAGTGGGTCGCTGCTAGTGGGGGCCGTCCGGCCTGTCCTGCGTCTTTTTGTGGAGAGGGGTCATGGGGCTCCGACGTACCACCTCACCCAACTTCTCACGGGTCATGGCTGTTTTGCCAAGTACCTGTGGGAAGTGGTGGGGATAGAGCCGGAGCCCTGGTGCCGTCACTGCACCAGCGGCGACCCCGACACGGCCTACCACACCATGGCCGTGTGTGAGGCGTGGGACGGCCAAAGGACGGCCCTCGTTAACTCCATTGGTGGAGACCTTTCGCTGTCGGCTGTGATTCCAGCCATGGCCGACAGCGAAGAGTGTTGGGCCGCCGTCGCCTCGTTCGCTAGCGAGGTGATGGCGGCAAAGAGAGAGGCTCTGCGGGAGCGGGAGCGAGCTGGTCTCACTCTTCCGCCCCGCAGGCCCCCGGCGAGGGGACGCCGGCGAGCGCAATTCGCCCGCGTCCCCGAATGAGCGAAGCCACGGGCGGTGGGTCGGGGGATCCGCCGCCCCATGCTAATGTGGCGGAATGCGCCCCTCAGTGTTCCTGGGGCGCATTCGTAAAGTGAGCTGGCCCCATCACCTGGAAAGTCTGTCCGGATGGTGGGGCCACCAAGAGGCGAGCCCAAACGGGCGTCCCTAGCCGAGTCGCGGTGAGAATTCTATCCCGCGGCTCGGATTAGGCGAAGGAGGAACACCGTGGTGGTTTAGTGGGTAGTCTGGCCTCCGTTTCGAGGTCAGGAGTCCCACACGAAGCGAACCCCCTGCCCCCGCGGGGGGTGAGCGAAGTGCGTAAATGCATTCCACCACGTAAAAAAAAAAAAAAAAAAAAAAAAAAACCTGACCTAACCTTACCAAAAACAAAAAATCCGCAAACCTAACCTAACCTAACCTAACGAAAGACCAAGAACGAAAAACCAAAACCCGTAAAACCGAAAACAGAAAATCAAAAACCAAAATCCATAAACAGTAGACCGTAGACCGTAGACCGTAGACCGTAGACCGTAGACCGTAGACCGTAGACCGTAGACCGTAGACCGTAGACCGTAGACCGTAGACCGTAGACCGTAGACCGTAGACCGTAGACCGTAGACCGTAGACCGTAGACCGTAGACTGTGGAACGTAGACCGTAGATCATAAACACCAAACCGAAAATCGAAATACGAAAACCGAAAAGAAATCGAAATTGAATCGAAATTAAATTGACATGGAATCGAAATTAAATCAAAACAAAATTGAATCAAACTTTAATCGAAATTAAATTAAATTTAAATCGGAATTGAAACGCAACTGATTCGAAATTAAATTGCAATTGTATCAAAATCAAATCGAAATTGACTCGGAATTGGAACCAAAACCTAACCTAACCAAAAATCAAAAAACCGAAAACCTAACCTAACCTGACTTAACCTAACCAAACCTAACCTAACCTAACCTAACCAAAAACAAAAAATCCGAAAACCTAACCTAACGAAAGACCAAGAATGAAAAACCAAAACCCGTAAAACCGAAAACAGAAAATCAAAAACCAAAATCCATAAACTGTAGACCGTAGACCGTAGACCGTAGACCGTAGACCGTAGACCGTAGACCGTAGACCGTAGACCGTAGACCGTAGACCGTAGACCGTAGACCGTAGACCGTAGACCGTAGACCGTAGACCGTAGACCGTAGACCGTAGACCGAAGACCGTAGACAAATTGAATCAAACTTTAATCGAAATTAAATTAAATTTAAATCGGAATTGAAACGCAACTGATTCGAAATTAAATTGCAATTGTATCAAAATCAAATCGAAAATTGACTCGGAATTGGAACTAAAACCTAACCTAACCAAAAATCAAAAAACCGAAAACCTAACCTAACCTGACTTAACCTAACCAAACCTAACCAAACCTAACCAAACCTAACCTAACCTAACCAAAAACAAAAAATCCGAAAACCTAACCTAACCTAACCTAACGAAAGACCAAGATCGAAAAACCAAAACCCGTAAAACCGAAAACAGAAAATCAAAAACCAAAATCCATAAACTGTAGACCGTAGACCGTAGACCGTAGACCGTAGACCGTAGACCGTAGACCGTAGACCGTAGACCGTAGACCGTAGACCGTAGACCGTAGACCGTAGACCGTAGACCGTAGACCGTAGACCGTAGACCGTAGACCGTAGACGGTAGACCGTAGACGGTAGACCGTAGACCGTAGACCGTAGACCGTAGACCGTAGACCGTAGACCGTAGACCGTAGACCGTAGACCGTAGACCGTAGACCGTAGACCGTGAACCGTAGACAGTAGACCGTAGACCGTAGACCGTAGACCGTATACCGTAGACCGTAGACCGTAGACCGTAGACCTTAGACCGTAGACCGTAGACCGTAGCCCGTAGATCATAAACAGCAAACCGAAAATCGAAATACGAAAACCGAAAAGAAATCGAAATTGAATCAAAATTAAATTAAATTTAAATCGGAATTGAAACGCAACTGATTCGAAATTAAATTGCAATTGTATCAAAATCAAATCGAAATTGACTCGGAATTAGAACCAAAACCTAACCTAACCAAAAATCAAAAAACCGAAAACCTAACCTAACCTGACTTAACCTAACCAAACCTAACCTAACCTGACCTAACCTTACCAAAAACAAAAAATCCGCAAACCTAACCTAACCTAACCTAACGAAAGACCAAGAACGAAAAACCAAAACCCGTAAAACCGAAAACAGAAAATCAAAAACCAAAATCCATAAACAGTAGACCGTAGACCGTAGACCGTAGACCGTAGACCGTAGACCGTAGACCGTAGACCGTAGACCGTAGACCGTAGACCGTAGACCGTAGACCGTAGACCGTAGACCGTAGACCGTAGACCGTAGACCGTAGACCGTAGACCGTAGACCGTAGACCGTAGACCGTAGACCGTAGACCGTAGACCGTAGACCGTAGACCGTAGACCGTAGACCGTAGACCGTAGACCGTAGACCGTAGACCGTAGACCGTAGACCGTAGACCGTAGACCGTAGACCGTAGACCGTAGACCGTAGACCGTAGACCGTAGACCGTAGACCGTAGACCGTAGACCGTAGACCGTAGACCGTAGACCGTAGACCGTAGACCGTAGACCGTAGACCGTAGACCGTAGACCGTAGACCGTAGACCGTAGACCGTAGACCGTAGACCGTAGACCGTAGACCGTAGACCGTAGACCGTAGACCGTAGACCGTAGACCGTAGACCGTAGACCGTAGACCGTAGACCGTAGACCGTAGACCGTAGACCGTAGACCGTAGACCGTAGACCGTAGACCGTAGACCGTAGACCGTAGACCGTAGACCGTAGACCGTAGACCGTAGACCGTAGACCGTAGACCGTAGACCGTAGACCGTAGACCATAGACCGTAGACCGTAGACCGTAGACCGCAGACCGTACACCGTAGACCGTAGACCGAAGACCGCAGACCGTAGACCGTAGACCGTAGACCGTAAACCGTAAACCGTAGACCGTAGACCGCAGACCGAAGACCGTACACCGTACACCGTAGACCGTAGACCGTAGATCGGAAACCGTAGATCATAAACAGCAAACCAAAAATCGAAATACGAAAACCGAAAAGAAATCGAAATTGAATCGAAATTAAATTGACATGGAATCGAAATTAAATCAAAATTGAATCAAACTTTACTCGAAATTAAATTAAATTTAAATCGGAATTGAAACGCAACTGATTCGAAATTAAATTGCAATTGTATCAAAATCAAATCGAAATTGACTCAGAATTGGAACCAAAACCTAACCTAACCAAAAATCAAAAAACCGAAAACCTAACCTAACCTGACTTAACCTAATCAAACCTAAACTAACCTAACCTAACCTAACCAAAAACAAAAAATCCGAAAACCTAACCTAACCTAACCTAACGAAAGACCAAGAACGAAAAACCAAAACCCTTAAAACCGAAAACAGAAAATCAAAAACAAAAATCCATAAACTGTAGACCGTAGACCGTAGACCGTAGACCGTAGACCGTAGACCGTAGACCGTAGACCGTAGACCGTAGACCGTAGACCGTAGACCGTAGACCGTAGACCGTAGACCGTAGACCGTAGACCGTAGACCGTAGACCGTAGACCGTAGACCGTAGACCGTAGACCGTAGACCGTAGACCGTAGACCGTAGACCGTAGACCGTAGACCGTAGACCGTAGACCGTAGACCGTAGACCGTAGACCGTAGACCGTAGACCGTAGACCGTAGACCGTAGACCGTAGACCGTAGACCGTAGACCGTAGACCGTAGACCGTAGACCGTAGACCGTAGACCGTAGCCCGTAGATCATAAACAGCAAACCGAAAATCTAAACAAGAAAACCGAAAAGAAATCGAAATTGAATCAAACTTTAATCAAAATTAAATTAAATTTAAATTGGAATTGAAACGCAACTGATTCGAAATTAAATTGCAATTGTATCAAAATCAAATCGAAATTGACTCGGAATTGGAACCAAAACCTAACCTAACCAAAAATCAAAAAACCGAAAACCTAACCTAACCTGACTTAAGCTAACCAAACCTAACCTAACCTAACCTAACCTAACCAAAAACAAAAAATCCGAAAGCCTAACCTAACCTAACGAAAGACCAAGAACGAAAAACCAATACCCTTAAAACCGAAAACAGAAAATCAAAAACCAAAATCCATAAACTGTAGACCGTAGACCGTAGACCGTAGACCGTAGACCGTAGACCGTAGACCGTAGACCGTAGACCGTAGACCGTAGACCGTAGACCGTAGACCGTAGACCGTAGACCGTAGACCGTAGACCGTAGACCGTAGACCGTAGACCGTAGACGGTAGACCGTAGACGGTAGACCGTAGACCGTAGACCGTAGACCGTAGACCGTAGACCGTAGACCGTAGACCGTAGACCGTAGACCGTAGACCGTAGACCGTAGACCGTGAACCGTAGACAGTAGACCGTAGACCGTAGACCGTAGACCGTATACCGTAGACCGTAGACCGTAGACCGTAGACCTTAGACCGTAGACCGTAGACCGTAGCCCGTAGATCATAAACAGCAAACCGAAAATCGAAATACGAAAACCGAAAAGAAATCGAAATTGAATCAAAATTAAATTAAATTTAAATCGGAATTGAAACGCAACTGATTCGAAATTAAATTGCAATTGTATCAAAATCAAATCGAAATTGACTCGGAATTAGAACCAAAACCTAACCTAACCAAAAATCAAAAAACCGAAAACCTAACCTAACCTGACTTAACCTAACCAAACCTAACCTAACCTGACCTAACCTTACCAAAAACAAAAAATCCGCAAACCTAACCTAACCTAACCTAACGAAAGACCAAGAACGAAAAACCAAAACCCGTAAAACCGAAAACAGAAAATCAAAAACCAAAATCCATAAACAGTAGACCGTAGACCGTAGACCGTAGACCGTAGACCGTAGACCGTAGACCGTAGACCGTAGACCGTAGACCGTAGACCGTAGACCGTAGACCGTAGACCGTAGACCGTAGACCGTAGACCGTAGACCGTAGACCGTAGACCGTAGACCGTAGACCGTAGACCGTAGACCGTAGACCGTAGACCGTAGACCGTAGACCGTAGACCGTAGACCGTAGACCGTAGACCGTAGACCGTAGACCGTAGACCGTAGACCGTAGACCGTAGACCGTAGACCGTAGACCGTAGACCGTAGACCGTAGACCGTAGACCGTAGACCGTAGACCGTAGACCGTAGACCGTAGACCGTAGACCGTAGACCGTAGACCGTAGACCGTAGACCGTAGACCGTAGACCGTAGACCGTAGACCGTAGACCGTAGACCGTAGACCGTAGACCGTAGACCGTAGACCGTAGACCGTAGACCGTAGACCGTAGACCGTAGACCGTAGACCGTAGACCGTAGACTGTGGAACGTAGACCGTAGATCATAAACAGCAAACCGAAAATCGAAATACGAAAACCGAAAAGAAATCGAAATTGAATCGAAATTAAATTGACATGGAATCGAAATTAAATCAAAACAAAATTGAATCAAACTTTAATCGAAATTAAATTAAATTTAAATCGGAATTGAAACGCAACTGATTCGAAATTAAATTGCAATTGTATCAAAATCAAATCGAAATTGACTCGGAATTGGAACCAAAACCTAACCTAACCAAAAATCAAAAAACCGAAAACCTAACCTAACCTGACTTAACCTAACCAAACCTAACCTAACCTAACCTAACCAAAAACAAAAATCCGAAAACCTAACCTAACGAAAGACCAAGAACGAAAAACCAAAACCCGTAAAACCGAAAACAGAAAATCAAAAACCAAAATCCATAAACTGTAGACCGTAGACCGTAGACCGTAGACCGTAGACCGTAGACCGTAGACCGTAGACCGTAGACCGTAGACCGTAGACCGTAGACCGTAGACCGTAGACCGTAGACCGTAGACCGTAGACAAATTGAATCAAACTTTAATCGAAATTAAATTAAATTTAAATCGGAATTGAAACGCAACTGATTTGAAATTAAATTGCAATTGTATCAAAATCAAATCGAAATTGACTCTGAATTGGAACCAAAACCTAACCTAACCAAAAATCAAAAAACCGAAAACCTAACCTAACCTGACTTAACCTAACCAAACCTAACCAAACCTAACCAAACCTAACCAAACTTAACCTAACCTAACCAAAAACAAAAAATCCGAAAACCTAACCTAACCTAACCTAACGAAAGACCAAGAACGAAAAACCAAAACCAGTAAAACCGAAAACAGAAAATCATAAACAAAAATCCATAAACTGTAGACCGTAGACCGTAGACCGTAGACCGTAGACCGTAGACCGTAGACCGTAGACCGTAGACCGTAGACCGTAGACCGTAGACCGTAGACCGTAGACCGTAGACCGTAGACCGTAGACCGTAGACCGTAGACCGTAGACCGTAGACCGTAGACCGTAGACCGTAGACCGTAGACCGTAGACCGTAGACCGTAGACCGTAGACCGTAGACCGTAGACCGTAGACCGTAGACCGTAGACCGTAGACCGTAGACCGTAGACCGTAGACCGTAGACCGTAGACCGTAGACCGTAGACCGTAGACCGTAGACCGTAGAACGTAGACCGTAGACCGTAGACCGTAGACCGTAGACCGTAGACCGTAGACCGTAGACCGTAGACCGTAGACCGTAGACCGTAGACCGTAGACCGTAGACCGTAGACCGTAGACCGTAGACGGTAGACCGTAGACCGTAGACCGTAGACCGTAGACCGTAGACCGTAGACCGTAGACCGTAGACCGTAGACCGTAGACAAATTGAATCAAACTTTAATCGAAATTAAATTAAATTTAAATCGGAATTGAAACGCAACTGATTCGAAATTAAATTGCAATTGTATCAAAATCAAATCGAAATTGACTCAGAATTGGAACCAAAACCTAACCTAACCAAAAATCAAAAAACCGGAAACCTAACCTAACCTGACTTAACCTAATCAAACCTAACCTAACCTAACCTAACCTAACCTAACCAAAAACAAAAAATCCGAAAACCTAACCTAACCTAACCTAACGAAAGACCAAGAACGAAAAACCAAAACCCTTAAAACCGAAAACAGAAAATCAAAAACAAAAATCCATAAACTGTAGACCGTAGACCGTAGACGTCTACGGTCTACGGTCTACGGTCTACGGTCTACAGTTTATGGATTTTGGTTTTTGATTTTCTGTTTTCGGTTTTACGGGTTTTGGTTTTTCGTTCTTGGTCTTTCGTTAGGTTAGGTTAGGTTAGGTTAGGTTAGGTTAGGTTAGGTTAGGTTAGGTTAGGTTAGGTTTTTTTTTTTTTTTTTTTTTTTTTTTTTTTACGTGGTGGAATGCATTTACGCACTTCGCTCACCCCCCGCGGGGGCGGGGGGTTCGCTTCGTGTGGGACTCCTGACCTCGAAACGGAGGCCAGACTACCCACTAAACCACCACGGTGTTCCTCCTTCGCCTAATCCGAGCCGCGGGATAGAATTCTCACCGCGACTCGGCTAGGGACGCCCGTTCGGGCTCGCCTCTTGGTGGCCCCACCATCCGGACAGACTTTCCAGGTGATGGGGCCAGCTCACTTTACGAATGCGCCCCAGGAACACTGAGGGGCGCATTCCGCCACATTAGCATGGGGCGGCGGGTCCCCCGACCCACCGCCCGTGGCTTCGCTCATTCGGGGACGCGGGCGAATTGCGCTCGCCGGCGTCCCCTCGCCGGGGGCCTGCGGGGCGGAAGAGTGAGACCAGCTCGCTCCCGCTCCCGCAGAGCCTCTCTCTTTGCCGCCATCACCTCGCTAGCGAACGAGGCGACGGCGGCCCAACACTCTTCGCTGTCGGCCATGGCTGGAATCACGGCCGACAGCGAAAGGTCTGCACCAATAGTGCTTACGAGGGCCGTCCTTTGGCCGTCCCACGCCTCACACACGGCCATGGTGTGGTAGGCCGTGTCGGGGTCGCCGCTGGTGCAGTGACGGCACCGGGGCTCCGGTTCGATCCCCACCACTTCCCACAGGTACTTGGCAAAACAGCCATGACCCGTGAGAAGTTGGGTGAGGTGGTACGTCGGAGCCCCATGACCCCTCTCCACAAAAAGACGCAGGACGGGCCGGACGGCCCCCACGAGCAGCGACCCACTACGGGTCGCTCTCAGCCTTTCGGCCCATTTCCGGAAGAGATCGTCGCGAGCCGCCTGTCTCCAGCGATCGATCTCCTCCGGAAGCGGCCGACCTCCCAGATTAGTCAGGTTAAGGTTACACTTCGCTCACCCCCCGCGGGGGCAGGGGGCTCGCTTCGTGTGGGACTCCTGACCTCGAAACGGAGGCCAGACTACCCACTAAACCACCACGGTGTTCCTCCTTCGCCTAATCCGAGCCGCGGGATAGAATTCTCACCGCGACTCGGCTAGGGGCGCCCGTTTGGGCTCGCCTCTTGGTGGCCCCACCATCCGGACAGACTTATCCAGGTGATGGGGCCAGCTCACTTTAGAAATGCGCCCCAGGAACACTGAGGGGCGCATTCCGCCACATTAGCATGGGGCGGCGAGTCCCCCGACCCACCGCCCGTGGCTTCGCTCATTCGGGGACGCGGGCGAATTGCGCTCGCCGGCGTCCCCTCGCCGGGGGCCTGCGGGGCGGAAGAGTGAGACCAGCTCGCTCCCGCTCCCGCAGAGCCTCTCTCTTTGCCGCCATCACCTCGCTAGCGAACGAGGCGACGGCGGCCCAACACTCTTCGCTGTCGGCCATGGCTGGAATCACGGCCGACAGCGAAAGGTCTGCACCGATGGTGCTTACGAGGGCCGTCCTTTGGCCGTCCCACGCCTCACACACGGCCATGGTGTGGTAGGCCGTGTCGGGGTCGCCGCTGGTGCAATGATGGCACCGGGGCTCCGGTTCGATCCCCACCACTTCCCACAGGTACTTGGCAAAACAGCCATGACCCGTGAGAAGTTGGGTGAGGTGGTACGTCGGAGCCCCATGACCCCTCTCCACAAAAAGACGCAGGACGGGCCGGACGGCCCCCACGAGCAGCGACCCACTACGGGCCACTCTCAGCCTTTCGGCCCATTTCCGGAAGAGATCGTCGCGAGCCGCCTGTCTCCAGCGATCGATCTCCTCCGGAAGCGGCCGACCTCCCAGATTGCGCCGCATCAGGGCACCCTCGTCGTAGACCCTCTTTAGGACGCCTGCCTCGAGATCCCAGGGGATACTGCCCGCAATTAGACACGCCGCCTCGTAAGAGACGGTGTGGTACGCCCGTGCGGCCCTCTGCGCGATGGCGCGCTGCGGTCGTCGCAGAAGCGCAACGTTTGCTGGGCAGAGGGCCTCCGCCCATATGGGCGCTCCGTAGAGCGCCTTGGAGCGCACCACTCCGTCGTAGAGACGGCGGCAGGCAGACCCCGGGCCTCCGCTGTTGGGCAGCAACCGCGAGAGCATTCCGGCAAACGCCAGCAACTTCGGTGCCAGCTGCCGGAAATGCTCCGCAAACCGCCACCGACTGTCGAGAACCAGCCCGAGGTATTTCAGACTGGTCCCGACAGCGATGGAGGTGCCGCCCACCACAATCGATCTATCTCGAGGCGGCGTCTGCCGAGGCCCATGAAAGAATAGGGCCTCGGACTTTTCGAGGGCCACCTTCAAACCTAGCGCCCCGATGCGGCGCACGACATGGGCGACGCCTGCCGTAGCGAGGACGGAGGCGTCGCGAAACGTCGGGGCCCGCGCGGTGACTAGGGTGTCGTCGGCGTAACAGAGTACACCGACTCCCCGAAGATTAGCACCGCGCAGGACCCAATCATAACCTACGTTCCACAGGAGCGGCCCGAGGACCGACCCCTGTGGAACGCCACAAGACATGCCCCTGCGGACCACTTCGCTTTGGGCCGGATAGATGATGACCCGGTCCACGAAGTAGTCCGCAAGGACGCGCCTGAGGTACCACGGGACGTTGTGGTACCTCAGCGCTTCGGCGATAGTTTCCCAGGGGAGGGTGTTGAAGGCGTTGGCTATGTCCAGCGACACAGCCAACAACACCTCTCCCCCGGCGACCGCTTCGTCGACGCTGCCCCGCAGTCGGGATATGGCGTCGAGGGTTGACCTCCCGCGACGGAAGCCGAACTGGCCGTCACTTAGGTTGGGCCCCGCCCCCTCCAGGTGGCCGACGAGACGCGCAGCGAGCACCCGCTCAAACAGCTTGCACATCTCGTCGAGCAAAACGATGGGGCGGTAGGCCGACGGCGAGTCGACTGGACGCCCGTGCTTTTTAAGCAGCACGAGCTTCCCAGTCTTCCATCGTCGCGGGACTCTCCCCGACGCCAAACACTCGGACATGAGGGACAGCGTCTCCTCCTCTAGTGCCGGCATGACTGTGGCAATAACCTTCCCAGGGACGCCGTCCGGGCCCGGGGCGCGGTTCCTGGACCTGAGTGCCAGGATCGCAGCCCCTAACTCGGCCTCGGACACGGGAGGTATTGCCCCTTCGTCTGCCGGCACCCGGCTTGGTGTTGCCATCCGCGGTGGGACCCACTCCTCCCTCGCAGGGAAGAGGGAACTGACCACTCGGTGGAGGAGGCTCGGCTCGAGAGTCCTTGTGAGAGGAGGCGCCCAAGGCCGGATCTTCTGGCTCACGGTCTTGTACGGACGCCCCCATGGATCTCGATTGAGACTCTCGAGCCACTCCTTCCAGGCCTCCTCCTTGGCGGCTTTGACCGCCGAGCTAAGGGCCTCACGGGCGGCCCGGTACGCGGCGTGCAGCTGTTCTTCTCGGGCGAGGTCTCTTACGGCCCGCCTTCGGCACCGGTAGTACTGCCTCTGGGCTGCGTCACTAGCTGTACGCAGCCCGGCTAGGTGGGGACGCCACCAGTACACCGATTTCCGAGGCGGGATAGGCCTCGCCCTTTGCATCGCCGCGTCGCAGACGCGAGTCAGCGCTCCAGCGAGCCGCTCGCATCTCGCGTCTGCGTCCAGGCCACTGTCGCCCGCAGCCCATCGCTCGACGATAACCGCCTCTCGGGCCAGTTCCTTGTCCAGTGTGGTGAGTCGCCACCGCGGACCTTCTCCTACCAAGGGACGGTCGAGGTCGACTCGAGCCGCCGAGGCGGCAGGGACGACGTCGAACCGGATGTACCGGTGGTCCGACGCGGTCTCCACCCCCTCGACGACCCGCCAGTTGCCGATCCGTCGGGCCAGGCCAGAACTGGCGAACGACAGATCGACTATCGACCTACCCTGCGGCCGCACAAGGGTGTGGACCGCCCCTTGGTTAAGCAACACCAAGTCTTGGGACACCGCCCATTCCTCCAACATCTCCCCCCGGGCATCTGTCGCCGGAGATCCCCACGCCCGAGAGTGAGCGTTGAAATCTCCAGCCACCACGGCCGGGGTGGGGTGCACTTCCGCCAGCAGGGCACCGACCTCAGCGAGCAGCTGCTCAAACTCGGCGATGCTTCTACTGGGGGGGCAGTACACCCCAATCACTGCAGCGCCGCCCAGCGTGACGAGGACGCAACCTCGACCCTTCCGCACTCGGTCAAAAGGAGGAGCCGTTCGCTGGGCGACGATAGCCACCAAGCCGTTGTGGTCGCTGGCCCAGTTAGGGGTTTCGCGCACGTAGTACGGCTCGGCGACCACTGCCAGTGTCGTCTGCCACTGCGCCATGGATTGGGCCAAAAGGTCCTGGGCCGTGACGCAGTGGTTGACGTTGGCCTGCAGAATGGAGATGTGGGCCATTATTGATGGGCGGTGTCCATTTCCTCCACTATGGGCTGCTGGGTGGGGGAGGGCGTAGTGTTAGCCCCACCTGCGGCTCTCCTTTTAGGACGGCCTCTGCTACGGGAGGCCGCCTTGCACTCGCCCGACCCCAATTTGTGGCCAGAGGATGCACCCTCCGCCGCACAGACGGGGCACTTGGGCTCCGCGGTGCAGGTGGCCGACTTATGGCCCGCCTGCCCACAGCGGAAGCAGAGTGCACTGCGGTCAATGCCCGCAGTACACCTTACCCCAACATGCCCCGGCTCTAGGCAGCGGAAGCACCGCGCCGGCCTGGGCTCCAGGGTGGTCAGCCTAACCACTGACCACCCGATCACGATGCGGCGCCCGTCCGTGAGGACTTTGGCCGCGTCAACAGGGCACCGCAGCCAGGCAGAACCCTGCCGGCCAGATGGGCGCTGAATGTCGCCCACCTTTATAGAGCTGGCAGAGCAGCCCCCCTCTGCTGCCAGCGACGCCGCTACGGTCTCCTTGGAGGCCGAGTCGCTCAGACCAGAGATGCGTAGCTCCACGCACCTCTCTGGTCTAGCGACGCGGACCTCCTCCAGCACTTCCTTCAATTTTGTGGCTAGGGCGTCGGCCTTCTGCGCTCTGTCAGCGCCGGCCACCTCGAGGATTCGGCCTCCGGTCACAGCGGGGCGCAGGCGAAGGCCGTCAATGCCGAGGGCCTTGAGGTCTATCGATCTCTCGGCCCTGGCAAGCACCTCGCCGTACGTTACGCCCCGCTCCGCGGCGTCCGGCTGCAGCGTGAGGGTGACCGCTGCAGTTTTGGGCGCTCGTAGTTTGCGGGGTTTTCGGACACTGCGATTCTTTTGCGTGGCTGGCGCCACTGGAGGCGGCTGAGCTTGGGCCGTCTTCGGCGCTTTTGGGCGCGCCGCCACTGTGCTCCACGACGTTGGCGCTGGAACCGACTGGGGGGTCAGCGTGGATGGCTGAGATGGCTGTCGCGGCTGGCGGGCAGCTTCTGCCTCCCTCGCCGCGGCCGTCTTCTTCTTCGGCCTCTTCTTCTTGGCGGCCTTACCTCCTGGAGGAGTGGGACGCGACGCGTCCTCCGCTTGCCCATCGGGCATTGGAGGGGATAGCTGAAGAGGCGGCGAGGGAGGAAGGGAAGGGAGCTCGGGTTGACGCTCGGGCTCGGCTTCCTTAGCCTGGCGGATGGCATTACGCCTGTCCGCCTGGAGAGGTGGGCGGATGCGGGTCTCGGGCAGTAGGCGGTCCTGGATGCCCGCGATGCGCGCATCGACCAGGAATGCGATCTCTTCGCGACTCATCGCGGGCGGCGCAGTCTCCGCCTGCCGCTTCCAGGCCCGCATTTCGGCCCGCACAACAGCCAGCTCGGTCTGGAGCTGGGCCACCTCCTCAGACTGCGTGCGGGACCTCAGCACACGCACGTGCTCCAGGATGGAGCAACATGCCTGCTTAAGGTCCCGCACGTACTGGCCCTTTAAATTGGAGCTCTTGGTGGCGATGGATTGTACCATCGCCACCGCTGCCTCGATGGAGCCCGACAGCTGCTCCGCGCTGAGGGGCTGGGTCGCAGTATCTGCCACTCCTGCTGGTAACAGTGGGCTGGGCTGCGGTTGTGGGCTGGGGGACTCCCGGAGGAAGAGAGCCCTCTTCCGCCGCTGCTCCGCGAGCTCCTCCTCAGCCCGGAGCTCCACCTCTCTCTCCCTGGCCACGGCTAGCTCGGCCTTCGCCTTGGCCAGGTAGGCATAATGAGCCTTGCTCTTCTTCGCGCTCTCGTCCAACTCTGCCTCCGTGGCAGAGTTGGAGCGCTTGCGCCACAGTCTCCCCATTACTGGGGAGGATGGGCGCGACCCGCTCACTACGGCCGAAGTGCCCAGGCGCTCCAGCACAACAACCGCCTCCGCGCGGGGCACAGAAGCCGCAGGGCTTTCGAGCTCCACCTCCATGGTGGATGGGGGAGATTGGTCCGCAGACAAGGCAGACGGAACTGCCACAATCTCCCCGCAGTCCTGAAAAGGACTATTATCAGACGGAGCTGCCACCACCGCTGAGTCCTGAAAAGGACTGTTGGAGGAGGAGGCAGAGGGAACTGCCACCATCTCCTCCGAGTCCTTAAAAGGACTGTTGAGCATCTTCGCTCGTGTTAACATCGCAGTTAGACAACAAGAACAGTTCGATTCGCACAATGATTTGCCGCAAGTGTCGAGCACAAGGTTCAGTCACCCGCCTGCCACTCCGTTACGGTGGTCAGGACGGGGTCCAGGGCGACGACGAGGACGTACTTGTACTCACTTGGGGCTCGCCCCAGGTTAGGTTAGGTTAGGTTAGGTTAGGTTTTTTTTTTTTTTTTTTTGTTTGTTTAAACTAACTCCTTCCACTGCGTGCTGTGCACTTCGAGGAAGCCATTTTTTATCTAATTTAATAATAAAAAATACTAATAAAACAAGTCTAATTTCTAAAATGTACCCTCTTGGCTGTTTCTTCTTCTAAGCTAGGTGCTTCTTTCATTCTATCACTTTCATTTCCTTCCTTGCTTCCATCCCATTACTTTCTTACCAACTCTTTTAAAAACCCTCTCATACTAATCATTCATCCCGTGGGGCGTGGGGCATCCGGGTGATCAGCAAACTTCCCTCGGAACCACAGACAGCACTTCCCAGTCCATTTTCCCACTCTTGTATCGGCCTCCCTCAGCTATTTCTAAAAATAGCTGTATGAGGCCGATCACTTCCTGTTCCTTCTTAAAACAATCCCAATTACCTTTTCCCAATACTCTAGGAAGTGCTGCCTGTAGTTCTTTGTCACCAGGACTGGAAAATTTGCTACACAAACCTCCAGTTGGATCCGACACTCCAACTCATACCTGTCCCTAGCGAAGATGGGACAGTCCGCGACCAGGTGCGCAACCGATTCCACGACCCCTGGCTCGCAGGCGCATGATGGGTCCCCCTTACACTTGAAGCGACTCAAGTATTCAGAGAACCCACCATGCCCCGTTAATAGCTGGGTCGTGGTGCCGGCTATCTCCATCTTACGGACGGTTCTGTACGCAGCCACAGCGCACGGAAAGAAGAGCTTGGTACCAGAAGCAGTCGTACCCGTTTTATAGCGTCCGTTCCACTTGTCAAGCGTGATCTGACGCAGGCTACGCTTGACAAATGAGACGGGACACAGGTCATAGTTCGGCCTCGTCTTCGACCTCAAAGCCGCCTCCTTGGCGAGCTGGTCCGCTCGCTCGTTGCCCTCCAACCCTACGTGGGCCTTGATCCAGAACAGGGATATTTCCTTGTTCTGGACCAAGCCCCGCTTGATATTGTCTCTGGCTTCGACAGCCAGAGGGTGGAGGGCACGGGGGTTGACAACCGTTTGGAGAGCGGCTTTGCTGTCGCTGAGGATGCCGAACGTCGTGGCCGCGCCGCGCCTAAGGACCTCACTGGTCGCTTTGCATAAAGCCAGGAGTTCGGCCTGGTAGACGGTACAATGTGGGGCGAGAGCAAGTTTGAGGGTCTTTGTTTCGGCGTCGCTATTCCAAATGGATAGCGCAGCGCCGACACGACCCTCAATCTTGCTCCCGTCCGTGAAGATGCGCACCTGGATGGTGTTGGTGCGCTGATAATCTTCCTCGTCTACCAGGCTGGTGAAGTCCAGACTTATATGCTCCGCGGGGTGAGGTACCTCCATTGCTCCATTGCTTTACTCGAAATTAAATTAAATTTAAATCGGAATTGAAACGCAACTGATTCGAAATTAAATTGCAATTGTATCAAAATCAAATCGAAATTGACTCAGAATTGGAACCAAAACCTAACCTAACCAAAAATCAAAAAACCGAAAACCTAACCTAACCTGACTTAACCTAATCAAACCTGGGGCGAGCCCCAAGTGAGTTCTGAGTACGTCCTCGTCGTTCGCCCTGGACCCCGTCCTGACCACCGTAACGGAGTGGCAGGCGGGTGACTAAATCTCAAACTCGAAACTTGCGGGCAAATTTGCGAATTCTGCGAATTACTGTGCGATACCTATGCTTACACGAGCGAAACTAGCTAACAGTCCTTTTAAGGACTCGGAGGAGATGGTGGCAAATCTCTCTGCCTCCTCCTCCAACAGTCCTTTTCAGGACTCAGCGGTGGTGGCAGCTCCGTCTGATAATAGTCCTTTTCAGGACTGCGGGGAGATTGTGGCAGTTCCGTCTGCCTTGTCTGCGGACCAATCTCCCCCATCCACCATGGAGGTGGAGCTCGAAAGCCCTGCGGCTTCTGTGCCCCGCGCGGAGGCGGTCGTCGTCCTGGAGCGCCTGGACGCTTCGGCCGAATTTAGTGTGTCGCGCCCATCCTCCCCAGTAATGGGGAGACTGTGGCGCAAGCGCTCCAACTCTGCCACGGAGGCAGAGTTGGACGAAAGCGCTAAGAAGATCAAGGCCCACTATGCCTACTTGGCCAAGGCGAAGGCCGAGTTAGCCGTGGCCAAAGAGAGGGATCTGGAGCACCGGGCTGAGGAGGAGCTCGCGGAGCAGCGGCGGAGGAGGGCTCTCTTCCTCCGGGAGTCGCCCAGCCCACAACCGCAGCCCAGCCCACTGTTACCAGCAGGAGTGGCAGATACTGCGACCCAGCCCCTCAGCGCGGAGCAGCTGTCGGGCTCCATCGAGGCAGCGGTGGCGATGGTACAATCCATCGCCACCAAGAGCTCCAATTTAAAGGGCCAGTACGTGCGGGACCTTAAGCAGGCATGTTGCTCCATCCTGGAGCACGTGCGTGTGCTGAGGTCCCGCACGCAGTCTGAGGAGGTGGCCCAGCTCCAGACCGAGCTGGCTGTCGTGCGGGCCGAAATGCGGGCCTGGAAGCGGCAGGCGGAGACTGCGCCGCCCGCGATGAGTCGCGAAGAGATCGCATTCCTGGTCGATGCGCGCATCGCGGGCATCCAGGACCGCCTGCTGCCCGAGACCCGCATCCGCCCACCTCTTCAGGCGGACAGGCGTAACGCCATCCGCCAGGCTAGGGAAGCCGAGTCCGAGCGCCAACCCGAGCTCCCTTCCCTTCCTCCCTCGCCGCCTCTTCAGCTATCCCCTCCAATGCCCGATGGGCAAGCGGAGGACGCGTCGCGTCCCACTCCTCCAGTGGGAGATAAGGCGAAGAGGAAGAGGCCCAAGAAGCAGACGGCAGCTGCAAAGGAGGCGGAAGCTGCTCGCCAGGCGCGGCAATCGGCGTCGCTGGCCACCCAACCAGCCCCAGCGCCGTTACAGTGGAGCCAGGTGGTGGCACGGCCAAAAGCGCCGAAGACGGCCCAAGTTCAGCCGGCTCCAGTGGCGCCAGCCACGCAAAAGAAGCGTAGTGGCCGAAAACCCCGCAAACTACGAGCGCCCAAAACTGCAGCGGTCACTCTCACGCTGCAGCCGGACGCCGCGGAGCGGGGTGTAACGTACGGCGATGTGCTTGCCAAGGCCGAGAGGTCGATAGACCTCAAGGCCCTCGGCATTGACGGCCTTCGCCTGCGCCCCGCTGTGACCGGAGGCCGAATTTTGGAGGTGGCTGGCGCCGATAGAGCCCTGAAGGCGGACCAGTTGGCCACAAAACTACGGGAGGCGCTGGAGGAGGTCCGCGTCGCTAGACCAGAGAGGTGCGTGGAGCTACGCATCTCTGGTCTGAGCGACTCGGCCTCCAAGGAGACCGTAGCGGCGTCGCTGGCAGCAGAGGGGGGCTGCTCTGCCAGCTCTATAAAGGTGGGCGACATTCAGCGCCCATCTGGCCGGCAGGGTTCTGCCTGGCTGCGGTGCCCGGTTGACGCGGCAAAAATACTAACAGACGGACGGCGCATCGTGATCGGGTGGTCAGTGGTTAGGCTGACCACCCTGGAGCCCAGGCCGGCGCGGTGCTTCCGCTGCCTGGAGCCGGGGCATGTTGGTGTAAGGTGCACTGCGGGCATTGACCGCAGTGCACTATGCTTCCGTTGTGGGCAGGCGGGCCACAAGTCGGCCACCTGCTCCGCGGAGCCCAGGTGCCCCGTCTGTTCGGCGGCGGGCAAAGCGTCCGGCCACAAGCTGGGCTCGTCTGAGTGCCAGGCGGCTTCCCGCAGCAGGGGCCGGGCCAAGAGCAAAGCTGCCAGTGGGGCAAAATCTACCCCCTCCCCCACCCAGCAGCCCACTGTGGAGGTTATGGACATTGCCCAACAATAATGGCCCACATCTCCATACTGCAGGCCAACGTCAACCACTGCGTCACGGCCCAGGACCTTTTGGCCCAATCCATGGCGCAGTGGCAGACGACACTGGCAGTGGTCGCCGAGCCGTACTACGTGCGCGAAACCCCTAACTGGGCCAGCGACCACAACGGCTTGGTGGCTATCGTCGCCCGGCGAAACGCTCCCCCCTTCGATCGAGTGCGGAGGGGTCGAGGGTGCGTCCTCGTAGCGCTGGGCGGCGCTGCAGTAATTGGGGTGTACTGCCCCCCCAGCAGAAGCATCGCCGAGTTCGAACAACTACTCTCGGAGGTCGGTGCTCTGCTGGCAGAAGTGCACCCCACCCCGGCCGTGGTGGCCGGAGATTTCAACGCTCACTCACGGGCGTGGGGATCTCCGGCGACCGATGCCCGGGGGGAGATGGTGGAAGAATGGGCGGTGTCCCAAGGCTTGGTGTTGCTGAACCAAGGGGCGGTCCACACCCTTGTGCGGCCGCAGGGTAGGTCGATCGTCGATCTGTCGTTCGCCAGTTCTGGCCTGGCCCGACGGATCGACAACTGGCGGGTCGTTGAGGGGGTGGAGACCGCGTCGGACCATCGGTATATCCGGTTCGACGTTGTCCCTGCCGCCTCGGCGGCTCGAGTCGACCTCGACCGCCCCTTGTTAGGAGAAGGTCCGCGGTGGCGACTCGGAACGTTGAATAGGGAACTGGCCCGAGAGGCGGCTATCGTCGAGCGATGGGCTGCGGGCGACAGTGGCCTGGACGCAGACGCGAGATGCGAGCGGCTCGCTGGAGCGCTGACTCGCGTCTGCGACGCGGCGATGCAAAGGGCGAGGCCTATCCCGCCTCGGAAATCGGTGTACTGGTGGCGTCCCCACCTAGCCGGGCTGCGTACAGCTAGTGACGCAGCCCAGAGGCAGTACTACCGGTGCCGAAGGCGGGCCGTGAGAGACCTCGCCCGAGAAGAACAGCTGCACGCCGCGTACCGGGCCGCCCGTGAGGCCCTTAGCTCGGCGGTCAAAGCCGCCAAGGAGGAGGCCTGGAAAGAGTGGCTCGAGAGTCTCAATCGAGATCCATGGGGGCGTCCGTACAAGACCGTGAGCCAGAAGCTCCGGCCTTGGGCGCCTCCTCTCACAAGGACTCTCGAGCCGAGCCTCCTCCACCGAGTGGTCGGTTCCCTCTTCCCTGCGAGGGAGGAGTGGGTCCCACCGCGGATGGCAACACCGAGCCGGGTGCCGGCAGACGAAGGGGCAATACCTCCCGTGTCCGAGGCCGAGTTAGGGGCTGCGATCCTGGCACTCAGGTCCAGGAACCGCGCCCCGGGCCCGGACGGCGTCCCTGGGAAGGTTATTGCCACAGTCATGCCGGCACTAGAGGAGGAGACGCTGTCCCTCATGTCCGAGTGTTTGGCGTCGGGGAGAGTCCCGCGACGATGGAAGACTGGGAAGCTCGTGCTGCTTAAAAAGCACGGGCGTCCAGTCGACTCGCCGTCGGCCTACCGCCCCATCGTTTTGCTCGACGAGATGTGCAAGCTGTTTGAGCGGGTGCTCGCTGCGCGTCTCGTCGGCCACCTGGAGGGGGCGGGGCCCAACTTAAGTGACGGCCAGTTCGGCTTCCGTCGCGGGAGGTCAACCCTCGACGCCATATCCCGACTGCGGGGCAGCGTCGACGAAGCGGTCGCCGGGGGAGAAGTGTTGTTGGCTGTGTCGCTGGACATAGCCAACGCCTTCAACACCCTCCCCTGGGAAACTATTGCCGAGGCGCTGAGGTACCACAACGTCCCGTGGTACCTCAGGCGCGTCCTTGCGGACTACTTCGTGGACCGGGTCATCATCTATCCGGCCCAAAGCGAGGTGGTCCGCAGGGGCATGTCTTGTGGCGTTCCACAGGGGTCGGTCCTCGGGCCGCTCCTGTGGAACGTAGGTTATGATTGGGTCCTGCGCGGTGCTAATCTTCGGGGAGTCGGTGTACTCTGTTACGCCGACGACACCCTAGTCACCGCGCGGGCCCCAACGTTTCGCGACGCCTCCGTCCTCGCTACGGCAGGCGTCGCACATGTCGTGCGTCGCATCGGGGCACTAGGTTTGAAGGTGGCCCTCGAAAAGTCCGAGGCCCTATTCTTTCATGGGCCTCGGCAGACGCCGCCTCGAGATAGGTCGATTGTGGTGGGCGGCACCTCCATCGCTGTCGGGACCAGTCTGAAATACCTCGGGCTGGTTCTCGACAGTCGGTGGCGGTTTGCGGAGCATTTCCGGCAGCTGGCACCGAAGTTGCTGGCGTTTGCCGGAATGCTCTCGCGGTTGCTGCCCAACAGCGGAGGCCCGGGGTCTGCCTGCCGCCGTCTCTACGACGGAGTGGTGCGCTCCAAGGCGCTCTACGGAGCGCCCATATGGGCGGAGGCCCTCTGCCCTGCAAATGTTGCGCTGCTGCGGCGACCGCAGCGCGCCATCGCGCAGAGGGCCGCACGGGCGTACCACACCGTCTCTTACGAGGCGGCGTGTCTAATTGCGGGCAGTATCCCCTGGGATCTCGAGGCTGGCGTCCTCAAGAGGGTCTATGATGAGGGCGCCCTGATGCGGCGCAATCTGGGAGGTCGGCCGCCTCCGGAAGAGATCGATCGCTGGAGACAGGCGGCTCGCGACGATCTCTTCCGGAAATGGGCCGAAAGGCTGCGAGCGACCCGTAGTGGGTCGCTGCTCGTGGGGGCCGTCCGGCCCGTCCTGCGTCTTTTTGTGGAGAGGGGTCATGGGGCTCCGACGTACCACCTCACCCAACTTCTCACGGGTCATGGCTGTTTTGCCAAGTACCTGTGGGAAGTGGTGGGGATCGAACCGGAGCCCCGGTGCCGTCACTGCACCAGCGGCGACCCCGACACGGCCTACCACACCATGGCCGTGTGTGAGGCGTGGGACGGCCAAAGGACGGCCCTCGTAAGCACCATCGGTGCAGACCTTTCGCTGTCGGCCGTGATTCCAGCCATGGCCGACAGCGAAGAGTGTTGGGCCGCCGTCGCCTCGTTCGCTAGCGAGGTGATGGCGGCAAAGAGAGAGGCTCTGCGGGAGCGGGAGCGAGCTGGGCTCACTCTTCCGCCCCGCAGGCCCCCGGCGAGGGGACGCCGGCGAGCGCAATTCGCCCGCGTCCCCGAATGAGCGAAGCCACGGGCGGTGGGTCGGGGGACCCGCCGCCCCATGCTAATGTGGCGGAATGCGCCCCTCAGTGTTCCTGGGGCGCATTTCTAAAGTGAGCTGGCCCCATCACCTGGAAAGTCTGTCCAGATGGTGGGGCCACCAAGAGGCGAGCCCAAACGGGCGTCCCTAGCCGAGTCGCGGTGAGAATTCTATCCCGCGGCTCGGATTAGGCGAAGGAGGAACACCGTGGTGGTTTAGTGGGTAGTCTGGCCTCCGTTTCGAGGTCAGGAGTCCCACACGAAGCGAGCCCCCTGCCCCCGCGGGGGGTGAGCGAAGTGCGTAAACGCATTCCACCACGTAAAAAAAAATAAAAAAAAAAAATAAAAAAAAAAAAAAAAAAACCTAATCAAACCTAAACTAACCTAACCTAACCTAACCAAAAACAAAAAATCCGAAAACCTAACCTAACCTAACCTAACGAAAGACCAAGAACGAAAAACCAAAACCCTTAAAACCGAAAACAGAAAATCAAAAACAAAAATCCATAAACTGTAGACCGTAGACCGTAGACCGTAGACCGTAGACCGTAGACCGTAGACCGTAGACCGTAGACCGTAGACCGTAGACCGTAGACCGTAGACCGTAGACCGTAGACCGTAGACCGTAGACCGTAGACCGTAGACCGTAGACCGTAGACCGTAGACCGTAGACCGTAGACCGTAGACCGTAGACCGTAGACCGTAGACCGTAGACCGTAGACCGTAGACCGTAGACCGTAGACCGTAGACCGTAGACCGTAGACCGTAGACCGTAGACCGTAGACCGTAGACCGTAGACCGTAGACCGTAGACCGTAGACCGTAGACCGTAGACCGTAGACCGTAGCCCGTAGATCATAAACAGCAAACCGAAAATCTAAACAAGAAAACCGAAAAGAAATCGAAATTGAATCAAACTTTAATCAAAATTAAATTAAATTTAAATTGGAATTGAAACGCAACTGATTCGAAATTAAATTGCAATTGTATCAAAATCAAATCGAAATTGACTCGGAATTGGAACCAAAACCTAACCTAACCAAAAATCAAAAAACCGAAAACCTAACCTAACCTGACTTAAGCTAACCAAACCTAACCTAACCTAACCTAACCTAACCAAAAACAAAAAATCCGAAAGCCTAACCTAACCTAACGAAAGACCAAGAACGAAAAACCAATACCCTTAAAACCGAAAACAGAAAATCAAAAACCAAAATCCATAAACTGTAGACCGTAGACCGTAGACCGTAGACCGTAGACCGTAGACCGTAGACCGTAGACCGTAGACCGTAGACCGTAGACCGTAGACCGTAGACCGTAGACCGTAGACCGTAGACCGTAGACCGTAGACCGTAGACCGTAGACCGTAGACGGTAGACCGTAGACGGTAGACCGTAGACCGTAGACCGTAGACCGTAGACCGTAGACCGTAGACCGTAGACCGTAGACCGTAGACCGTAGACCGTAGACCGTAGACCGTGAACCGTAGACAGTAGACCGTAGACCGTAGACCGTAGACCGTATACCGTAGACCGTAGACCGTAGACCGTAGACCTTAGACCGTAGACCGTAGACCGTAGCCCGTAGATCATAAACAGCAAACCGAAAATCGAAATACGAAAACCGAAAAGAAATCGAAATTGAATCAAAATTAAATTAAATTTAAATCGGAATTGAAACGCAACTGATTCGAAATTAAATTGCAATTGTATCAAAATCAAATCGAAATTGACTCGGAATTAGAACCAAAACCTAACCTAACCAAAAATCAAAAAACCGAAAACCTAACCTAACCTGACTTAACCTAACCAAACCTAACCTAACCTGACCTAACCTTACCAAAAACAAAAAATCCGCAAACCTAACCTAACCTAACCTAACGAAAGACCAAGAACGAAAAACCAAAACCCGTAAAACCGAAAACAGAAAATCAAAAACCAAAATCCATAAACAGTAGACCGTAGACCGTAGACCGTAGACCGTAGACCGTAGACCGTAGACCGTAGACCGTAGACCGTAGACCGTAGACCGTAGACCGTAGACCGTAGACCGTAGACCGTAGACCGTAGACCGTAGACCGTAGACCGTAGACCGTAGACCGTAGACCGTAGACCGTAGACCGTAGACCGTAGACCGTAGACCGTAGACCGTAGACCGTAGACCGTAGACCGTAGACCGTAGACCGTAGACCGTAGACCGTAGACCGTAGACCGTAGACCGTAGACCGTAGACCGTAGACCGTAGACCGTAGACCGTAGACCGTAGACCGTAGACCGTAGACCGTAGACCGTAGACCGTAGACCGTAGACCGTAGACCGTAGACCGTAGACCGTAGACCGTAGACCGTAGACCGTAGACCGTAGACCGTAGACCGTAGACCGTAGACCGTAGACCGTAGACCGTAGACCGTAGACCGTAGACCGTAGACCGTAGACCGTAGACCGTAGACCGTAGACCGTAGACCGTAGACCGTAGACCGTAGACTGTGGAACGTAGACCGTAGATCATAAACAGCAAACCGAAAATCGAAATACGAAAACCGAAAAGAAATCGAAATTGAATCGAAATTAAATTGACATGGAATCGAAATTAAATCAAAACAAAATTGAATCAAACTTTAATCGAAATTAAATTAAATTTAAATCGGAATTGAAACGCAACTGATTCGAAATTAAATTGCAATTGTATCAAAATCAAATCGAAATTGACTCGGAATTGGAACCAAAACCTAACCTAACCAAAAATCAAAAAACCGAAAACCTAACCTAACCTGACTTAACCTAACCAAACCTAACCTAACCTAACCTAACCAAAAACAAAAATCCGAAAACCTAACCTAACGAAAGACCAAGAACGAAAAACCAAAACCCGTAAAACCGAAAACAGAAAATCAAAAACCAAAATCCATAAACTGTAGACCGTAGACCGTAGACCGTAGACCGTAGACCGTAGACCGTAGACCGTAGACCGTAGACCGTAGACCGTAGACCGTAGACCGTAGACCGTAGACCGTAGACCGTAGACCGTAGACAAATTGAATCAAACTTTAATCGAAATTAAATTAAATTTAAATCGGAATTGAAACGCAACTGATTTGAAATTAAATTGCAATTGTATCAAAATCAAATCGAAATTGACTCTGAATTGGAACCAAAACCTAACCTAACCAAAAATCAAAAAACCGAAAACCTAACCTAACCTGACTTAACCTAACCAAACCTAACCAAACCTAACCAAACCTAACCAAACTTAACCTAACCTAACCAAAAACAAAAAATCCGAAAACCTAACCTAACCTAACCTAACGAAAGACCAAGAACGAAAAACCAAAACCAGTAAAACCGAAAACAGAAAATCATAAACAAAAATCCATAAACTGTAGACCGTAGACCGTAGACCGTAGACCGTAGACCGTAGACCGTAGACCGTAGACCGTAGACCGTAGACCGTAGACCGTAGACCGTAGACCGTAGACCGTAGACCGTAGACCGTAGACCGTAGACCGTAGACCGTAGACCGTAGACCGTAGACCGTAGACCGTAGACCGTAGACCGTAGACCGTAGACCGTAGACCGTAGACCGTAGACCGTAGACCGTAGACCGTAGACCGTAGACCGTAGACCGTAGACCGTAGACCGTAGACCGTAGACCGTAGACCGTAGACCGTAGACCGTAGACCGTAGACCGTAGACCGTAGAACGTAGACCGTAGACCGTAGACCGTAGACCGTAGACCGTAGACCGTAGACCGTAGACCGTAGACCGTAGACCGTAGACCGTAGACCGTAGACCGTAGACCGTAGACCGTAGACCGTAGACGGTAGACCGTAGACCGTAGACCGTAGACCGTAGACCGTAGACCGTAGACCGTAGACCGTAGACCGTAGACCGTAGACAAATTGAATCAAACTTTAATCGAAATTAAATTAAATTTAAATCGGAATTGAAACGCAACTGATTCGAAATTAAATTGCAATTGTATCAAAATCAAATCGAAATTGACTCAGAATTGGAACCAAAACCTAACCTAACCAAAAATCAAAAAACCGGAAACCTAACCTAACCTGACTTAACCTAATCAAACCTAACCTAACCTAACCTAACCTAACCTAACCAAAAACAAAAAATCCGAAAACCTAACCTAACCTAACCTAACGAAAGACCAAGAACGAAAAACCAAAACCCTTAAAACCGAAAACAGAAAATCAAAAACAAAAATCCATAAACTGTAGACCGTAGACCGTAGACGTCTACGGTCTACGGTCTACGGTCTACGGTCTACAGTTTATGGATTTTGGTTTTTGATTTTCTGTTTTCGGTTTTACGGGTTTTGGTTTTTCGTTCTTGGTCTTTCGTTAGGTTAGGTTAGGTTAGGTTAGGTTAGGTTAGGTTAGGTTAGGTTAGGTTAGGTTAGGTTTTTTTTTTTTTTTTTTTTTTTTTTTTTTTACGTGGTGGAATGCATTTACGCACTTCGCTCACCCCCCGCGGGGGCGGGGGGTTCGCTTCGTGTGGGACTCCTGACCTCGAAACGGAGGCCAGACTACCCACTAAACCACCACGGTGTTCCTCCTTCGCCTAATCCGAGCCGCGGGATAGAATTCTCACCGCGACTCGGCTAGGGACGCCCGTTCGGGCTCGCCTCTTGGTGGCCCCACCATCCGGACAGACTTTCCAGGTGATGGGGCCAGCTCACTTTACGAATGCGCCCCAGGAACACTGAGGGGCGCATTCCGCCACATTAGCATGGGGCGGCGGGTCCCCCGACCCACCGCCCGTGGCTTCGCTCATTCGGGGACGCGGGCGAATTGCGCTCGCCGGCGTCCCCTCGCCGGGGGCCTGCGGGGCGGAAGAGTGAGACCAGCTCGCTCCCGCTCCCGCAGAGCCTCTCTCTTTGCCGCCATCACCTCGCTAGCGAACGAGGCGACGGCGGCCCAACACTCTTCGCTGTCGGCCATGGCTGGAATCACGGCCGACAGCGAAAGGTCTGCACCAATAGTGCTTACGAGGGCCGTCCTTTGGCCGTCCCACGCCTCACACACGGCCATGGTGTGGTAGGCCGTGTCGGGGTCGCCGCTGGTGCAGTGACGGCACCGGGGCTCCGGTTCGATCCCCACCACTTCCCACAGGTACTTGGCAAAACAGCCATGACCCGTGAGAAGTTGGGTGAGGTGGTACGTCGGAGCCCCATGACCCCTCTCCACAAAAAGACGCAGGACGGGCCGGACGGCCCCCACGAGCAGCGACCCACTACGGGTCGCTCTCAGCCTTTCGGCCCATTTCCGGAAGAGATCGTCGCGAGCCGCCTGTCTCCAGCGATCGATCTCCTCCGGAAGCGGCCGACCTCCCAGATTAGTCAGGTTAAGGTTACACTTCGCTCACCCCCCGCGGGGGCAGGGGGCTCGCTTCGTGTGGGACTCCTGACCTCGAAACGGAGGCCAGACTACCCACTAAACCACCACGGTGTTCCTCCTTCGCCTAATCCGAGCCGCGGGATAGAATTCTCACCGCGACTCGGCTAGGGGCGCCCGTTTGGGCTCGCCTCTTGGTGGCCCCACCATCCGGACAGACTTATCCAGGTGATGGGGCCAGCTCACTTTAGAAATGCGCCCCAGGAACACTGAGGGGCGCATTCCGCCACATTAGCATGGGGCGGCGAGTCCCCCGACCCACCGCCCGTGGCTTCGCTCATTCGGGGACGCGGGCGAATTGCGCTCGCCGGCGTCCCCTCGCCGGGGGCCTGCGGGGCGGAAGAGTGAGACCAGCTCGCTCCCGCTCCCGCAGAGCCTCTCTCTTTGCCGCCATCACCTCGCTAGCGAACGAGGCGACGGCGGCCCAACACTCTTCGCTGTCGGCCATGGCTGGAATCACGGCCGACAGCGAAAGGTCTGCACCGATGGTGCTTACGAGGGCCGTCCTTTGGCCGTCCCACGCCTCACACACGGCCATGGTGTGGTAGGCCGTGTCGGGGTCGCCGCTGGTGCAATGATGGCACCGGGGCTCCGGTTCGATCCCCACCACTTCCCACAGGTACTTGGCAAAACAGCCATGACCCGTGAGAAGTTGGGTGAGGTGGTACGTCGGAGCCCCATGACCCCTCTCCACAAAAAGACGCAGGACGGGCCGGACGGCCCCCACGAGCAGCGACCCACTACGGGCCACTCTCAGCCTTTCGGCCCATTTCCGGAAGAGATCGTCGCGAGCCGCCTGTCTCCAGCGATCGATCTCCTCCGGAAGCGGCCGACCTCCCAGATTGCGCCGCATCAGGGCACCCTCGTCGTAGACCCTCTTTAGGACGCCTGCCTCGAGATCCCAGGGGATACTGCCCGCAATTAGACACGCCGCCTCGTAAGAGACGGTGTGGTACGCCCGTGCGGCCCTCTGCGCGATGGCGCGCTGCGGTCGTCGCAGAAGCGCAACGTTTGCTGGGCAGAGGGCCTCCGCCCATATGGGCGCTCCGTAGAGCGCCTTGGAGCGCACCACTCCGTCGTAGAGACGGCGGCAGGCAGACCCCGGGCCTCCGCTGTTGGGCAGCAACCGCGAGAGCATTCCGGCAAACGCCAGCAACTTCGGTGCCAGCTGCCGGAAATGCTCCGCAAACCGCCACCGACTGTCGAGAACCAGCCCGAGGTATTTCAGACTGGTCCCGACAGCGATGGAGGTGCCGCCCACCACAATCGATCTATCTCGAGGCGGCGTCTGCCGAGGCCCATGAAAGAATAGGGCCTCGGACTTTTCGAGGGCCACCTTCAAACCTAGCGCCCCGATGCGGCGCACGACATGGGCGACGCCTGCCGTAGCGAGGACGGAGGCGTCGCGAAACGTCGGGGCCCGCGCGGTGACTAGGGTGTCGTCGGCGTAACAGAGTACACCGACTCCCCGAAGATTAGCACCGCGCAGGACCCAATCATAACCTACGTTCCACAGGAGCGGCCCGAGGACCGACCCCTGTGGAACGCCACAAGACATGCCCCTGCGGACCACTTCGCTTTGGGCCGGATAGATGATGACCCGGTCCACGAAGTAGTCCGCAAGGACGCGCCTGAGGTACCACGGGACGTTGTGGTACCTCAGCGCTTCGGCGATAGTTTCCCAGGGGAGGGTGTTGAAGGCGTTGGCTATGTCCAGCGACACAGCCAACAACACCTCTCCCCCGGCGACCGCTTCGTCGACGCTGCCCCGCAGTCGGGATATGGCGTCGAGGGTTGACCTCCCGCGACGGAAGCCGAACTGGCCGTCACTTAGGTTGGGCCCCGCCCCCTCCAGGTGGCCGACGAGACGCGCAGCGAGCACCCGCTCAAACAGCTTGCACATCTCGTCGAGCAAAACGATGGGGCGGTAGGCCGACGGCGAGTCGACTGGACGCCCGTGCTTTTTAAGCAGCACGAGCTTCCCAGTCTTCCATCGTCGCGGGACTCTCCCCGACGCCAAACACTCGGACATGAGGGACAGCGTCTCCTCCTCTAGTGCCGGCATGACTGTGGCAATAACCTTCCCAGGGACGCCGTCCGGGCCCGGGGCGCGGTTCCTGGACCTGAGTGCCAGGATCGCAGCCCCTAACTCGGCCTCGGACACGGGAGGTATTGCCCCTTCGTCTGCCGGCACCCGGCTTGGTGTTGCCATCCGCGGTGGGACCCACTCCTCCCTCGCAGGGAAGAGGGAACTGACCACTCGGTGGAGGAGGCTCGGCTCGAGAGTCCTTGTGAGAGGAGGCGCCCAAGGCCGGATCTTCTGGCTCACGGTCTTGTACGGACGCCCCCATGGATCTCGATTGAGACTCTCGAGCCACTCCTTCCAGGCCTCCTCCTTGGCGGCTTTGACCGCCGAGCTAAGGGCCTCACGGGCGGCCCGGTACGCGGCGTGCAGCTGTTCTTCTCGGGCGAGGTCTCTTACGGCCCGCCTTCGGCACCGGTAGTACTGCCTCTGGGCTGCGTCACTAGCTGTACGCAGCCCGGCTAGGTGGGGACGCCACCAGTACACCGATTTCCGAGGCGGGATAGGCCTCGCCCTTTGCATCGCCGCGTCGCAGACGCGAGTCAGCGCTCCAGCGAGCCGCTCGCATCTCGCGTCTGCGTCCAGGCCACTGTCGCCCGCAGCCCATCGCTCGACGATAACCGCCTCTCGGGCCAGTTCCTTGTCCAGTGTGGTGAGTCGCCACCGCGGACCTTCTCCTACCAAGGGACGGTCGAGGTCGACTCGAGCCGCCGAGGCGGCAGGGACGACGTCGAACCGGATGTACCGGTGGTCCGACGCGGTCTCCACCCCCTCGACGACCCGCCAGTTGCCGATCCGTCGGGCCAGGCCAGAACTGGCGAACGACAGATCGACTATCGACCTACCCTGCGGCCGCACAAGGGTGTGGACCGCCCCTTGGTTAAGCAACACCAAGTCTTGGGACACCGCCCATTCCTCCAACATCTCCCCCCGGGCATCTGTCGCCGGAGATCCCCACGCCCGAGAGTGAGCGTTGAAATCTCCAGCCACCACGGCCGGGGTGGGGTGCACTTCCGCCAGCAGGGCACCGACCTCAGCGAGCAGCTGCTCAAACTCGGCGATGCTTCTACTGGGGGGGCAGTACACCCCAATCACTGCAGCGCCGCCCAGCGTGACGAGGACGCAACCTCGACCCTTCCGCACTCGGTCAAAAGGAGGAGCCGTTCGCTGGGCGACGATAGCCACCAAGCCGTTGTGGTCGCTGGCCCAGTTAGGGGTTTCGCGCACGTAGTACGGCTCGGCGACCACTGCCAGTGTCGTCTGCCACTGCGCCATGGATTGGGCCAAAAGGTCCTGGGCCGTGACGCAGTGGTTGACGTTGGCCTGCAGAATGGAGATGTGGGCCATTATTGATGGGCGGTGTCCATTTCCTCCACTATGGGCTGCTGGGTGGGGGAGGGCGTAGTGTTAGCCCCACCTGCGGCTCTCCTTTTAGGACGGCCTCTGCTACGGGAGGCCGCCTTGCACTCGCCCGACCCCAATTTGTGGCCAGAGGATGCACCCTCCGCCGCACAGACGGGGCACTTGGGCTCCGCGGTGCAGGTGGCCGACTTATGGCCCGCCTGCCCACAGCGGAAGCAGAGTGCACTGCGGTCAATGCCCGCAGTACACCTTACCCCAACATGCCCCGGCTCTAGGCAGCGGAAGCACCGCGCCGGCCTGGGCTCCAGGGTGGTCAGCCTAACCACTGACCACCCGATCACGATGCGGCGCCCGTCCGTGAGGACTTTGGCCGCGTCAACAGGGCACCGCAGCCAGGCAGAACCCTGCCGGCCAGATGGGCGCTGAATGTCGCCCACCTTTATAGAGCTGGCAGAGCAGCCCCCCTCTGCTGCCAGCGACGCCGCTACGGTCTCCTTGGAGGCCGAGTCGCTCAGACCAGAGATGCGTAGCTCCACGCACCTCTCTGGTCTAGCGACGCGGACCTCCTCCAGCACTTCCTTCAATTTTGTGGCTAGGGCGTCGGCCTTCTGCGCTCTGTCAGCGCCGGCCACCTCGAGGATTCGGCCTCCGGTCACAGCGGGGCGCAGGCGAAGGCCGTCAATGCCGAGGGCCTTGAGGTCTATCGATCTCTCGGCCCTGGCAAGCACCTCGCCGTACGTTACGCCCCGCTCCGCGGCGTCCGGCTGCAGCGTGAGGGTGACCGCTGCAGTTTTGGGCGCTCGTAGTTTGCGGGGTTTTCGGACACTGCGATTCTTTTGCGTGGCTGGCGCCACTGGAGGCGGCTGAGCTTGGGCCGTCTTCGGCGCTTTTGGGCGCGCCGCCACTGTGCTCCACGACGTTGGCGCTGGAACCGACTGGGGGGTCAGCGTGGATGGCTGAGATGGCTGTCGCGGCTGGCGGGCAGCTTCTGCCTCCCTCGCCGCGGCCGTCTTCTTCTTCGGCCTCTTCTTCTTGGCGGCCTTACCTCCTGGAGGAGTGGGACGCGACGCGTCCTCCGCTTGCCCATCGGGCATTGGAGGGGATAGCTGAAGAGGCGGCGAGGGAGGAAGGGAAGGGAGCTCGGGTTGACGCTCGGGCTCGGCTTCCTTAGCCTGGCGGATGGCATTACGCCTGTCCGCCTGGAGAGGTGGGCGGATGCGGGTCTCGGGCAGTAGGCGGTCCTGGATGCCCGCGATGCGCGCATCGACCAGGAATGCGATCTCTTCGCGACTCATCGCGGGCGGCGCAGTCTCCGCCTGCCGCTTCCAGGCCCGCATTTCGGCCCGCACAACAGCCAGCTCGGTCTGGAGCTGGGCCACCTCCTCAGACTGCGTGCGGGACCTCAGCACACGCACGTGCTCCAGGATGGAGCAACATGCCTGCTTAAGGTCCCGCACGTACTGGCCCTTTAAATTGGAGCTCTTGGTGGCGATGGATTGTACCATCGCCACCGCTGCCTCGATGGAGCCCGACAGCTGCTCCGCGCTGAGGGGCTGGGTCGCAGTATCTGCCACTCCTGCTGGTAACAGTGGGCTGGGCTGCGGTTGTGGGCTGGGGGACTCCCGGAGGAAGAGAGCCCTCTTCCGCCGCTGCTCCGCGAGCTCCTCCTCAGCCCGGAGCTCCACCTCTCTCTCCCTGGCCACGGCTAGCTCGGCCTTCGCCTTGGCCAGGTAGGCATAATGAGCCTTGCTCTTCTTCGCGCTCTCGTCCAACTCTGCCTCCGTGGCAGAGTTGGAGCGCTTGCGCCACAGTCTCCCCATTACTGGGGAGGATGGGCGCGACCCGCTCACTACGGCCGAAGTGCCCAGGCGCTCCAGCACAACAACCGCCTCCGCGCGGGGCACAGAAGCCGCAGGGCTTTCGAGCTCCACCTCCATGGTGGATGGGGGAGATTGGTCCGCAGACAAGGCAGACGGAACTGCCACAATCTCCCCGCAGTCCTGAAAAGGACTATTATCAGACGGAGCTGCCACCACCGCTGAGTCCTGAAAAGGACTGTTGGAGGAGGAGGCAGAGGGAACTGCCACCATCTCCTCCGAGTCCTTAAAAGGACTGTTGAGCATCTTCGCTCGTGTTAACATCGCAGTTAGACAACAAGAACAGTTCGATTCGCACAATGATTTGCCGCAAGTGTCGAGCACAAGGTTCAGTCACCCGCCTGCCACTCCGTTACGGTGGTCAGGACGGGGTCCAGGGCGACGACGAGGACGTACTTGTACTCACTTGGGGCTCGCCCCAGGTTAGGTTAGGTTAGGTTAGGTTAGGTTTTTTTTTTTTTTTTTTTGTTTGTTTAAACTAACTCCTTCCACTGCGTGCTGTGCACTTCGAGGAAGCCATTTTTTATCTAATTTAATAATAAAAAATACTAATAAAACAAGTCTAATTTCTAAAATGTACCCTCTTGGCTGTTTCTTCTTCTAAGCTAGGTGCTTCTTTCATTCTATCACTTTCATTTCCTTCCTTGCTTCCATCCCATTACTTTCTTACCAACTCTTTTAAAAACCCTCTCATACTAATCATTCATCCCGTGGGGCGTGGGGCATCCGGGTGATCAGCAAACTTCCCTCGGAACCACAGACAGCACTTCCCAGTCCATTTTCCCACTCTTGTATCGGCCTCCCTCAGCTATTTCTAAAAATAGCTGTATGAGGCCGATCACTTCCTGTTCCTTCTTAAAACAATCCCAATTACCTTTTCCCAATACTCTAGGAAGTGCTGCCTGTAGTTCTTTGTCACCAGGACTGGAAAATTTGCTACACAAACCTCCAGTTGGATCCGACACTCCAACTCATACCTGTCCCTAGCGAAGATGGGACAGTCCGCGACCAGGTGCGCAACCGATTCCACGACCCCTGGCTCGCAGGCGCATGATGGGTCCCCCTTACACTTGAAGCGACTCAAGTATTCAGAGAACCCACCATGCCCCGTTAATAGCTGGGTCGTGGTGCCGGCTATCTCCATCTTACGGACGGTTCTGTACGCAGCCACAGCGCACGGAAAGAAGAGCTTGGTACCAGAAGCAGTCGTACCCGTTTTATAGCGTCCGTTCCACTTGTCAAGCGTGATCTGACGCAGGCTACGCTTGACAAATGAGACGGGACACAGGTCATAGTTCGGCCTCGTCTTCGACCTCAAAGCCGCCTCCTTGGCGAGCTGGTCCGCTCGCTCGTTGCCCTCCAACCCTACGTGGGCCTTGATCCAGAACAGGGATATTTCCTTGTTCTGGACCAAGCCCCGCTTGATATTGTCTCTGGCTTCGACAGCCAGAGGGTGGAGGGCACGGGGGTTGACAACCGTTTGGAGAGCGGCTTTGCTGTCGCTGAGGATGCCGAACGTCGTGGCCGCGCCGCGCCTAAGGACCTCACTGGTCGCTTTGCATAAAGCCAGGAGTTCGGCCTGGTAGACGGTACAATGTGGGGCGAGAGCAAGTTTGAGGGTCTTTGTTTCGGCGTCGCTATTCCAAATGGATAGCGCAGCGCCGACACGACCCTCAATCTTGCTCCCGTCCGTGAAGATGCGCACCTGGATGGTGTTGGTGCGCTGATAATCTTCCTCGTCTACCAGGCTGGTGAAGTCCAGACTTATATGCTCCGCGGGGTGAGGTACCTCCATTGCTGAAGCCATCCGTTCGACCTCTCTGTCTCCCAACCATGACTGGGACACTCCTCTCTTGGCCTCATAAAGTGAGGCCACCTCGCGAACTCTGAGGTCCAGAGGGAGCATTCCAGCCAAGATTAGACTTGAGTGCAGAGAAACCGTCCGGTAGCCCTTGCAAAGTTTTTGCGCGAACCCGCGCTGCACCACGGCTAACTGCTTCCGGATACCGAGCTTCTCCACCGCTGGACACCAGCTGCTGGCTGCGTACAGCACCGTCGGTTCCACGGCTGCGGTGTAGATGGTCCGGATCACCTCGGGATGTAGTCCCCAACCGATCCGGGCCATCCGCGCCAGCTTGTGGTAGATGGCGATAGCCTTTTTGCATTGGTTGGTGACGTGGGTGTTGAAGGTTAGCTTGTGGTCGATGGTGAGCCCCAGGATCTTGATTTCCTTGGACATGCCAATGTCTATCCCGCCCATGCTGAGGCGTGGGACATCGTACTTAAGCCTCCGCGTGATTACCATCGCACAAGTTTTGTGCGGTGCGAATTTCAGCTTCATTCCGATGCCCCACTCCCGCACATGCTCGAGAGAGGCATTGGCCTGTCTCTCAATCTCCAAGGCGCTGTCACCATCGAACACAAGCACCACGTCGTCCGCGAATGCCTGGACGCGAGCTGCCCCATCCTCCAACCGTCGCAGTAAGGGATCCAACAAGAGGTTCCACAGTAAGGGTCCGCCAATGGAACCCTGAACGCAACCCTTCCCCGTAGGGCGTTCGCACTCCTCGCCCGCATACCTTACCCTCACTCTCCTGTCGCTAAGGTAGCTGTTGATAACTCGTCTCAAGTTTGCCGGACACCTTTCCTCAGCCAGTCGTACCTTAATAGCCGGCCACCAGGCGCTATCGAAGGCGCCCTCTATGTCCAAGGACACCATAAGGACTATCCTCTTCTCATCAAGTCTAGCCCTTATGTGGCCCATGAGGTCATAGAGGGCGTCTTCGGTACTTTTCTGGGGCATAAAGCCGTACTGGCGAGTACTAATCCTCGGCATTAAGTAGAAATTGAGACGAGTTACCAACATCCTCTCGTACACCTTCCCCAGAACCGGTAACAGACCAATAGGTCTGTACGATTTGGGGACGGCGTACGAGTCCTTGCCGGGCTTCCTCAATGCCACCACCACGGCTTCCTTCCATATTTTAGGAAAGTAGCCGTGGCGAAGGCACCGATTCAGCAGCTCCAAGAAGAATGAGGGGTCGGCCCTAATGGCGTGGGTGCAAATGTCGGCTGTGAAGCCATCCGCCCCCGGGGCTTTCTTCGGATTGAACTTCCGAAGAGCACCGAAGAGCTCACCCACTGTAAAAGGTGGGTCATCCTCATGATGACCCTCATCCCGCTCCAACCCCTTAGCCTTTTCCCTGACTCTTCGGTGCCCTTCGTTGTCCTCCTCCTCCCGGTCCTCCGGGTAGAAGGTCCGAGCTAAAAGCTCGGCCGAACCTTTTGCGTCCAGGTAAGATCCATTGGCGGAAAGCAGAGTATCCTCTTCCCTTACCGTGGCCCTACCTATCACCCGGTAGATGCCCTCCCATAGTCCCTCCATGTCCTGCCTTCCGCAGAAGTTCTTCCAACTTTCGACTTGTGCCTTTTTTACTTCACTTTCATACATCTCCTTTCGTTCCAGGTACTGAGCTATAACGAACGACCTGCGGACCGGTGCGGCGTACCTGATTCGACGCTTGAAGGTGACCATTACCTTTTTAAGGCCAGCGAGTCTTTCCGACCACCACGGTGCAGTGGTCAACCCCACTGGTTTTTTCACTGGGATGCTTTCGCGGCACGCGCTCCCAACAGCTTCCGTATATGCTTCGGCCAAGGCATCCAATTCGTTGGTATGCCTTGTTTCGCCTATCGCAATATCCGGAAGCTGCCGGGCCATGCTAGCCCCGAAAGCCTCCCAGTTGGCCTTTCTGGTATTATAGGCCCGAGTGGTCCTTTTTATTTGCGTACCACTCGCCTTTATTAAATTGAGGTTGAACACCACACCGTTGTGGTCTGAGCTCGGGCATAGGCTTGAGTCCACCCTCCAAGCGTCGACCCAGGGAAACGCACCGTCCGTGCAGGCCGTCACGTCTACATAGCTACAGTACCTATGTCCACCCCTCACACAGTCGAAAGTTGGAATATCCCCGCTGTTCAGGACATGGAGGTCCATTTCAGCGAGTACCCCACTCAATAACTCGCCTCTGTCGTCTTCGGTTGGGTGCCCCCACCAGGTGCTATGCGCATTTGCGTCCCCACCCAGAACAGTAAGCCGGGAACCTAGGCTTCGTCTCACCTCCTTGAGCCGCTCCAAGTAAGGAGCCAACGGCGTTGGCCTCGGTTCGAAATAAAAGGATACCAGCGTGATCTCCCAGGCACTGGTCCGGATCCCCACCACCGCGATGTTGTCGGTGGTGAGTTGCGGGTACTGTATGACGTCCACATTTGGGTCAAAGACGGCAATGGACGCCTTTACAGTCCCTCCTCCTTGTCCAGTGTTCTGGAAGACCCTTACGCCCTGGTATCCTTTCATTCTCCCGGTATTGCCGGTATAGGGCTCCTGAATTAGAGCGGCTGTGGCCTTGCGCCTCGAGGCTTCGAGAACGAAGGTTTCGGTTGCCAGCTTACTCCTCTGGAGGTTAGCCTGCAGCATCCTGTGTGGGGTCACATTCCTCGGATCAACATTAGCACTGGTATTGAGTGGTGGTCCTCGCTATCACGTCCCATCTCTGACGCACTGGGCACAGATGGCTGAACACACTGTGACATGTGCCGCTGAGCCTCTCTCTCCGGCAATTGGTGCAGGTAGGCTCTGCACCGGCACTGTAGCTCGGGCATGCGGCTTTTAAATGCCCTTCGCCGCAGTGGCTACACTTAGGCTCAGTGCCGGTGCAGAATTTCCTGGTATGCCCGTAACCCAGGCACAGGGAGCATTGCACCAACGGTGACTGATCTGCAACCCTAATGGGCTGCAGATCGACGTGGAGCTTCCCTATGCCTAGGGCACGGGCCCATATCGCCGGGGAGACCCTCAGCACCACATGGCACGTGTGGGGGTTCCTCGCCGTCCGCCGGTACAGTACGGCCATCCTCACCTGCTCCGGTGCCAAGTTCCGGAACACATCAGTGTTCCGGGCCTTTACGGCTCTGAGCAGGTCCTCATCCTTGAGGCTTCTGAGGACGCCGTACAGTATGAGGAGTGGGTCTTTGTTTTTGACCTCCTCGACGGCGAGGTTAGACTCCCTCTCCAGCAGCCTCTTCTGTGCCCTCTTTCTTTCATCTTCTGTCTTATATCCTATAAATACCTTCCTGTCTTTCGCCTTTCTTACTTTCTCAACTGTTATCCATCCCTCATCTTCGCTTGCAATCTTCCTCAGTCTTTCCATCACCTGCTCTCCCGTATCACTTTCATTCTTGGACGTGACCACCACGGTGTGCAGTGTCGTACCGCCCGTAGGCTTAAGGCCCGGGCGGGCCGCCACTGCACCCGCGTAAGTCATCGTCCCCTTCTTTTCCCTTTCTCTCTCTCTTTCATCCTGCCTCTCAATACTCTCCTTTATTTCCTTCGTCGTACTTACACTCTCTTTTAGTAATCTCTCACACTCCCTTTCATCCTTTTTACTCACATTCTCTCTTATTTCCCTAATCATTCTTCCATTCTCTTTCAGTAAACTTTCATACACACCTAGCTTGTTTAAAATGGCTTCCTCAAAATCGGAGGGAGGAAGCGCCGAGGCAGGGACAGGGGGGGCAGATGCCGGTATGACGAAAGTCGTCTCTGCCCCCCCTGCGCTCTGCCTCTTCAAAAGCCGCTTCCTCTCCTCTTCGTATGCCTTGATTATCCCCTCCAGGTGCTCCGTCCTCACTCTTATTTCCTCCTTGATCTCTCGTTTGATATTCCCTGATATTCGGAGCTGCTGCCGAATCACTTCACAGCTCTCAATGGCTGCCGTGCAGCGTCTCGGCGGCATCGGTACGCGCAGCGGGGACGTAGGTCTTGGTGCCCCTTTTTTTGATTGTTTAGGCTGGTCCACATATTGCGACTCCAGCCTATCAATGCTGCGACGTACCGATGGCGTCGGACGCCGCACTACCCCTAGTGAGGTCTCCTCTGCGGGAGGGGGTGTGGGTTTGTTGCCCAATGTTGCGGCAGCAGCTCCTGGACGGTCGCACCTGGGGGAGTGCACAGTCGCCATTTTGGAGCGCGTTCAAATTTAAAATTTTAAAATATAAAAAGATTTGCAATGCAAGTAAAATTAAGTGTACAAAGTACACGTCAATAAATTAGTCAAAAAATAAATGAAATTAAATTAAGATAAAAATAAATTATATAAATTTAAAATGTCAAATAAAATTGTATAAATTAGAATGTCAATAAAAATTAAAAAATAAAAAAAATACAAAAAATTCTGTCAATAGTAATAAATGCAATAATAAAACTTGTCAATAGACACAATAATTAAGTCAGATAATAAAACAATATAGATAATAAACGCTATGTCGTACACTGATAGTGGTTTCCAATTTTGGGCGGCCCGCGTCCGCACTGCGGATGCTCCTCCCACCCGAGGCTATAAGCCTAAGACGTAAAAACAGGGTGGGCGGGCGGGGCTCGCGATTATTAAAATTGCGTATTTCTCGGTAATTAGGGACCCTAGCGGGGCGCGAGAGGTACCTACGGATAGGTCCCGACGTACTCCACAAGGTGGTGTGAGCAGCTATACAGGCCTCCTTGGAAAAATTTAGAATAAACACTGAAAAACGTGAAACTGTACCTATTTAACTGAGACTAAAAGTTGTTTTTCAGGAGAACTACTCTTCCGGAAACTACAGGAGCGGTACCAACGGACGCGGAACGCCCGCGTGCACACGTCTGAAGAACCAGGAGTACAGGTTTGTATGGTCCGAGGACCAGAAAATGCAATTATTATGTAAATTTGGTAAATTTATTGAATTTTAGGAGGTCGGCCTGATGCTGATGATGATATATTGGTGTTATATACCCTTGCGGGGCGTCGAGAGGTAGGTATTAACGTCGCGCACCTGATGGTATAGAAATATCGCTATGCGTCCCTATAAAAAACAGATTTTAAAAGTGTTTGACTGGAAACAAAGTGTGAAAATTTATGAAAATCTATGAAAACTTGAGTTTTCAATATGGAAACTGTCCAAAATTTTTATCGCGTCGTGTAGACGACGGCGTTACGCTTCCAATGGTATAGCACACTTGGTATTTATTTATAGATTTTATCAATGTAATTACGTATGTGATACTGTTTACAGTCGGTTAGGTTAGGTTAGGTTAGGTTAGGTTAGGTTAGGTTTTTTTTTTTTTTTTTTTTTTTTTTACTAGCTCCTTCCTCTGCGTGCTGTGCACTTCGAGGAAGCCATTTTTATCCAATTTAATTATAAAAAATAATAATAAAGCAAGTTTATTTAAAAAGTTAAAAAGTACCCTCTTGGCCGTTTCTTCTAAGCTAGGTGCTTCTTTCATTCTATCACTTTCATTTCCTTCCTTGCTTCCATCCCATTACTCTCTTACCAACTCTTTTAAAAAACCCTCTCATACTAATCATACATCCCGTGGGGCGTGGGGCATCCGGGTGATCGGCAAACTTCCTTCGGAACCACAGACAGCACTTCCCAGTCCATTTTCCCACTCTTGTATCGGCCTCTCTCAGCTATTTCTAAAAATAGCTGTATGAGGCCGATCACGTCTTGTTCCTTCTCAAAACTGCCCTAATTACCCTTTCCCAATACTCTAGGAAGTGCTGCCTGTAGTTCTTTGTCACCAGGACTGGGAAGTTTGCTACACAAACCTCCAGTTGGATCCGACACTCCAACTCGTACCTATCCCTAGCGAAGATGGGACAGTCCGCGACCAGGTGCGCAACCGATTCCACGACCCCTGGCTCGCAGGCGCATGATGGGTCCTCCTTACACTTGAAGCGACTCAAGTATTCAGAGAACCCACCATGCCCCGTTAATAGCTGGGTCGTGGTGCCGGCTATCTCCATCTTACGGACGGTTCTGTACGCAGCCACAGCGCACGGAAAGAAAAGCTTGGTACCAGAAGCAGTCGTACCCGTCTTATAGCGTCCGTTCCACTTGTCAAGCGTGATCTGACGGAGGCCACGCTTGACAAATGAGACGGGACACAGGTCATAGTTCGGCCTCGTCTTCGACCTCAAAGCCGCCTCCTTAGCGAGCTGGTCCGCTCGCTCGTTGCCCTCCAACCCTACGTGGGCCTTGATCCAGAACAGGGATATTTCCTTGTTCTGGATCAAGCCCCGCTTGATGTTATCTCTGGCCTCAACGGCCAGAGGGTGGAGGGCACGGGGGTTGACGACCGTTTGGAGAGCGGCTTTGCTGTCGCTGAGGATGCCGAACGTCGTGGCCGCGCCGCGCCTAAGGACCTCACTGGTCGCTTTGCATAAAGCCAGGAGTTCGGCCTGGTAGACGGTACAATGGGGGGCGAGAGCAAGTTTGAGGGTCTTTGTTTCGGCGTCGCTATTCCAAATGGATAGCGCAGCGCCGACGCGACCCTCAATCTTGCTCCCGTCCGTGAAGATGCGCACCTGGATGGTGTTGGTGCGCTGATAATCTTCCTCGTCTACCAGGCTGGTGAAGTCCAGACTTATATGCTCCGCGGGGTGAGGTACCTCCATTGCTGAGGCCATCCGTTCGACCTCTCTGTCTCCCAACCATGACTGGGACACTCCTCTCTTGGCCTCATAAAGTGAGGCCACCTCGCGAACTCTGAGGTCCAGAGGGAGCATTCCAGCCAAGATTAGACTTGAGTGCAGAGAAACCGTCCGGTAGCCCTTGCAAAGTTTTTGCGCGAACCCGCGCTGCACCACGGCTAACTGCTTCTGGATACCGAGCTTCTCCACCGCTGGACACCAGCTGCTGGCTGCGTACAGCACCGTCGGTTCCACGGCTGCGGTGTAGATGGTCCGGATCACCTCGGGATGTAATCCCCAACCGATCCGGGCCATCCGCGCCAGCTTGTGGTAGATGGCGATAGCCTTTTTGGTTAGGTTAGGTTAGGTTAGGTTAGGTTAGGTTAGGTTAGGTTAGGTTAGGTTAGGTTAGGTTAGGTTAGGTTAGGTTAGGTTAGGTTAGGTTAGGTTAGGTTAGGTTAGGTTAGGTTAGGTTAGGTTAGGTTAGGTTAGGTTAGGTTAGGTTAGGTTAGGTTAGGTTAGGTTAGGTTAGGTTAGGTTAGGTTAGGTTAGGTTAGGTTAGGTTAGGTTAGGTTAGGTTAGGTTAGGTTAGGTTAGGTTAGGTTAGGTTAGGTTAGGTTAGGTTAGGTTAGGTTAGGTTAGGTTAGGTTAGGTTAGGTTAGGTTAGGTTAGGTTAGGTTAGGTTAGGTTAGGTTAGGTTAGGTTAGGTTAGGTTAGGTTAGGTTAGGTTAGGTTAGGTTAGGTTAGGTTAGGTTAGGTTAGGTTAGGTTAGGTTAGGTTAGGTTAGGTTAGGTTAGGTTAGGTTAGGTTAGGTTAGGTTAGGTTAGGTTAGGTTAGGTTAGGTTAGGTTAGGTTAGGTTAGGTTAGGTTAGGTTAGGTTAGGTTAGGTTAGGTTAGGTTAGGTTAGGTTAGGTTAGGTTAGGTTAGGTTAGGTTAGGTTAGGTTAGGTTAGGTTAGGTTAGGTTAGGTTAGGTTAGGTTAGGTTAGGTTAGGTTAGGTTAGGTTAGGTTAGGTTAGGTTAGGTTAGGTTAGGTTAGGTTAGGTTAGGTTAGGTTAGGTTAGGTTAGGTTAGGTTAGGTTAGGTTAGGTTAGGTTAGGTTAGGTTAGGTTAGGTTAGGTTAGGTTAGGTTAGGTTAGGTTAGGTTAGGTTAGGTTAGGTTAGGTTAGGTTAGGTTAGGTTAGGTTAGGTTAGGTTAGGTTAGGTTAGGTTAGGTTAGGTTAGGTTAGGTTAGGTTAGGTTAGGTTAGGTTAGGTTAGGTTAGGTTAGGTTAGGTTAGGTTAGGTTAGGTTAGGTTAGGTTAGGTTAGGTTAGGTTAGGTTAGGTTAGGTTAGGTTAGGTTAGGTTAGGTTAGGTTAGGTTAGGTTAGGTTAGGTTAGGTTAGGTTAGGTTAGGTTAGGTTAGGTTAGGTTAGGTTAGGTTAGGTTAGGTTAGGTTAGGTTAGGTTAGGTTAGGTTAGGTTAGGTTAGGTTAGGTTAGGTTAGGTTAGGTTAGGTTAGGTTAGGTTAGGTTAGGTTAGGTTAGGTTAGGTTAGGTTAGGTTAGGTTAGGTTAGGTTAGGTTAGGTTAGGTTAGGTTAGGTTAGGTTAGGTTAGGTTAGGTTAGGTTAGGTTAGGTTAGGTTAGGTTAGGTTAGGTTAGGTTAGGTTAGGTTAGGTTAGGTTAGGTTAGGTTAGGTTAGGTTAGGTTAGGTTAGGTTAGGTTAGGTTAGGTTAGGTTAGGTTAGGTTAGGTTAGGTTAGGTTAGGTTAGGTTAGGTTAGGTTAGGTTAGGTTAGGTTAGGTTAGGTTAGGTTAGGTTAGGTTAGGTTAGGTTAGGTTAGGTTAGGTTAGGTTAGGTTAGGTTAGGTTAGGTTAGGTTAGGTTAGGTTAGGTTAGGTTAGGTTAGGTTAGGTTAGGTTAGGTTAGGTTAGGTTAGGTTAGGTTAGGTTAGGTTAGGTTAGGTTAGGTTAGGTTAGGTTAGGTTAGGTTAGGTTAGGTTAGGTTAGGTTAGGTTAGGTTAGGTTAGGTTAGGTTAGGTTAGGTTAGGTTAGGTTAGGTTAGGTTAGGTTAGGTTAGGTTAGGTTAGGTTAGGTTAGGTTAGGTTAGGTTAGGTTAGGTTAGGTTAGGTTAGGTTAGGTTAGGTTAGGTTAGGTTAGGTTAGGTTAGGTTAGGTTAGGTTAGGTTAGGTTAGGTTAGGTTAGGTTAGGTTAGGTTAGGTTAGGTTAGGTTAGGTTAGGTTAGGTTAGGTTAGGTTAGGTTAGGTTAGGTTAGGTTAGGTTAGGTTAGGTTAGGTTAGGTTAGGTTAGGTTAGGTTAGGTTAGGTTAGGTTAGGTTAGGTTAGGTTAGGTTAGGTTAGGTTAGGTTAGGTTAGGTTAGGTTAGGTTAGGTTAGGTTAGGTTAGGTTAGGTTAGGTTAGGTTAGGTTAGGTTAGGTTAGGTTAGGTTAGGTTAGGTTAGGTTAGGTTAGGTTAGGTTAGGTTAGGTTAGGTTAGGTTAGGTTAGGTTAGGTTAGGTTAGGTTAGGTTAGGTTAGGTTAGGTTAGGTTAGGTTAGGTTAGGTTAGGTTAGGTTAGGTTAGGTTAGGTTAGGTTAGGTTAGGTTAGGTTAGGTTAGGTTAGGTTAGGTTAGGTTAGGTTAGGTTAGGTTAGGTTAGGTTAGGTTAGGTTAGGTTAGGTTAGGTTAGGTTAGGTTAGGTTAGGTTAGGTTAGGTTAGGTTAGGTTAGGTTAGGTTAGGTTAGGTTAGGTTAGGTTAGGTTAGGTTAGGTTAGGTTAGGTTAGGTTAGGTTAGGTTAGGTTAGGTTAGGTTAGGTTAGGTTAGGTTAGGTTAGGTTAGGTTAGGTTAGGTTAGGTTAGGTTAGGTTAGGTTAGGTTAGGTTAGGTTAGGTTAGGTTAGGTTAGGTTAGGTTAGGTTAGGTTAGGTTAGGTTAGGTTAGGTTAGGTTAGGTTAGGTTAGGTTAGGTTAGGTTAGGTTAGGTTAGGTTAGGTTAGGTTAGGTTAGGTTAGGTTAGGTTAGGTTAGGTTAGGTTAGGTTAGGTTAGGTTAGGTTAGGTTAGGTTAGGTTAGGTTAGGTTAGGTTAGGTTAGGTTAGGTTAGGTTAGGTTAGGTTAGGTTAGGTTAGGTTAGGTTAGGTTAGGTTAGGTTAGGTTAGGTTAGGTTAGGTTAGGTTAGGTTAGGTTAGGTTAGGTTAGGTTAGGTTAGGTTAGGTTAGGTTAGGTTAGGTTAGGTTAGGTTAGGTTAGGTTAGGTTAGGTTAGGTTAGGTTAGGTTAGGTTAGGTTAGGTTAGGTTAGGTTAGGTTAGGTTAGGTTAGGTTAGGTTAGGTTAGGTTAGGTTAGGTTAGGTTAGGTTAGGTTAGGTTAGGTTAGGGTAGGGGTAGGTTAGGTTAGGTTAGGGTAGGGTTAGGTTGGTTGAGGTGAGGTTAGGTTTTGAGGTTGAGGTATAGGTAGGGTAGGTAGGTTAGGTTGGTTGGGTAGGGTAGGGTTGGGTAGGTAGGTTAGGTTATGGTTTGGGTAGGTTAGGTGAGGTTAGGTTAGTTGGTTAGGTGAGGTAGTTAGGTTAGGGTTAGGTTAGGTTA